>CM077164.1:112731212-113068727 GCA_039583875.1 Platanthera guangdongensis
CAGCTGAAGACTCTACACTTGAAGAAAGTGTCGACACATGGAGCTGTGTCGACACTTAGTAAAGAACAGCAAGATCATCAATTGATTCTAAGTACAAGTGTCGACACTAAGGGAATGTGTCGACACTTAGCTGAAGTCTCAACAAAAGAATCAAGTGTCGACACAAGGAGCTGTGTCGACACTCAGCAAGTATCAACATAGAAGACTATGTGTCGACACCAAGAAGCAGTGTCGACACTTAACAGATTCAACACAAGAAGTTGTGTCGACACAAAGGAGATGTGTCGACACTTAGAAGAATTCAGCAAGTTACAGAAGATCAAGTACTTGTGTCGACACTCAATTTCAGTGTCGACACATGCAGAAGAAACTGTGTCGAGACATAGTATCTACAACACAAGGTGTTGTGTCGACACCTTGTAGACTTGTGTCGACACCTTGTAGACTTGTGTCGACACCTTGTAGACTTGTGTCGACACTTACATAACTGGTGTCGACACTTGGTCTATAAGTGTCGACACTTAAAGACAGAAAGTCTCGACACTTTCAGACAGTTAGAGATTTTCAAGAATTGACTGGATGACTTGACAGCTGCCGTTCCAGCCGGTCTACAGCATCTGTCAGAGATGTCAGAATTCAGTTATGGACCGGACTAGCCGGTTACCATGAAGAAGGACTATAAATAGGCTCATACAGTTTACAGAAACTGGTTGTTCAAGTAGTTGAGAAGGTGGATCAGATTGTTGTTGAACAAGTTATCAAAGTGGTTCACAGAGTTATTGATCAAGTATCAAATCAAGAAGATCTAGCTGTGCAGATCTAAGAAGTTGGAGAGAGGGCTCCATCCAAGAAATCAGCCGTTGGAACTAGGCTGAGAAGAAGGGTTCAGATTTATTCTGGATCTTAAGAAGCAGAGATCAAGGATCAACTGCAGGAGGATTCATTCTTATTCAGTTCTACTTTCAAGAAGCTTTGAAGAAAGCTAAGTCAGATTGAATCCAGCTGAGTTCTTCCAAGAACTCATCAAGAAACTCTCAACTCCCCTCTCTTGTATCTGAGTTGTTGAGTTATTATTTCTATAAACATTTTATCTTGTAGGATCCTTTGGATCTGAGTGAATTGTAAGCCTGTAATTATAAAGGCTGAGGGTAGGGCTTGAGAGCCTGAGTGTAGGAGATTGAAATCTCTGAGTGTAGGCCTTGATTGGCTGAGTGTAGGCCTTGGTTGGATGAGTGTAGGCCTTTGTGGCTGAGTGTAGGCTTTGTGGAAAAGCTGAGTTGTAAGGCCTTGAGCCTGAGGTGTAGGAACCGGTTTGGGTTCTGAGCTAGTGGAGAAGTTTGGCCGAATCTAGTACACTGCTAGATAGGCGAAGGGGGAACGTGGATGTACCCAAAGATTGGGGAACCACTATAAAACCATGTGTCTGCTGTGATTGTGCTGTGATTGTGAATGCTTGTGTGATTGTTGTGCAAAAGTAGTATATATTCTGTGATATAACTGATTGCTGCCATTAAAGTCTTAAAAAGAATTAGGTCACCTATTCACCCCCCCTCTAGGTGGTTAGGTACTATATCTTTCAAGTGGTATCAAAGCGAGGTTCCTCAAAAAGGACTAACAGTCTGACGAGATCCTGATTGGCAGATTCAGTGTAAGTCAAAATACAGATTCAAGAAAATCAAGAACCATGGGTTCCTCTGAAAATCACAAGTAATTGGGTTCCATGAAATTGCCCATATGCAGGAAAGAGATCTTTGAGATCTGGAAGGAAAGGGTAAGCCTGTTTATTGAAGCTTCTGACCCTAGGATATACATCACAGTAAAGGAAGGGCCTTATGTGCCCATGAAGATATCTGTTCTAGATGCAAATCAGAGAACTCCAAAGGATTTCTCTGAGATGACTAAGGATGAGATTGTCCTAGCCACCATGGACAAGAGGGCACAAAACATTATAGTGAGTGCCATAGATGATGCAACATTTCAGAATCTTATACACTGTAAGACAGCCAATGAGATGTGGGACACTCTTATTGTGTATATGGAAGGATCTGAAGAAGTTAGACAAGATAGAAAATCCTTGCTAAATCAGGAGTATGAAAGTTTTAGACAAGGAAAGGGTGATAGCATAACTGAGTGCTATAAGAAGTTCTACAGAATAGTGAATGAACTCATGTCTTATGGAAGAGAGTTCAGTAACTATGAACTAAATGACAAGTTCTTAAGGTCCCTAACCAAAGATTGGGACACCAATATATGTGCCATTAGAGAAATGGCTAAGTTGGGAGAAATTCCTCCACCTACACTGTTTGACAAATTATTGTCATATGAAATGCAGTTGACAGTGAGGAAAGAGGAGGAGAAATCAACAAGAACTGAACACAAGGAAAGAACAGTAGCCTTCAAGATAGAAGCCTACAGAAAGTGCAGGAATAAGTCATCAACTCCACCTCTAAAGGTAGTTGAATCAGAGTCAGATGAGTCAGTCAGCACCAAATCTGCAAGCAGTGAAAGTGATGAAGACTTTGCTGCTTTCAATAGACACTTTCAGAAATTCTTGAAGAAGAAACAGTGGAGGTCAAGGCCTTCTACTTCAAAAGGAAAAGAAGATTTTTATCAGGATAAAAAGGCTTCAAAGAAAGACAGGAAGAGGACAAAATCTAGCAAGGCAACTGGTTCAAAGATAGTATGCTATTGCTGCAATAGACAAGACCATGTTATTGCAGATTGTCCTGAAAAGAGAAAAGAGTCTAGTGACAAGAAGAAGACTCATTTTAAAGGCAAGAAAGAGAAGTCTTTTGTTGCAAAGAAGGAGAAGACTCTATCAGATATCTCTTCTTCAGAAACTGAGTCTGATGCTGAGGCATACATAGGGCTGTTTGCTGAAGAAGAAGAAGAAGAATTCATGCAGATAATGGAGTCTATTTATGAACAAGAAGACTGCCAGTGCCAAGGACTAATGGCATTGACTGAGAGTGACAAAATCCTGGAGCAGCCAGGACCCAGTAAGGTACAAAGTTCAACTTTAAATTCAGTTTCTTGTACCAGTACAAAATCAGATTCATCTTCATCAAGTGATGAAAGTGTATCTGAGTCTGAGGATGATATTCATCAGCTTATAGATGAATATAAAGTACTGTTGCAAGCTTACAAGAAAAGCAAGTCCCTAGCCAAAAGTCAGGCAAAGGAAATTGCTGATCTTAAAGTTGCTGCAACAGATTCTGAGAAGCAATTTGATCAAAAGCTAAATGAGATAGCCAGGCTGAAACACATAACAGTGATTCAGATGGGGACTATCACCTTTAAGAATGATCAAATCAAGAGTCTGGAGATCAATCTTCAGAAAAAGAGAGAGCTTGTTGCTAGGTTTTCTAAACCTAAGTCAGTGCTACGTTTAATTGATGAATTTGTTCATCATAAAGGCAAGGCTGGACTGGGTTTTATTAGACCTGCAAGGACTGAGCAGTCCAAGCCCAAGTCCAAGGGCAAAGCTCCAACATTCAACAAGTCTGCTGTAGATAAGACAGCAAAGACAGTACCTAAGCAAAGGTACAATAAGTTTGAATGCTGGTGCTGTGGCAAAGTTGGCCATTTTGCAGTGGACTGTTGGCACAATGCTAGTGCCAAAGTGAGTACCAAACTACCTGTTGGAAAGCCAATAGGTAGCTTTGTCAGATTGCAAACTAACAAGTACCAAGGACCCAAGAATTCTTTGGGTTCTAAGGTTCATTAATCTGTTTTGCAGGTGAGTCCAAGTGGCCATACCCCAACATGGTACTTGGACAGTGGATGTTCCAGACATATGACTGGAACTAGAGGATTACTAAAGGACTACATACCAATAAAAGATGGTCCAAAAGTCACCTTTGGTGGTTCTGAAAAAGGAATCATCAAAGGATTTGGTAACATTTCTAGCAACTTGGTTACCATTACTCAAGTGGCTTATGTTAAAGGGTTGAAACACAACCTAATAAGTATAAGTCAATTAAGTGATGTAGGTTTATGACATCTCATTTGTTAAAAATGGTTGTCATATCAAGAGGTCAAGTGATCAAGAGATCATTTTGATAGGTTATAGGAAGAGGAATGTCTACTGCTTAGACATTATGGTTGAGAACAATGGTTCTCCAGTTTGTCTTGTAGCTGATGAGACAGTCACTCATTGTGTCAAATGGCACAAGAGGCTAGCCCATCTTAACTACAAGACTATTAGCAACTCTTTAGCAAAGAGTTAGTGAGGAATGATCCTCAAGTTAAGTGTGTTGAAGATGGTATTTTCTCAGCTTGTCAAAAGGGCAAGCAGACTAAATCCACCTTTAGAAGCATAGAAAACAAAGATGCTGTGAGGTGTTTATACCTCTTGCACTTGGATCTCTTTGGTCCAATGCTAGTTCACAACTTAGGTAGGAAGGTCTATACCCTTGTAGTTGTAGATGACTACTCAAGGTTTTCCTGGGTGTTCTTCTTAAGACAGAAATCTGAAACACCTAGTGTCTTCCATAGCTTTGTCAAGAAAATTCAGAATGAACTAGACAGTACAGTGGTCAAGATTAGAAGTGACCATGGTACTGAGTTTCAGTCTGATAGCATGACAAAACTTTGTGAAGACTTTGGGATATTTCAAGAATTCTCTTCACCTAAAACACCTCAGCAAAATGGCATTGCTGAGAGGAAGAATAGGACCTTGATAGAGGCTGATAGGACCCTACTAAGTGATACAACACTGCTAGAGTATTTCTGGGCTGAAGCAGTTAACACTGCATGTCATGTTATAAATAGGGCTACCATCACTAAAGGCCTCAACAAGACCCCCTATGAAGTTGTGAAAGGCAGGAAACCAAACCTATCCTACTTCAGGATCTTTGGTTGCAAATGCTTCATACTTAACAATGGGAAGTCTTACTTGACTAAGTTTGCTGCCAAGTCCCAAGAGGGAATTTTTGTTGGGTATAACAATAATAGTAAGGCTTATAGAGTCTACAACTTGTCTACACAAGTTGTAGAAGAATCTGTGCATGTAGTTTTTGATGAGACTAAACTTATTAACAATGAGTTGTCTAGTACTGTATGCAGCCCCACAGGTTTAACAAAGAAAATGGACAAGCTTACTATAGAAGAAGTACCTGCTGCAAGACAGCAAGTAGAGGAGAGTAGATGTTGTCCAGGGGGAGAACTACATGTGCCAATTGCTGATGGAGTACAAGGAATACAGCATGATGGAGATGCTGAAGAGGTTCAACCAGAAGTTAGGATGCCTCCAGCCAACAGGCATCTTAGAGATCATCCAGTAGAGCAGATTATTGGAGATCCAAGACAAGGAGTACAAACCAGGAGAAGATACATGAATACAGCAATCTACTCCAGTTTTCTATCACAAGTTGAACCTAAGAAGTTTGAAGAAGCAATACTGGATCCACAATGGACTGAAGCAATGCAAGAAGAGCTTAATCAGTTCAAAAGGTGCAAGGTCTGGGAACTTGTTCCTAGACCTAGAGACCACAATATAATAGGAACCAAGTGGATCTACAGGAATAAGATGGATGAACAAGGGGTCATCATTAAGAATAAAGCAAGACCGGTTGCTAAAGGATATAGGCAAGAAGAAGGTATTGATTTTGATCAAACCTTTGCTCCAGTAGCCAGACTAGAAGCCATAAGGATGTTCTTGGCCTATGCAACCTATCAAGGATTCAAAGTTTACCAAATGGATGTCAAGTCAGCATTCCTGAATGGTAATCTTAAAGAAGAAGTCTATGTGGAACAGCCTTCAGGTTTTGTTGATCCAACTCTACCTCATCATGTCTATAGACTTAGGAAAGCATTATATGGGTTAAAGCAAGCCCCTAGGGCTTGGTATGAAACCCTATCTAGTTTCCTCATTGAGAACAAGTTCTCAAGGGGGAAAATAGATAAGACTCTATTCCTTAGGGAATCTAGAGGCAAAGTTATACTAGTCCAAATATATATAGATGATATTATATTTGGGTCTACTGAAAGCAGCCTTTGCAAAAAGTTTGCAAAACTGATGCAAGGTCAATTTGAGATGAGTAGTATGAGAGAGCTAAAGTTTTTCTTGGGTCTCCAAGTTAAACAGACTGAAAGTGGTTTATCCATATATCAGTCCAAGTTCACCCTAGAACTCATAAGGAAATATGGTATGGATTCATCCAGTACCATGAAGACTCCTATGGGGACAAGTATGTATCTTAGCAAGGATGATGCAGTGAAACTTGTAGATGAAACTTTGTATAGAGGGATAGTTGGCTCCCTATTATACTTGACTGCTAGTAGACCTGACATCATGTATGCTACATGTGTTTGTGCAAGGTATCAAGCCTGCCCTAAAGAGTCTCATTTGACAGCAGTCAAAAGAATTTTGAGATATCTAAAGGGCACTCCCTATCTAGGCCTCTAGTACCCTAGGAATGGAGATTTTGATCTAACAGGTTATTCAGATGCAGACTTTGCAGGATGCAAAGAAGATAGAAAAAGCACTACTGGAACATGTCAATTCCTAGGTGGGAGACTAATTTCATGGAGTAGCAAAAAGTAAACCAGTGTGGCTATCTCCACTGCAGAGTCAGAGTATGTGGCTGCATGAAGTTGCTGTGCTCAACTTCTGTGGATACAACATCAGCTAGAGGACTATGGATTTCAGGTAAGTAGAACTCCACTTTTCTGTGATTCTACTAGTGTTATTTCAATAGCTAATAACCCTGTATCCCATAGTAGAACAAAACATATTGAAATTAAATATCATTTTCTTAGGGAGCATGTAGAAAGAGAAGATATTTTATTAGAATATGTTAAAACTGAAAATCAAGTAGCTGATATGTATACTAAGCCCCTAGAAGAAGCTAAGTTCAATAGATTCAAAATTGAACTAGGAATGATAAACTTAGAGTAAGTTTACATAATTAAAAATGGCTAAGTAAAAAGGTGTCGACACATAGACAAGTCTATGTCGACACAGAATAGTTGGTGTCGACACTTCAGGAAAAAGGTGTCGACACATCTAGGAAGTTGGTGTCGACACTTCAGAATATTAGTGTCGACACATGTCCAGTAGGTGTCGACACATCCAATGTGGTGTCGACACTTAGTATTTACTCAGAATTTTCTAAGTAAAGTCTCAACAATATGTCGAGTTATGTTGTGTCGACACATAACCAAGTGTCGACACATAGAATCTGTTGACTAAACTTGTGTCGACACATATGTGTCGAGACATTATAAGTCAGTGTCGACACTTATTGCCAGTGTCGACACATTTTAAGTTCGCTGTCCCGCCTGTTCATCTTCAAAATTAGAAAGGTATAAATAGGGTTTTTGTCTTTGTTTGTCGACACGCTTTCAAAGTTTCGAGACCAAAACTACTATGTCGACACCTCTCTTCTCTCAAGACAAATTCTTCAAACCCTAATGGCGCCTAAGCTAGAGGAGAACGTCAACGAAGGATATGAGCTGGTGAGCAGCGCTTTCAATGATGCAGATCAAGAAATCAAGTCTGTTGTAACCCTAGTCGCAGATTCAGGGTTAGAGTATTTAGTTTCTGAACCTACAAAGATATGGAAGAAAGAGGTTCTTGAATTCCTAAATGGAGCTGAAGTGGATGAATCTGGATACAGAATCAAATCCAGAGTTCATGGAACTAAGGTTAAGATATCGCTAAAGAGCTTGAGGAAGGTGCTTCAATTGCCAAGAACTCAAGATGAAGATGAAGTTACTGGATCCAGGACCAGGGAAGCTCTAACCTGGTGTGGACATGATCCTAAGATGAAGATAGGTTCTGTTTTTAACAGGAAAGGCATGAACAGCCAAGGAAAATTCATGTCTGAAATTGTAGGAAAAGTGTTACTCAGCAAGCCAGGAGGGCATGACAGAGTGTTTGCCTATATGTTTGGAATAATGACAAGGATAATCTTTACTCTGAAAACAGACTGGTCTATAGTAGTTTATGAGAAGATTAAGGATGGCTTGAAGAAGCCCAACCTGGGCAGAATCATTAGTCTTTATCTTGCTGGTGTAATACCTGAAGTAATGAGTACTGCTGCTGGAAGTAAAATAAACCACATGAGGAAAATGGACATGAGGTTGTTTTCAAGATGGGACAGGGTGTTGTCAAAAGAAATGCCAACCCCTGAGAAACTAGTTCCTGAGAAAGAAATTCCACCTAAGAAGAAAAGGAAGACTGCTCCAGTGGCACAAGAGTCCACTAGCAGTTCTGATAGTGAAGAACATGTTGTCTTCACTCCAGATGACCATGAGGAAGAGCCTGCTGAAAAGACACCTGCTCCTCAAGAGGTTGCTGAGATCCAGGGGGAGCTGCCTCAAGCTAGCCCCATCCACAAGGATCAAAGCCAGGGGAGCCTCCAGTTGTAGAAGAATACTCTACACTCGAAAGTGAACAAGGCACCACCATCATACTAGAGGTACTCACTGACCTAAATAGTTTAGAATTTCTTATAGAAGATGCTGATTTGTCTGATGTTCATCAGCAAACTCAGCTGAATACTCAAGAACCAGATGCAGTTAGAGAAGACACATCTGCTGTACTAGAAGTGGTTCCTGATCCAGTGGTTGAAGAGCAAAGAATGTCTCCAGCTCCTTCCCCACCAGAATACACCATGGAAGATTTATTCCTAAATCTAGACCAACAAGATTTTGACATGGACAAGGATGCTGCTGAGGAAAAGAATGCTGCTGCTGAGGGGGAGCAAGTGCACATTATGGAAGAGCCAGTAAGGCAGGAAACTGAAAAGGCACCTGAAGTGCAGAAAGAGAAGCCTTCAAGCCCCAAGGAGAGGGTTGACATAGCCAGCTCCTCAGAATCTGAAGATGAGGAGGCTACTAGGGCTAAGCAAAAGAAACTCTATGTATTCAAAAGAAGAAGCCAAAGTTATAAGAAGGCTTTACAATCCATTGCACCACAGCGTATAGTTCAGCAAGTTCCAACTGTTGATTATAGTGCTTTAATGGTTGCACTGCAGATAAAATTGGATGAGCAAAGGCAGGCCATTGAGAAGTATGCAGATGAAGGGCAGAAAACATTACAATTTGATATGGCCCAAGATATCAAGTCTATAAGGTTTGAAATGAACCTTAACAAGAAAGAGATGACAGATTGTTTCCACAAGGGTGGCAATGCAGTGGTGTACTTGGCAACCCACCAGGAAAAGCTCAAGGCACAAGTGGATGACATAGCATTGAAGCAAGGGTATGTTCTTGAAAATCAGCTAAGAATGAATGACAATTTGACTGCTTCCCATAATACCATTGTCAATGAGTTAAAGAACAAGGCTGCTGAACCTTCTACTTCCAATGCTACTACTAAAGCTGATTTTGACAAAGTATTCCAGGAAGAAATCTTTGCTGTTCAGACTGCTATCCAAGCATCCCAAAAAGTCATATCTGAACAACTTCAAAAGCTCAAACCATTCTTTAAAGATGGAATCAGATACTTGGATAGTCAAATCATATTTCAGAAGGATGATGTCAGAGATCATATGGCTAGAGAAGTCATAAAGGGGGAGAGAGTTTTAGTCAAAGCTAGCTCTGATCATGCCAAATGGATATCTAATTCCATCAGAGCTACACTGGGCTATCCTCCACTTTGTGATGATGACAATGTTGCTGAATCTGGAATTCAACCTGCATATCTTGGAGGTGAGCAACCAGAGATAGCTCAAGTGATCTATCCTCCACCAGATTTTGAAATGGTGCAAGCTGATATTCATCACATGTATAGCCCACCTGAAGGGAAATCTAATGTTATTCTGGAGAAAGTGGTTCAGCCTATATCAGAGGCCATGCAAGAGGCATTGCAGAAAGAGGAAGAGACAAGGTTGTCTAAGAAGAGGTTTAGGGAACAAGCAGAACAAAGGTCAGACTTTGAACAGTGGAGCCCTACCTCTAGAAACATAATATTAACTGCCTGGAAAGCTGCCAAGGATAATACTCATGACAGGAACAAGTGGTTCTCTGAAGCTGAATGGAGAAAGCATGAATCTTGACAAGAGGCCATTGTTCAATACAGAAGGAAGGCAAAGATGGGAAAGCTACCTCCTACAGCTCAGGAGCGTAGCAAGTACTTTCCAAAGCCATATCACTATTTTGAGAGGCAGAAGATCAAAGCTGAAGAGCTTAAAAAGAAAGATCTGAAAGGCAAGAAGCCTGCTGATGCTGAAACTGCTGATGCTGCTGTCCAAGCTAAAGTCCAAGCTGGCAAAGGAATAGTTATCAAGGAACCAGAACAGAAATAGATTAAGAATTTACTTGAAGATTATTTTGTAATATTTTGAATATAAAATATTTTTGTGAACTACTGAAAATGTATAAGACAAATGTTGGAACAATATATGATCAATATATTTCATGTTTGTTCTGTGAATGTGTCTATGTCTATTTCTTATTTGTTCTGAAATGATGAATTTGTATACATGTGAAATTAATACATGTTTATGTTTACCCTGCTGAATATAATCCTGCTTTACATCATTTTTTAATTTTAATTATAAATGGTGTATATCATTGACTAAAAGTTATGACTTCTCCAAATAGGGGGAGATTGTTGGGTACATTGGTTAAATGTACCTGATTTGAAGAAGCCTCACCCAACTCAATGATATACATCATAATGTATTTGATGTATGTTGAGTTTACTTGTGCAGGTTAAGTAATTACTGGACTGAAGCAAAAGTTTCTAAGTCCATGTGTCGACACCCAGAGGGAAAGTGTCGACACTCAAGAAGACTTGTGTCGACACCCAGACAAGCAGTGTCGACACTTGGAGTCATTGTGTCGACACCTGGGATGCAGAGTCGACACCAGACAGAAAGTGTCGATACTTGGAGCTGTGTCGACACTCAGTGAAGAAAAGTGCAGACAGAAAGTGTCGACACAAGGAGCTGTGTCGACACCCAGTGAATCTGTGTCTACACCAGAAAGTGTCGACACTTGGAGCTGTGTCGACACTCAGCAAAAGTCAGCAGAAACTAAGTTAAAGTGTCGACACCAAGAACAATGTGTCGACACACAACAAGAAGAGTCAGCACTTGAAGAAAGTGTCGACACCAAGAACAAAGTGTCGACACTCAACAGAAGAGTCAACACATGAAGTAAGTGTCGACACCTAGAACAATGTGTCGACACTCAGCTGAAGACTCTACACTTGAAGAAAGTGTCGACACATGGAGCTGTGTCGACACTTAGTAAAGAACAGCAAGATCATCAAATGATTCTAAGTACAAGTGTCGACACTAAGGTAATGTGTCGACACTCAGCTGAAGTCTCAACAGAAGAATCAAGTGTCGACACAAGGAGCTGTGTCGACACTCAGCAAGTATCAACATAGAAGACTATGTGTCGACACCAAGAAGCAGTGTCGACACTTAATAGATTCAACACAAGAAGTTGTGTCAACACAAAGGAGATGTGTCGACACTTAGAAGAATTCAGCAAGTTACAGAAGATCAAGTACTTGTGTCAACACTCAATTTCAGTGTCGACACATGCAGAATAAACTGTGTCGAGACATAGTATCTACAACACAAGGAGTTGTGTCGACACCTTGTAGACTTGTGTCGACACTTACATAACTGGTGTCGACACTTGGTCTATTAGTGTCGACACTTAAAGACAGAAAGTCTTGACACTTTCAGACAGTTAGAGATTTTCAAGAATTGACTGGATGACGTGACAGCTGCCGTTCCAGCTGGTCTACAGCACCTGTCAGAGATGTCAGAATTCAGTTATGGACCGGACCAGCCGGTTACCATGAAGAAGGCCTATAAATAGGCTAATACAGTTTACAGAAACTGGTTGTTCAAGTAGTTGAGAAGGTGGATCATATTGTTGTTGAACAAGTTATCAAAGTGGTTCACAGAGTTATTGATCAAGTATCAAATCAAGAAGATCTAGCTGTGCAGATCTAAGAAGTTGGAGAGAGGGCTCCATCCAAGAAATCAGCCGTTGGAACTAGGCTGAGAAGAAGGGTTCAGATTTATTCTGGATCTTAAGAAGCAGAGATCAAGGATCAACTGCAGGAGGATTCATTCTTATTCATTTCTACTTTCAAGAAGCTTTGAAGAAAGCTAAGTCAGATTGAATCCAGCTGAGTTCTTCCAAGAACTCATCAAGAAACTCTCAACTCCCCTCTCTTGTATCTGAGTTGTTGAGTTATTATTTCTATAAACATTTTATCTTGTAGGATCCTTTGGATCTGAGTGAATTGTAAGCCTGTAATTATAAAGGCTGAGGGTAGTGCTTGAGAGCCTGAGTGTAGGAGATTGAAATCTCTGAGTGTAGGCCTTGATTGGCTGAGTGTAGGCCTTGGTTGGCTGAGTGTAGGCCTTTATGGCTGAGTGTAGGCTTTGTGGAAAAGCTGAGTTGTAAGGCCTTGAGCCTGAGGTGTAGTAACCAGTTTGGGTTCTGAGCTAGTGGAGAAGTTTGGCCGAATCTAGTACACTGCTAGATAGGCGAAGGGGGAAGTGGATGTACCCAAAGATTGGGGAACCACTATAAAACCTTGTGTCTGCTGTGATTGTGCTGTGATTGTGAATGCTTGTGTGATTGCTGTGCAAAAGTAGTATAGATTCTATGATATAACTGATTGCTGCCATTAAAGTCTTAAAAAGAATTAGGTCACCTATTCACCCCCCCTCTAGGTGGTTAGGTACTATATCTTTCAAAATGGCTGCGGGCTCTCATGCTAGATTTAGGAGAGGTCTACAACCATCCTCTACCTATGTTCTGTGATAACAAGGCCGCCATATACATCTCCAAAAATCTGGTCTTCCATAAGAGAACAAAGCACATTGAGGTCGACTGTCATTTCATTCGTGAAGAGATCTTAAAGGAACAAATTTGCACTCCCTTTGTCACTTCTGATAAAGAGCTGGCTGACATCTTCACCAAGCCAGTTTCCGCCTCGTTTCTTCATGTTTGTGACAAGCTGGGCATGATCGATATATATGCTCCAGCTTGAGGGGGAGTGTTGAAGTTGGTGACCGGGCGGTCTGGCGGTCTGTCTTGGCGGGTTGAATACCGCGCGGTCTGGCGGTTTGTCTCAGCCAGCTTGGAGACCGGGCGGTCTGGCGGTCTACTCTGGCAATCTCTCTTTCTCTCTGGTGGTAGCCGTGTGGTAAGCCCTTCTGTCTAACCGCGCGGCTTGTGTGGTTTGTTTTGTATAGTCCGCTTAGTCCTGTAAATTTTTAGTCCCACATCTCTTATTTGTATTCTCTCATCTCTCCTCCATTCTATATAGGGGAGGGCATACCTTTGTAATAGATACCTTTTTTTCGGATAATAAAGTTTCAGTTAAAACCATTTCGGTTTGTTTTTGTTCGGTTCTTACACACTGCAAGACCTCCAAGGATATGTGGGATACTTTAATAGTCTACATGGAGGGTTCTGAAAAAGTAAGACAAGAAAGAAAATCTATGCTGAACCAGGAATATGAGAGTTTCAAACAAGGAAATTCTGACAGTATAACTGAATGTTATAAAAAGTTCTATAGAATAGTTAATGAACTGATGTCCTATAGAAGAATCTTCAGTACCTATGAACTGAATGATAAATTACTAAGATCCTTGACAAAGGATTGGGACACTAAGATTTGTGCCATTAGGGAAGTGGCCAAACTTGCAGATATCTCTCCTCCAACCTTATTTGGAAAGTTGCTGCATATGAGATGCAACTGATGGCTAGGAAAGAGGAAGAGAAAAGTGCAAAAGGTGAGCATAGAGAAAAGTCTGTGGCCTTCAAGGTTGAATCCACTAAGAAGAATAGGAGGATGTCTCCATCACCTCCTAGCATAGTTGCTGAAATTGCTTTAGATAATTCAGACAACCAGAATTCAGACAACAGTGACTCAGATGAAGATTTTGCAGCATTTACACGACAGTTTCCGAGATTCCTGAAGAAGAAGCAGTGGAAGTCTAAGCCTTCCACATCTCAGCCTGAGGATGATTATTATCAAAAGAGGAAGTCATCCAGGAAGGACAGGAGCAGGTCTAAGCCAAGCAAATCTACAACATCAAAGATAGTTTGCTATTGCTGTAATAGGCCTGTTGTGGCTGAGTGTCCAGATAAAAGAAAAGAGACTGCTGATAAAAAGAAGAGTCAAAGCCAGAGCAAGAAGGAGAAATCCTTTGTTGCTAAGAAGGAGAAGACCTTGATAGACCAATCATCTTCAGAGTCAGAATCTGAAGCTGAGGCCTACATTGGTCTATATGTAGCAGATGAAGAAGAAGAGTTTCTCCAAGTGCTAAACTCTATATATGAACAAGAAGACCATCAGTTCAAGGGACTTATGGCTGTGTCAGAAGAAGACAAGTGCCAGGATCAGCCTGGTCATAGTAAGGTACAATGTATTACTAGAAATTCAGATTGTAGTACTGAGTCAGAGTCAGCAACATCTGCATCAAGTGATGTGGATGGGTCTGAGTCTGAAGGTGATATTCATTAGCTGATAGATGAATATGGAGATTTATTGCAGACACTTAAGAAGAGCAAAAACCTGGCCAAATCTCAGGCTAAGGAAATTACAGATCTTAATATGACTGCATCTGATTCAGAGAAGTTGCTAGATCAAAAGTTGAATGAGATTGCCAGATTGAAAAACATAACTATTATTCAAATGGGCACAATCACATTCAAGAATGATCAGATTAAGAATCTGGAGATTAGACTTCAGAAAGAGAAGGAGATTGTGGCTAGTTTTTCTAAGCCAAAATCTCTATTACCCTTAATAGATGACTTTGTATCACAAAAGGGTAAGACATGAATAGGCTTTAAGAAAACTGCATGGGCTGCTAAGTCCAATAAGAAAGGCAAAGCCCCAACACAGAACATTAGACTGAACAATAGACCTGCTACAAATAATTCAGCTAAAGTTGTACCTAAACAAAAATATAACAAGTTTGAGTGATGGTGTTGTGGCAAGGTAGGCCACTTTGCCTTAGATTGTTGGCACAATTCCAGTGTCAAGGAGAATAGCAATCTGCCTGTTAGAAGAGCTGCAGACAGATTTGTCAAATTTCAGACTAACATGAACCAAGGACCCAAAACTTATTTGGGTTCTAAGGTTAAGTAGTATTTATTGCAGGCGAGTCCAAGTGGCCATGCCCTTATATGGTACTTGGACAGTGGATGTTCCAAGCACATGACTGAAACAAGGGGGTTGCTGAAGGACTACACACCTATCATGGATGACCCTAAAGTAACCTTTGGTGGTTCAGAAAAAGGAATCATCAAAGGATTTGGTAACATTTCTAATAACCAGATTACTATCTCTCAAGTGGCCTATGTGAAGGGTTTGAAACACAACCTTATAAGCATAAGTCAGCTGAGTGATTTAGGATATGACATTTCATTTATTAAGGATGGATGTCATATCAAAAGGTCAAGTGATCAAAAAGTCATGTTGACAGAATATAGAAAGAGAAATGTATATTGCCTAGATTTTGAGTGTGAGAACAATGTTTCTCCTATTTGTTTTGTAGCTGATGAGAGAGCCTCTTATTGTGTTAAATGGCACAAAAGGCTGGCATCTTAATTACAAGACTATTGGCAAACTCTTCAGCAAAGAGTTAGTGAGGAATGTTCCTTAGGTTAAGTGTATAAAGGATGAGATATGCTCAACTTGTCAAAAAGGTAAGCAGACCAAATCCTCTTTTCATAGCCTTAAAAGCAAGGATTCAGTGAGGTGTCTATACCTCTTGCATATGGATTTATTTTGTCCTATGCCAGTTCATAGTCTTGGTAGGAAGGTCTACACTTTTGTGGTGGTAGATGATTATTCTAGATATTCTTGGGTGTTTTTTCTGAGACAAAAATCTGAAACCCCAACTGTCTTATATAGTTTTATTAAACAAATTCAGAATGAGTTGAACAGTATAGTGGTCAAAATCAGAAGTGACCATGGTACTGAATTTCAGTCTGAAAGTATGACAAGACTATGAGAAGAATTTGGGATTTTTCTAGAATTTTCCTCACCTAGAACACCACAGAAAAATGATATTGCTGAAAGGAAGAATAGAACACTGATTGAGGCTGGTAGAACTCTATTGAGTGACACTTCTCTCCCAGAATATTTCTGGGCTGAGGCAGTAAACACTGCATGTCATGTGATCAATAGGGCTACTATCACCAAAAGCCACAAAAAGACTCCCTATGAGATTATGAAGGGCAAGAAAACCAAATTTATCCTATTTTAGGATCTTTGGTTGGAAGTGTTATGTCCTTAACAATGACAAGTCTTATCTAACTAAGTTTGCTACCAAATCCCAAGATGGGATATTTATTGTGTACATCAACAATAGTAAGGCTTATATGGTCTACAACTTGATTACTCAAGTTGTATAAGAGTCTGTACATATAGTCTTTGATGAAACAAAACTGATTAACTGTGAGTTGCCAAGTAGTGCTTGCAGATTTACAGGTATAAATGAGAGTATGGACAAGCTTACCATTACAGAAGATTCAACTCCAAAGCAGGAATTGGAAAATGGTGGCTGCTGTCCAGGGGGAGTACAAGACTCTCCAGATGCTGATGAAAATCAAGAGGTGCAGCATATTGAAGAAACTGGAGGTGTTCAAACTGAAAATAGACTACCTCCAGCTAATAGACACTTAAAGGATCATCCAGCCAATCAGATAATTTGTGATCCAAGATAAAGAGTACAAACAAGGAGCAGGAATCTGAACACAGTCCTTTGCTCTAACTTTTTATCACAAGTAGAACCCAAGAAATTTGAAGAAGTTATTCTAGACCCACATTGGATTGATGCCATGCAAAAGGAGCTGAATCAATTCAGAAGGTGCAAGGTCTGGAAGTTAGTTCCTAAACCAAAAGACCATAACATCATTGGAACAAAGTGGATCTTTAGGAACAAACTGGATGAGAATGGGATCATTGTAAAGAATAAAGCAAGACTTGTTGCAAAAGGATACAGACAGGAAGAAGGTATTGATTTTGATTAAACCTTTGCCCCAGTAGCAAGACTGGAAGCAATTAGGATGTTCCTTGCTTATGCAACATATCAAGGTTTCAAGATATTCCAAATGGATGTAAAATCAGCATTCCTAAATAGAAATCTAAAAGAAGAAGTCTATGTAGAGCAGCCCTCAGGTTTTGTTGATCCTCTCAAACCTGATTATGTTTATAGACTTAGGAAAGCTATGTATGGGTTGAAACAAGCCCCAAGGGCTTGGTATGAAACCCTTTCTAGTTTCCTCATCGAGAACAAATTCTCAAGGGGGAAAATAGACAAGACTTTATTCCTAAGGGAATCCAAAAGAAAGATAATTCTAGTCCAAATATATGTTGATGACATAATATTTGGGTCTACTAAAAGTAACCTTTGTAGAAAGTTTGCAAAACTTATGCAAGAGAAATTTGAAATGAGCAGTATGTGAGAACTTAAGTTTTTCTTGGGTTTCCAAGTAAGACAGACTGAAGATGGCTTGTCCATAACTCAGTCTAAGTTCACCCTGGAGTTAATTAAAAAGTATCGTATCGAATCATCCACTACCATAAGAACTCTAATGGGGTCAAGTGTATCTCTAAGCAAAGATGATGCAGGGAAACCTGTAGATGAAACTTTGTATAGAGGGATAGTTGGCTCCCTTCTATATCTGACTGCTAGTAGACCAGATATCATGTATGCTACATGTGTCTGTGCTAGATACCAATCATGCCCTAAAGAATCTCATGTTACTGCAGTAAAAAGGATTTTGAGTTATCTTAAGGGCACACCTAATCTAGGCCTTTGGTACCCTAGGAATGGAGATTTTCTACTGACAGGCTATTCAGATGCAGATTTTGCGGGTTGCAAAGAAGATAGAAAAAGTACTACAGGCACCTGTCAATTTCTAGGAGGAAGATTATTGTCTTGGAGCATTAAGAAGCAGACCAGTATGTCAATCTCCACAGCTGAGTCAGAATTTATTGCTGCAGGAAGCTGCTGTGCACAACTTTTGTGGATTCAGTACCAGCTAGAAGACTATGGTATTCAAGTAAGTAGAACACCTTTGCTTTGTGATTCTACAAGTGCAATTTCTATAGCTAATAATCATGTTTCATATAGTAGGACTAAGCATATAGAAATTAGATATCATTTTCTTAGAGAACATGTAGAGAAAGAGGACATTTCACTAGAATTTGTAAAAACAGATTATCAAATTGCAGATATGTTTACTAAGCCTCTAGATGAAACTAAATTCAATAAGTTTAAAATTGAATTAGGAATGTTAAACATAGTTTAGTTTAACAAAATTGGCTAAGTAAAACTGTGTCGACATATCCAGCTAAAAGGTGTCGACACAGAGAAGTGTTGTCGATACTTCAGAAAAGTGGTGTCGATACATCTAGAGTAGTTGTGTCGACACATTTAGGATAGTTGTGTTGACACTGGGAATAAGTGTCGACACATTAGTTTTGTCGACTATATTGGTGTCGACACATGCAGATGTCAGTGTCGACACTCAAACACTGTGTCGTCAGTTAAGGATATTTGTGTCGACACATCATAAATGGTGTCGACACATAGTAGTCAACACCATTGTCGAGACTTAAGTAGTCAGTGTCGACACATTTAGTGCCTGTTGGCGCACCTTTTCACCTTCGTTTTTAGAAAGGTATAAATAGGTCAACACCATTATCTGTCGACACGCTTTCCATAGTTTCGAGACCAAAACTTTGTGTCGACAAATGCTCTCTTCTAAATTCAAGATTTCTCTAAACCCTAATGACGCCTAAGCTTGAAGTGAATGTCAATGAAGGATATAATCTGGTACGCAACGCCTTTGACCATGCAGATTCTGAAATTCAAGATGTAGTAACCCTAGTTGTTGATAATGGGTTGGAGTTTCTAGTTTCTGAACCAACAAAGATTTGGAAGAAGGAAATCCTAGAATTCTATGGCGCTGCAACTTTAGATTCGACTGGATTAAAGATCAAATCAACAGTTCAGGGAGCTAAAGTCAAACTTACTTTGAAGAGCTTGAGAAAAACTCTTCAACTACCAAGAACTCAAGAAGAGGAAGATGTACCTGCATCTACGACAAGGGAAGCACTTCAATGGTGTGGATTGGATCCCACCTTGAAGATTGGAGCTGCCATGAACAGAAAAGGAATGAATCAGCAAGGCAAATTTCTTTCATAAATAGTTGGCAAAGTCATCCTCTGCAAGCCAGGGGGACATGATAGGATTTCTGCCTACATGTTCAGCCTGATGACAAGGATCATCTACATATTAAACATTGATTGGTCAGCAGTGATTTTTGAAAAGATTAAGGAAAGTATTAAGAAGCCCAATCTGGGTAGAATTATGAGTCTGTACTTAGCTGGAACTATTCAAGAAGTAATGGAACAAGCAGCTGGTTCTAAAATTAACCACATGAGGAGGATGGACATAAGGATTATCTCAAGATGGGATAGAGTCCTCACTAAGGACATGCCTGATGAGGAAAGGCAAGAGGTTCCTGAAAAATCTACAGCACAAGATATTCCTGCACAAGACCCTACACTTGGTACATAAGTGCAGGGGGAGCTTCATATTGAGGAAGAGCCAACCCACTTGGATAGTGAAATGGCTACACAAACAATCCTTGAGGTAATTCAAGTGGCGAATCAATCAATTCTCATTGATAAAGATGAGACACTAACTGAATTTTTGATTGATGTTGATCAGCCAACAAAACTACACAGTCAAGTTCAAGATGTAATCATGGAGGATACATCTGTTGCTGCTGATACACCTGAGATAAGAGAATCTCCAGTCCCTTCTCAACAAGAATTTACCCTAGATGAGTTGTTCACTGCTATGGAGCAAGAGACTCAGGGGGAGAAAGCAGCTTTTGAGGGGGAGCCAGTTAATCTTGAGGAGGACCAAGCTAACCTTGAGGGGGAGCATGTAAGGTCTCAGGGAGAGACTGCAAGGAATGATGAGGAGCAAATCAGAACTGAGGAGGAGCAAAGGACTCAGGAGGAGCTACCAAGGACTGAGAAGGAATTGCCTCCTAGTCCTAAGGAAAGGGTTGACATAGCTAGTACCTCAGCATATGAGGATGAAGAAGCTTTAAGAGCTAAGAAGAAAAAGCTAATGGTCTTCAAAAGGAGAAGCCAAAACTACAAGAAGGTATTACAAACAGTTGCTCCATAACCTGCCCCAACAGCTGATTACAGCTCATTGTTGGTGGCCTTGCAGATCAAGTTAGATGAGCAAAGGATTGCCATGGAGAAGTATATGAATGAGACCCACAAAGATCTACAATTCACTTTGGCTCAGGATATAAAATCTATAAGATTTGAAGTGAATCAAAATAAGAAGGAAATGACTGATTGTTTCCACAAAGGAGGCAATGAAGTGGTTTTCCTAGCTACCCATCAAGAAAAGATCAAGACACAAGTTGATGATATAGCTCTTAAGCAAGGCTATATCATAGAGAATCAACTGAGAATGAATGATAATCTAACAGAATCACATAATGTGATTATCACAGAGATGAAGAATATTGCTACTGTATAGACTGTAGCAAAGGCTACAGCCAAGGCAGAATTTGATAAGCAATTACAAGAAGGAATAGCTCCTGTAAAAACTGCTATTGAGGATTCACAAAAAGACTATTTCTGCACAACTACAGAAGTTAAAGCCTTTCTATAAAGATGGTGTTAATTATCTTAATGCACAAATAAGATTTCCGAAAGATGATCTCAGGGATCATGTTGAAAGAGAAGTCATAAAGGCGGAGAGAGTATTAGTCAAAGCTGGATCTGACCATGCTAAATGGATTTCCAATAGCATCAGAGCCACACTTGGATATCCACCCCTTTGTGATGATGACAATGTGGCTGAATCTGGTATAAACCCTGCTTATTTTGGAGGTGAGCAAGCTGAAGTTGCTCAAGTAATCTATCCTCCAGCAGGTTTTGAGATGATTCATCAAGAAGTACAATCAATGTACAGCCCTCCAGAGGGTAATAAAAATATTATCATTGAGAAAGTAGATATGCCAGTGAAAGAGGAAGTTTTGACTAAAGAGCAAGAAGCTCAACTGTCAAAGAAGAGATTTAGAGAATAGACAGAGTTAAAGACATATTTTGAGTAGTGGAGTCCAACCTCCAGGAATATTATATTAACTGCTTGGAAAGCTGTAAAGGACCAGACCCATGATAGGGGTAAATGGTACTCTGAACAAGAATGGAGAAAGCATGAGGCTAGGCAAGAAGCCATTGTTCAATATAGAAGGAAGGCAAAACTTGGGAAGCTACCTCCTAATGCTCAGGAGCCTAGCAAATATTTCCCTAAGCCCTTCCATTATTTTGAAAGACAAAGAATAAGGGCTGAAGAGCTAAAGAAGAAAGATCAAAAGGGCAAGAAGCCAGTTGATGACACTGATGTTCCAGTTCAAGCCAAGATTCAATCAGGCAAGGACATTGTCATCAAGGAGCAAGAGCAGCCTTATATTAGTTTTACTAGATTTTATAACATTGTAATCTTTTGTGTTAAAATCTATGTAAACTTTTGATAAAGAAACTATTGGAAGTTGGAACAAAACAATGTTTAAAGCTTAATCTGCTAGCATTATTGTTCTGTGATGATATCTTATATATGTTTTGTTTTAGGTAGTTACCCTGTCATATAATATTTTTATACATCATAATGTGTATTTGTTATGTATGGTGTATATCATTGACTAAGGGTCAGGACTTCTCCAAATAGGGGAGATTGTTGGGTATATTGGAAAATGTGTACCAGATTTGAAGAAGCCTCACCCTACTCAATGATATGCATCAAGGTGTATTTAATGTGTTTTGAGTTTATATGTGCAGGTTAAGTAAATGCAGGGATGCAGAAAAATTTCTAAGACCATGTGTAGACACCTAGAGAAGCTGTGTCGACACTTATGAAGGCTTATGTCGACACTGGAGAAAAGCTGTGTCAACACTTGGAGTAGATTGTGTCGACACTTGGAAAGGCTGTGTCGACACCAGAAGGAATGTGTCGACATATAGAGGCAGTGTCGACACACATTGAAGCATTATCGACATCAACTGTGTCGACACCAAGAGGCAGTGTCGACACATAGGAATACTTAGTTGACATCAAATATGTCGACACATAGAGGCAGTGTCGACACACAGAAGTATTTGTCAACATCAACTGTGTCGACACACAGGACTTGTGTCGACACACAACAAAGCTTCAACAAAGTTAAAGTAAAGAAGTACCTGTGTCAACACAAAGGAGATGTGTCGACACACAACAAGTTTCAACAAAGTTAAAGAAAAGAAGGCTTGTGTCGACACACAGAATCAGTGTCGACACATTCTAAAGAAGCTGTGTCGAGAAGCAGTTACAACAACAAAGGAGCTGTGTCGACACCACCAAGGCTTGTGTCGATACTTAGTCCACTTATGTCGACACTTAGTCTACTTGTGTCGACACATGATGAAGTTCAGACTCAACACTTTCAGAAAGAGACAGTATTTCAAGAAGTGACTGGATGACTTGACAGCTGCCATTTCCAACCGATCAACTACTCTATTAGAGTTGTCAGGAGTTTGTTAGAAACTGGATCAGCCGGTTACCTTGGAGCATGTCTATATAAAGGCATTCTCCTTCAACAAAAAAGTGACTAACAGAAGAACTAACAACAACTAAGAGAGAAGTAATAATACAGAAGATTTTCATCAGAAGATCTAAGAAGAAGTTGGAGAGAGAGCTCCATCTACTGAAGTGCAGTTGCTGAACCAGGCTGTCAAGAAAGATTCAGATTGAGATCTAGATCTCAAGTCAGAAGCTGATTGAAGATCAACTTCACAGGAGATTCAACCCTACTGAGTTCAGATTCAAGAAGCTTTGAAGAAAGCTATGAGAGGTTGTTCTCTGCCATCAGATTCTTCCAAGAACTGATCAAGAAGCCATCCATCCATTCTCTCTCTTTCAGGGTGGTGGAAATATATTTTGTTTAATCAATTTTCTGTAGGATCTATTCTAGATCTGAGTTGTAAGCCTATTATATAAAGGCTGAGTGTAGGAGAATATTTTCTCTGAGTGGTAGGCCTTGTTGAAGGCTGAGGTAGGGCTGTGAGCCTGAGGTGTAGGAGATTGTGATCTCTGAGTGTAGGCCTTGTTGAAGGCTGAGGTAGGGCAGTTCGCCCAAGTTGTAGGAGTGTGGATACACTCTGAGTTGTAGTAACCTTGTTTGGGTTCTGAGCTGTAAGATCTGAGGATCTGAGGTGAAGTGCAGAAGTTAGGCCGAATCTAGCACACTGCTAGATAGGCGTAGGGGGAAAGTGGATGTACCAAGACCTTGGGGAACAACTATAAAATCTGTGTGCGCTCTGTGATTGAATGTTTCTGTGATTGCTGTGCTGTGTAGTTGTAGAATTTGTAATTTCTGGTTAAATAATAGAACAGATTTTCTGCCTTAAAAGCAAAAGAAAAAGTACACCTATTCACCCCCCTCTAGGTGGTTAGGCACTAATTCTTTCAAGGGTCAACCTAGGGTTGGATCAATACCTAACCAAAACATCTCCAAATGAGATGAAACTTTTACCATAGCCCTAAATGCCCTTTAAGACCTCCCACCCAAATTTGGGGGGATTTTGATGTGTTTAGGGCACCTAATTAATTTATTCATGGATTATTAAATTTTCCTAAAAACTATAGAAAAATCTTCTATAAAAATTCTGAATTTTGGACAGGCCCTAGGTTTAGCTAGGGTAGACTCCATACCCAAATCTAATGTCATTTGGACAAGGGATGAAGGGTGGGCATCCATTTGAATCTCACGATAGCCCTAGGTATAGGGCCCATCAAAATGGGTGCTGTGGTCTAACCAGACTCCAAATTGAGTGAAATCAATTTTAAATTAAACTAGACATCAAGGGATTCATTTTCTATGTTGACCACTTTTTTTGTTCTAGCATCTAAGTATTTTTAAACATTAAAACCAATAAATACAAAATCGGTGACATAATTAAATAATCATAAGTTGATATACTATAGTTTAAAATCAAATATGGCCCGAATCTTCGCGCAAAATGGATGGGATCCGTTAATATTCTACCTTGAGCTGACGACCAGGATTTATTCTTCCTGGGACAGTTTCAAGCGGCTACCACCAGCCATCCAGCCGCTTGCCCGGCCGGCCACCGCCACCATCACCTCCGTTGAGGTGGTGGCTGTCGCCAGGCGGCGTCACTGCCGCCGGAGAGCCCTATTTCGGTGATCCCGATGGTTGAGTTTTTGCAGAAAAACCAGGAAAATCTCCCTTTGTATCAGGCTCAATTGAGCCTGAAACTTGGCCCTAAAGATTCCTAGGATCTACCCATGAAAGAAGGAGTGGAGGAGGACCTTGCCAGCGACCTGAAGTCGAGAAGATCACTGGGAAGACATGTTTGAAGGCGGCGCCGCTTGGTTTCTGCAACTACACAGTGGGGAGGCTCGGTTTCTTCAGGTAAGGATTGGGAAATCCTCCTCTCGGCCCATTGAAGGTTTTTTGAAGACTCAGTTGGGGAGGGGAGAGGCTGGATCATCAATGACCATTAAGGTCGTTAATGGCTACATTGGGCCATGGTAGAGGGGGCTGAACTAGGCCCTTGGTGGCCAGGGAAGCGGCTGGAAACTTCTCCCCTTCCCTAGGGGAGTTGAATTCAGCCATTAAAGGTGGCCTTTGGCCTCCCCCTAGGCCGAGCCACTTCCTTCCCCTTCTTTCATTTTTCTCTCTCCTCCATAACTATGGAAATGAAGCTCACTCTCTCTCCTAGTCACCAAGTTGACTTGGTCAATCTAGAGGTCTATTGGCAGCCCATCCATACACATCATCTCCCAAAGGAGCCACATGAGGAGGCTTGAACTTGGGCTAGCCTATTTGGGCTAGGTTGACCAAAGGTAGGCTTGGGTTGACCTTGGTCTTTTTGACCTTTTTGGTTGCCCATAAAGAGTCCCTGGTGACCCATTGATCTCCCCTAAGGCCTAGGTAGGGTTGGATAGGGCTGACTTGGCATCTTGGAGGTCACTTGTCCCTTGGTAAGGGAACTTTGACCATTTTATGGCTATAGTTGACTTGGGTCAACATGACCATTTTGTTTGACCCCAAGGGGTCCTTGGTGAACCCATGGATTCCCTTGAGGTCTAGGATGGGTCATGTAGGGTTACCTTGCACTTTGGAGGTCACCTACCCTTAGTAAGGGTACTTTGACCAGATTAGGGGCTTGAGTTGACTTGGGTCAACTTGGCCTCTAGGGCTGACCCTAATGTGTCCTTAGTGACCCATTGGCCTCCCATAAGGTCCATGTAGGGTTATGTAGGGTTAA
Source organism: Platanthera guangdongensis (assembly GCA_039583875.1). Classification (NCBI taxonomy): domain Eukaryota; kingdom Viridiplantae; phylum Streptophyta; class Magnoliopsida; order Asparagales; family Orchidaceae; genus Platanthera; species Platanthera guangdongensis. The sequence continues at coordinate 112,756,534 of CM077164.1, forward strand.
CTTGCACTTTGGAGGTCACCTACCCTTAGTAATGGTACTTTGACCAAATTAGGGCTAGAGTTGACTTGGGTCAACTTGGCCTCTAGGACTGAACCCAATGTGTCCTTGGTGACCCATTGACCTCAATTTAGGTCTAGGAATTCCTAGGCAAGGTTGGTTGGGCACATTAGAGGCCAACTGCCCTTTGCTAGGGCACCTTGCCCAATTTAGGCCTATGGTGGTCCTAGGTCGAATTGGCCACTTTGGGTTGACTCCAATGGACCCTTGGGCTCTAGTGGACCCTATGATAGGTTAGTGATGTTGTGGTGGGGTCATGGAGTCATGTTGAAGCCCTAAGGTCAAGCCTTAGGTTTTGTGATGAGGTTGTGCCACAGGTAGACCAAGGAGATTCTCACTTTGGCCTTCTATCACTGGGCCCTTTTTATCTTCCTAGGGTTTTGTCATGACCTAGTCATGGCCAAAACCCTCTTAGGGGTCTAGTTAGAAATGGGATGTTACAAATACCAATAAACAAAACAAAGATTTCGTCCCCGAAATCAATGTTAAGCCTACGGGAATTTCTATCGAAGAAAGGAAACTTGTAACATCCCATTAGAAGTGGGAGGTTACATCTCGACGCCATGTTTGCTAAGTGGGGTTTAAAGGGGAAACCTAAATCTATGACCAACTCGCCCAATTGGCAAAGCCAAGATCCCAATAAACAAAAGATTAGCCTCTACTCTTCCTACAGCAGCCCTACTAGTTTAAAACAGTAAAGTAAATTAAACATCTTGAGAGGTTGTGAGGTATAGCTGACTGAACAACTCTAGATACTTTTGTCGCATCAGGTCCTGCGGTTCCCAGCTATGCTCCTCCTCGCCGTGGTTTATCCACAGAACTTTGACTAACGGAACCTTCTTGCGACGCAAGATCCGTACTCCTCTGTCATCGATCCGAACCGGCTCCAAGTGAACTGACCGGTCTAGAGATACCGACACGGGAAGTGGCTGTAGTAATCCTGCGGGGTTTCTGCACTCCGCCTTCACTAGCTGGCATGCCTCACAATGAGTCACGAAGTATGTAATGTCCTTCTTCATCCCCGACCAGAACATCGTCTTCTTCAAGTCTGGCGTCATCTTGGTGATCCCCGGGTGTATAGAATATTTGCTACAATGTGCTTCCGCCATGATGTCCTCCCGAATCAGACCTCCTGCGGGTATATAGACCATGCCTTTGAAATATAGCAATCCATCCCTTAGTGAATAATCTCCTGTCGAACCCTCCTTCAAGGCTTGGAATATCGGCTCTGCCCATGCATCTATCTTCTGTCCGTCCCGGATGCGGTCCCAAATATCATTTATGGCAACCATAGATGCTAGGTACTCCATGTATAGCTCTGGATCATTCTCGAATACTAGGGATATCTTGCCAAGAATAACCTCGAGAACTCCTACATCGAAACATCCGTGAGTTGCCTTTCAGGCAAGTGATGCAGCTCCAACCCTTCCCACCACAAACTTGCTTGACCATCCAATAGGAAGGTGGTTATGGTGGTCTTCTGCCATTCCTCGATTTCTGTAGCTGTCAAGAATCTCTTCACCAGAGAGAGAGCCAATCTGCAGCCTGGGTTGGCGCTCAAGTTCTCGAGAACACCAGAGGGTTAAAGCTCATTAAATTTTTGAGCTACTTCTCTATCGCTCTTCTAGGTATCAACGACTCTACAACCACTTATTCCACCCTTCTGGGTTCTGCTTCTCGAAGTGGTACCTGCTCCACTACAGGGGCAGGATGTTGCATTTGCATTCCTTCCTGGGAGTTTATCATCGCAAACACCGCTTCAGCCACTAGTCTAATGGTTTCTGCTGAAGGAGGGTTTGCAGGCACATCATTAGGTGCACTGATCTCCGCTGATTACAGACGTTCTAACTGTCCAGTATAGCTCCTAGTTGCCTATAATAGCAAAAACCCTCGATTTGGCGACAAACAGATTGTTAAAAGCACTCACTAGAACACTCAGGTTCATCAAAACAATTGTATTTTCATTCCTAAGTGGACATTCATGGGTTCTTTTCATGTTATAATGATGACGCACATACATGTGCTCACCACCCCTTAAAAGAATTCGCCCACGAATTCAAATAAGTAAGACCGAAGCCATAGTTTGATACCAAATTGTAACACCCCCATCTGTCACATGGGATTTAACAGAAGGTCCGGTCAGGGCCCCACGCCATATACTACGGACAACTAGTGGAGTTACGTATTAATACCAAATTACTGCCAAAGGAACAGAGTTCTAACTCAGAGCATTCTAGCGGAAGGTTTTTAAAACTGTTATAACAACCCAGCCACAGCATGAATGTCCACTATAAAAAACCAATCAGGAATGAGCGTACAAATACACAAAGTACTGGGCTTTATGGACTTACAAAAGTTTACTTAATTAATGAATGTCTTCCAAACATCAGCACGCAGGCAGACCATACATGAGCATAAAAGCTAACATTTTCTTTTGGCCTTCGAGGGCCTGCACAGCAATTAAGGCTTCAGCCCGCTACTTAGTACTAGGCTCTGCAGCACCTGCAAACAACATTCCACCGTAATGGAGGCAAACAAAACCAATGGTCAGCTAAAGCTGACTAAATTATAACGACCCCACCCCTAATCCGGGACGGTAGAGCTCCATCCCTACATTTTATTAGTATAACAAAACAAGAGGGTGAAAGTACAATTTAAGCACCAATCACCACAGGCGTAGGCTCGCACGACCACACACCCTGTGGTCTCAGGGCACATTCTCAGTGAAGCCGATCCAAACCCGGTCCGTCCCGCACTCCACCACCGCCCCCAGGATGTCAAAACATCATGAGCATTTTAGTCTTTACGTCCGAAGCCTAAGACTCGCCCTCCAAGCCAACGACAAGTCCCATGTACCTTAGTTCGCTTTAACCGAACCACTTGGAGCGGGTACGGTTCCACTCAACTCGTTGCTCACACCGCCTTGTTAATTTAAGCCATAGGCGCGGGTCAAGCTTCCCTGAGTCCCTAATTGATCACACAATCTTACATAGCGCAGTTATGTACAGGTTGGCTCCCAGGCCACCAAGATGGCAGAACCACACATCTACCCAGTCTTCCGGGTACACCTTGGGGTTAGTCCGCAAGGCTCCATGTTGCAATCTGTTGGGTACATTGGAAAATGTGTACCAGATTTGAAGAAGCCTCACCTTACTCAATGATATGCATCAAGGTGTATTTGATGTTGTTTTGAGTTTATATGTGCAGGTTAAGTAAATGCAGGAATGTAGTAAAATTTCTAAGTCCATGTGTCGACATCAGAAGAAGTTGTGTCGACAATTATGAAGGTTTGTGTCGACACTGGAGAAAAGCTGTGTCGACACTTGGAGTTTATTGTGTCGACACTTGGAAAGGCTGTGTCGACAACTGAAGAAACTAAGTCGACATATAGAGGCAATGTCGACACACAGAGAAGCTTAGTCAACATCAACTGTGTCAACACCAAGAGGCAGTGTCGACATACAGAGAAGCTTAGTCGACATCAACTGTGTCGACAACAAGAGGCTGTGTCGACACACAGAAGACTTTGTCGACATTAACTGTGTCGACATACAGGACTTGTGTCGACACACTGCAGAGCTTCAACAAAGTTAAAGAGAAGAAGTGATTGTGTCGACACACAGAATCAGTGTCGACACATTCTACAGAAGCTGTGTTGAGAAGCAGTATCAACAACTAAGGAAATGTGTTGACACCACCAAGGCTTGTGTCGACACTTATTCCACTTGTTTCGACACTTAGTCTATTTGTGTCGACACATGTTGAAGTTCAGTCTCATCACTTTGCTGATAGACAGAATTTCAAGAAGTGACTGGATGACTTAACAACTGCCGTTACCAACCGGTCTACTGCAACTGTCAGAGCTGTCAGAAGTTTGTTAGAAACCGGATCAGTCGGTTACCATGGAGAAAGTCTATATAAAGACATTCTCCTTCAACAGATGATGATTGATGATAGAAGTAAAAAACACTGATATAGAATAAAAAGAAGAAGTTGGAGAGAGAGAGAGCTCCATCTACTCAAGTGCAGTTGCTGAACCAGGCTGCTAAGAAGGATTCAGATTGTGATCTGAATATCAAGAAAGAAGCTGATTGAAGATCAACTTCACAGGAGATTCAACCTTACTGATTTCAGATTCAAGAAGCTTTGAAGAAAGCTAAGAGTGGTTGTTCTCTGCCATCAAATTCTTCCAAGAGATGATCAAGAAGCCATCCATCCACTCTCTCTCTTCCAGGGTGGTGGTTATATACAGTGTTAAATCTATTTTCTGTAGGATCTTTATAAGATCTGAGTTGTAAGCCTATGTTTATAAAGGCTGAGTGTAGGAGAGTATTTTCTCTGAGTGGTAGGGCTGTAATCCTGAGTTGTAGGAGATTGTGATCTCTGAGTGTAGGCCTTGTTGAAGGCTGAGGTAGGGCAGTTTGCCTGAGCTATAAGAGTGTGGACTCACTCTGAGTTGTAGGAGCCTTATTGGGTTCTGAGCTGTAAGATCTGAGGATCTGAGATGAAGAGAAGAAGTTATCCAAATCAAGCACACTGCTAGATAGGCGAAGTGGGAAAGTGGATGTACCCAGACCTCGGGGAACCACTATAAAATCTCTGTGCAATCTGTGATTGAATGATTCTGTGAATCCTGTGCTGTGTTAGCTGTAGAAATATCTATGTTTGAGTAATTTGCTGAATAGATATTCTGCCTTAGAATAAAAAGGAATTACACCTATTCACACCCCCCTCTAGGTGGTTAGGCACTAATTCTTTCAAGTGGTATCAAAGCGAGGTTGCTCAAAAGTTAGACTTAAAAGTCTGAGTGAGATCTGTAAGGCAGAATTAAGATCAAGAAGATGGGTTCAGGAGAAAACCATAAAGAACTTGGTTCAATGAAATTGGCCATCTGCAGGAAGGAAATATTTGGAATCTGGAAGGAAAGGGTCAGATTGTTGATGGAGACATCTGATCCTAGAATCTATATAACAGTTAAGGAATGGCCATATGTTCCAATGAAGATTTCTGTTCTTGATGCCAATCAAAGAATTCCAAAGGATTTTTCAGAGATGACTAAAGATGAGATCATCTTGGCAACAATGGATAAAAGAGCCCAGAATATTATAGTAAGTGCCATTGATGATTCAACATTCCAGAATCTAATACACTGCAAAACCTAAAAAGGAAATGTGGGACACATTGATAGTCTACATGGAGGGTTCTGAAGAGGTTAGGCAAGATAGAAAATCTATGCTTAATAAAGAATATGAGAGTTTCAGACAAGCCAAGTCTGAAAGTATTACTGAATGCTATAAGAAGTTCTATAGGATAGTCAATGAACTAATGTCTTATGGAAGAGTTTTCAGTACTTATGAGTTAAATGATAAATTCCTTAGGTCATTGACTAAGGATTGAGATACAAAAATCTGTGCCATAAGAGAAGTGGCCAGACTAGCTGAGATTTCTCCTCCAACACTGTTTGGAAAATTGCTGTCATATGAGATGCTGCTGTTAGCTAGAAAGGAGGAAGAGAAAAACACAAAGGGTGACTATAAAGAAAAGTCAGTGGCTTTCAAGGTTGAAGCAACAAGGAAGAATAGGAAAATGTCTCCATCTTTTCCTAAGAGAGATGTAGAAATTATCTCAGAAAATTCAGATAATCCTAGTTCAGACAACATCAATTCAAATGAAGACTTTGCAGCATTTACAAGGCAGTTCCAGAGATTCTTGAAGAAGAAACAGTGGAAATCTAAGCCTTCCACATCTCAGTCCAAGGATGATTATTATCAGAAGGGGAAATCATCCAGGAATGACAGGAATGGGACAAAGCCTGGCAAGTCAACTTCTTCCAAGATTATATGCTACTGTTGTAACAAAGCTGGACATGATGTTGCTGACTGTCCAGATAAGAGAAAGGAGTCTGCTATTAGAAAGAATTCACAGTACAAGAGCAATAAGGAGAAATCCTTGGTTGCTGAGAAAGAGAAAAGCTTGACAGATCGATCAACTTCAGAATCAGAATCTGAGGCTGAGGCATAGATTGGTCTGTTTGCAGAAGAAGAGGATGAGTTCATGCATTTACTGGACTCTATCTATGAGCAAGAAGACCATCAGTGCAAAGGATTGATGGCAGTGTGTGAAGAAGACAAATGTCAGGATCAGCCTGACACCGGTAATGTAAAATGTGTATCTGTAGATTCTGATTATTTCACTGGGTTAGAATTAGAAGCATCTTTATTAAGAGATGAAGATGGGTCTGAATCTGAAGGAGATATTCATCAGCTGATAGATGAATATGGAGATTTATTGCAGGCACTTAAGAGAAGTAAAAACCTGGACAAGAATCAGGCTAAGGAAATTGCAACTCTTAAGTTGGCTGCATCTGATTCAGAAAAGATGCTGGATCAAAAGTTGAATGAGATTGCCAGATTGAAAAACATAACTGTTATTCAAATGGGAACAATCACATTTAAGAATGATCAGATTAAAAGTCTGGAAAACAGACTTTAGAAAGAGAAGGAGATAGTGGCTAGTTTTTCTAAGCCAAAATCTATATTACCCTTGATTGATGAGTTTGTGTCTCAAAAGGGTAAGGAAGGAATAGGCTATAAGAAAACTGCATGGGCTGCTAAGTCCAATTCTAAAGGCAAAGCCCCAGCACAAAACAAGAGACCTGCTGCAAACGGTACATCTAAGGTTGTACCTAAAAAGAGGTACAATAAGTTTGAGTGCTGGTGCTGTGGCAAGATATGCCACTTTGCCTTAGACTGTTGGCATAATTCCAGTGTCAAGGAGAGTAGTAGTCTGCCTGTTAGAAAAGCTGTAGGCAGATTTGTTAAGTTTTAGATTAACTTGCACCAAGCACCCAAAAGTTATTTGGGTTCTAAGGTTAAGTAATCTGTGTTGCAGGTGAGTCCAAGTTGCCATGCCCCTATATGGTACTTGGACAGTGGATGTTCCAGGCACATGACTGGAACAAGGGGATTGCTGAAGGACTACTCACCTATGCTGAATGAGACTAAAGTAATCTTTGGTGGTTCTGAAAAGAGAGTCATCAAAGGTTTTGGTAACATTTCTAATAACTCAGTTACAATCACTCAAGTGGCCTATGTAAAGGGTTTGAAACATAATCTTATTAGCATAGGTCAGCTGAGTGATTTAGGTTATGACATTTCATTTGTCAAGAATGAGTGTCATATCAAAAGGTCAAGTTATCAAGAGGTCATATTGACTGGTTATATAAAAAGAAATGTATATTGCCTAGACTTTGTGTGTGAGAATGGAAATTCTCCTATCTGTCTTGTAGCTGATGAGAAAGTCTCTCATTGTGTCAAATGACACAAGAGGATAGCCCATCTTAATTACAAGACCATTGGCCAACTCTTTAGAAAAGAGTTAGTGAGCAATGGTCCTCAAGTTAAGTGTTATAAGGATGGAATATGTTCAGCTTGTCAAAAAGACAAGCAGACTAGATCCTCCTTTCATAGCCTTGAAACTAAGGATTCAGTGAGGTGCTTGTACCTCTTGCATATGGATTTATTTGGTCCTATGCCAGTTCAGAGCCTAGGTAGGAAGGTCTACACTTTTGTGGTTGTAGATGACTATTCTAGATTCTCATGGGTATTCTTTCTGAGACAGAAATATGAACCACCAAAGGACTTTTACAATTTTGTCAAACAAATTCAGAATGAATTAGATAGTTCAGTGGTCAAAATCAGAAGTGACCATGGAACTGAATTCCAATCTGAAAGTATGACAAGGCTGTGTGAAGAGTTTGTGATTCATCAGGAATTCTCCTGACCTATAACACCTCAGCAAAATGGCATTGCTGAGAAAAAGAATAGGACATTGATTGAGGCTGGAAGAACAATATTAAGTGACACTACTCTCCCAGAATATTTCTGGGCTGAGGCAGTAAACACTGCATGCCATATGCTCTATAGGACTTCCATCACCAAAAGCCACAAAAAGACACCCTATGAGGTTGTGAAAGGCAGAAAACCAAACTTATCCTATTTTAGGATCTTTGCTTGCAAGTGCTATGTACTTAACAATGGTAAATATCACCAATCTAAGTTTGCTGCCAAATCCCAAGATGGGATATTTGTTGGGTACAGCAACAATAGTAAGGCCTATAGGGTTTAGAACTTGGCTACTCAAGTTTTAGAAGAGTTAGTTCATGTCATCTTTGATGAAACTAGACTTATTAACAGTGTGTTGCCAAGTAGTTCTTGTAGTTCTTGAGGTATACAGCAGAAGATTGATCGTCTTACTATTAGAGAAGATCCAACTGCAAAGCAGGATGTGGAAAATGGTAGTTGCTGTCCAGGGGGAGTACAAGACACTCAGGATGCTGAAGAAGAACATGAGGTGCAGCATGAAGAAGAGATTGGAGAAGATCAAACTGTTGATAGATTACCTCCAGCAGTTAGACAGTTGAAAGATCATCCTGCACACCAGATCATTGGTGATCTAAGACAAGGAGTACAAACAAGGAGCAGGAACTTGAACACAGTTCTTTGCTCTAGCTTCTTATCTCAAGTGGAACCCAAGAGATTTGAAGAAGTAATTGAGGACCCACACTGGATTGATGCCATGCAGTAGGAGTTAAATCAATTCAGAAGGTGCAAGGTCTGGGATTTGGTTCCAAAACCAAAGGGCCACAATGTCATTGGGACAAAGTGGATATATGGAAACAAGCTTGATGATAGTGGGATCATAGTGAAGAATAAGACAAGGTTAGTTGCCAAAGGATACAGACAGGAGGAGGGCATAGACTTTGATCAGACTTTTGCTGCAGTCGCTAGGTTGGAAGCTATCAGACTATTCCTAGCCTATGCAGCATATCAAGGGTTCAAAGTGTTCCAGATGGATGTGAAGTCTGCCTTCTTAAATGTAGACTTAAAAGAGGAGGTCTATGTAGAGCAGCCCTCATGTTTTGTTGATCCACTCAATCCTACTTATGTCTATAGACTTAGGAAAGCTTTGTATGAGTTAAAACAAGCTCCAAGGGCTTGGTATGAAACCCTGTCTACTTTCCTCATTGAGAACAAATTCTCAAGGGGGAAAATAGATAAGACTCTATTACTTAGGGAATCCAAAGGAAATATTATCCTAGTCCAAATATATGTTGATGACATAATATTTTGGTCTACTGAAAGTAACCTTTGTAGAAAGTTTGCAAAACTTATTCAAGGGAAATTTGAAATGAGCAGTATGGGAGAACTTAAGTTCTTCTTGGGTCTCCAAGTAAGACAGACTAATGATGACTTGTCCATATCCCAGTCTAAGTTCACCCTGGAGTTAATTAAAAAGTATGGTATGGAGTCATCCACTACCATGAGAACTCCAATGGGGACAAGTGTATCTTTTAGCAAAGATAATGCAGGGAAACGTGTAGATGAAACTTTGTATAGAGGAATAGTTGGCTCCCTCCTATATCTGACTGCTAGTAGACCAGATATCATGTATGCTACATGTGTCTGTGCTAGGTACCAATCCTGCCCTAAAGAATCTCATCTTACTGCAGTCAAAAAAATTTTGAGATATCTTAAGGGCAGACTTAATCTAGGCCTTTGGTATCCTAGGTATAGAGATTTTCTACTAATGGGTTATTCAGATGCAGACTTTGCAGGTTGCAAAGTAGATTGGAAAAGTACTACAGGCACCTGTCAATTTCTAGGTGGAAGACTGATGTCTTGAAGCTATAAGAAGCAGACCAGTGTGGTTATTTCCACAGCTGAGTCAGAGTATGTTGCTGCTGGAAGTTGCTGTGCACAACTATTGTGGATACAACATCAGTTAGAAGACTATGGTATCCAGGTAAGTAGAACCCCATTATTATGTGATTCTACTAGTGCTATTTTTATTGCATATAATCCAGTTTCTCATATTAGAACAAAGCATATAGAAATAAGGTACCATTTTCTTAGAGACCATATAAAGAAAGAGGATATCTCTTTAGAATTTGTTAGTACTGATTTACAACTAGCTGACATGTTTACAAAGACTTTAGATTAAACTAAATTCAACAATTTCAAAATTGAATTAGGAATGTTGAACATAAATTAGTTTAATAAAATTGGATAAGTAAAATTGTGTCGACACAAGAAGTTGTCTGTGTCGACACATAATAGTTGGTGTCGACATTCCAGAAAAGTGGTGTCGACACATAGTAGTTGGTGTCGACATTCCAGGAAAGTGGTGTCGACACATCTAGAGAATCGGTGTCAACACTTCAGAAAAGTGGTGTCGACACATCCAAATGTGGTGTCGACACTTAGAGTATAGGCACAGATTCGTCGACCTCAGATCGTCGAACTCGACAAAGTCAAATAGAAATGATGTCGAGTCATTAGAAGTATGTGTCGACACTTTTCAACAGTGTCGATACATTAAGAGTTTGTTGACGCGACTTTTGACCTTCATTACTTAGAAAGGTATAAATAGGTCAACAACTTATTCTGTCGACACACTCTCCATATTTTCGAGACCAAAACCCTGTGTCGACAACTTCTCTCTTCTCAATCCAAGCTTTCACTCAACCCTAATGGCGCCAAAGCTAGAAGACAATGTCAATGAAGGCTATGAGCTGGTACACAATGGCTTTGATCATGCGGAACCTGAAATTAAAGCCGTAGTAACCCTAATTACTGAGAATGGGTTAGAATTTTTGGTATCTGAACCAACAAAGATTTAGAAGAAAGAAATTCTGGATTTCTATGGCGCTGCGTCTATAGATTCAACTGAACTTAAGATCAAATCTATAGTTCATGGTGCTAAAGTTAAACTAACTTTGAAGAGCTTGAGGAAAACTCTTCAACTACCAAGACTTCATGAAGAAGTAGAAGTTATCTCCTCCAAGACAAGGGAAGCACTTCAATGGTGTGGATTGGATCCCACCATGAAGATTGTATCCTCAATGAACAGAAAAGGAATGAATCAGCAAGGAAAATTCCTTTCAGAAGTAGTTGGCAAAGTCATTCTCTGTAAGCCAGTGGGGCATGATAGGATTTCTGCCTATATGTTCAGCCTGATGACCAGGATCATCTACAGACTAAACACTGATTGGTCAGCAGTAATATTTGAAAAGATTAAGGAAAGTATTAAGAAACCAAATCTGGGAAGGATTATGAGTCTCTACTTGGCTGGAATAATTCCAGAAGTACTGACACAAACTGCTGGTTCCAAGATTAACCATATGAGGAGAATGGACATAAGGATTATATCCAGATGGGATAGGGTCCTAACTAAGGATATGCCTGAGGAAGAAAGGCAAGAGATTCCTGAAAAATCTACAACACCCGATATTCTTGCACAAGAACCTACAAATAGTGCTCAAGTGTAGGGGAGCCTCATGTTGAGGAAGAGCCAATACACTTGGAAAGTAATATTGCTACACAAACTATACTTGAGATAATACATGAGGTTAATCAATCAATTCTTAATGATAAGGATGAAACTCTAACTGAATCTTTGATTGATGTTGACCAGCCAACTCAATTACACAGTCAAGCACAAGATGTTATCTTGGAGGATACATCTGCTACTGATCATGCTCCAGAGATAAGAGTATCTCCAGTCCCTACTCAATAAGAGTTCACTCTTGAAGTGTTGTTCCCTGATTTAGGGCAAACTGAATTTGAGAGGGAGAAAGCAGACTTTGAGGGGGAGCAAGTTAACCTTGAGAAGGAGCAAGTAAGTACTGTGGGGGAGGAGCAAGGGACTCAGGGGGAGCTACCTAGGACTGCACAAGAATTGCCTCCTAGTCCTAAAGACAGAGTTGATATTGCCAGTACATCAGCTTCAGAAGAGGAAGCAAAAATTCAAGCTAAGAAAAGAAAACTGATGGTTTTCAAAAGGAGTCAAAGCTATAAGAGGGCATTACAAACTACTCCTCAACCTGCCCCAGTAACTGATTACAGTTCCTTATTAGTCTCTCTACAAGTAAAGCTAGATGAACAAAAGATTGCCATGGAGAAGTATATGGATGAGACCCACAATGATCTACAACTCTCCTTGGCACAAGATATTAAATCTATAAGATTTGAAGTTAATCAAAATAAGAAGGAGATGACTGATTATTTCCACAAAGGAGGCAATGCTATGGTTTTCCTAGCCACACATCAAGAGAAAATCAAGACTCAAGTTGATGATATAGCTCTTAAATAAGGCTATGTTCTAGAGAATCAGATTAGAATGAATGATAATCTGACAGCATCACATAATGTGATTGTTACAGAACTAAAGAATGTTGTAACTACTTAGACTGAAGCAAGGCCTAAAGCCCAAGCAGATTTTGACAAGCAATTACAGGAAGGACTAGCTGCTGTCCAAACAGCTATTCAGGATTCTCAAAAGACTATTTTTGCACAGCTACTGAATTTAAAGTCTCTTTATAAAGATGGTGTAAATTTTCTTGATGAACAAATCAGATTTCAAAAAGATGACCTCAGGGATCATGTTGCCAGAGAAGTCATAAAGGGGGAGAGAGTGTTAGTCAAAGCTGGCTCTGATCATGCTAAATGGATCTCTAATAGCACCAGAGCCACACTTGGATATCCACCTGTTGGGTATTGTATCCACGATTACCTAGATTTGAGGAAGCCCCCTGTCAAGCTAAGATAAATTCACAATGTATTTGATGAAACATTTCAAGTTGTACTTGCAGTTTCTCCACGCTAAGTGCACACCAATGTCAGGGTGCAGTAGGTCAATATACACGGGTCTGCACGACGTAATCCCTCGTTGAGCAGATCAGTGTGTTGGCCTATGTGTACTCTCTCTATTGGAGTGCACTTACTTTCAAGTACAGGACCGCTCATATGCAAGAGAAGACAAGGAGCATGGAGGATCAAGGAGCAGCTCCTAGGTGGAAGACGAAAAATCGTCCAAGGCATATTCGACGAGAATCACCAAGTGATTCTCGCCGAATCGGGGAGAATCACTTGGTGATTCTCGCCGAATCGACGAGAATCATCAGTGATTCTCGCCGACTCCTTCTGGCCATCTCAATATGGTGCCAAGCAAGATTCGGCGAGAATCACGTGTAATTCCCGCCGAACCAGTGGTCATGCAGCCCATGAATACCAAGTCCAATTCGTTGAGAATCGAAAAGTGATTCGACGAGAATCACAAACGATTCTCGACGAATCGTCGAGAATCATTTGGTGATTCTCGCCGATTCGTCGAGAATCGTCTGCGATTCTCGCCGATTTTTACTTGGCGTTTTCTCAGTTTGCTGCTGGACCGGATTCTGCTTCTGGACTTATTTGAACCGGATTTTGGGGATTTCTTTTGTGGGTCCCACAAACGGTCATATTTGAGAATACTACAGTATAAATACATGAGTATTTTTGAACAGTAAATGACGGATAAGAGAAAAAGAAAAACGAGCGGCGACGTAACCCTAAATCCGCGAACTCGCTCCGCTCCGCCGCCGCCGCTCGCGTCAACTGGTCGCCGCTGCTGATCGCTCCTCTTTCCAATCTCCGGCGACAGAAGCTTAGCAAGGCTTGTGTCTCACGCGTCTATCCGGAGATCTCTTGTCTCTCGATTCGTTGACCGGGAAAAACTCCCCCGTCCGAATCGATCGAGACGACTGATCCTAGAGTGACCGTTGGTAGACCTAGCTTGTTTCGCTACGAAGTTTAGATCTCCAAGTTCAGCAGCTGCTCTTCTTCGTAGCCGCCGATCCCGAAGCTAGCCGCCGCTCGTGTGCCGCCGCCGGTTCCGGGGAGATCTTATCCAAGCAAGACCAAGGTCGTAGACTCTTCATCGACTTCAAGAACACGTCGTCGACCAAAGAGGAACACCGGAGTCTCCAAGAGAAGTTTGTATCACGTGTACATTCTACTTTCATTTTATTGTAAAGGAACTTTTGTTCCGCGGTGTAAGGGTTGGGTGCAACCCGATTTGTGGGAGTGTTGACTCTCACGTGTGGAAGGGCTCCTTCCGTTAGTGAAGGGATTGGATTTCAATCCCGTTGGAGAAGTGACCGAGTCGTCCCTTGTTGGGGAGATAGGTCGAAGGGGGAAAGTGGATGTACCCAAGTCGGGGAACCACTATAAATTTGCTGTGTATTCTGTGTTCTGTGTTTGTTGCTTTTATTGTGCAGGTACATCTGTGAATTCCGCAAAAGAACCACACGTCACCTATTCCCCCCCCCCCATAGGTGCACATAGCCGACACTAGGTGGACTTTCAAGTGGTATCAGAGGGAGGTTACTCAACAAAAAGGCTAACACCTTGAGGTGAATCCTGCCACCAGTGTCAGAAGCATGGATCTGGATTATGACGTATTGCCACTCAAACTCCCTGCTTGCACAAAGGATTATTATCCTATCTGGAGGATGAGAGTGTTATTTCACCTGGATGCCATCGATCCACGAGCATCCCTCATCCTAGAAGAGGGTCCATTCATCCCTATGAAGACCACCGACTCGGGGACACAAGTGCCCATGTGCATTCCTGAGATGACAGAGATGGAACTCTCATTTTTCCAACTGGACCAGAGGATTCGACAAATTATTATGGATGTCTGGTCTGGAGCCTCTCGCTCCAGGTTGGAAAAATGTAAAATGGCTAAATCTCTATGGATGATGATCTCAGAGCTGATGGGGGGGGTCAGAGGAAGCTGAAATTTACTGCCAATCTGAGGATGAAGCATATGTGGGGGTAATCACTTCTGAAGATGATTGCAAGGATCCTTCGGATTGCATCAGAGCTCCAGTATCCTTGTCAGAGACTGAAGAAGATAGTGAGGAAAGCAGCTCCGACGAGGAAGAACCATTGATCACTGATTCTAATGACAATAACCCAGATGAGCAGGTATCATCTTCATCCTGTCCCTCATCTTTTGACTTCTCTGAAGACAGAAACTGCTCTCCTCCAGAAAATACTGATTCCCTGAAGAGAGCCCTTCCGGAAAGCAATCTACTTGCTAAGGAGCAAGCTCGAGAGATTGCTCAACTGAAGATCTTGTTGGTTCTCCAATTGGCGTCCAACAAGGTCAAGGACTCTAAGATCTCAGCTCTAGAGAATAGTCTAGAAAATGAGAAACGTATAGTATCCAACTTCTCCAAAGTTGATGCTATAAAGAGAAAACAAGAAACCGGGTGGATCTCCCGGATTATCCAGGGATGGAGAAATGGGGAAACGGTGTTCCGACCTCCCACTCCAAGCGGGAAGGCAACTCATCATGCCTTCAGGTATGACCACAGGAATAATCGTGGTCACTGTAAGGGTGAGTTGTCCCCATGTGGAAATGTCCATAGTGCAAGAGGCATCATGGCCACCCTTGAAGAAATACCTAAGGCTCAGTCTGAGCCCTTTGTATTCACGGACCACTGCCACAACAAAGTGTGGATCTGCAGGTCCTGGTTCACAGAAGAATTCTCTCCATTCAAGGACACGGGATAGGGAGAATAGAAGTCATGATGTCAGGCGTCATGGAGCCTCAGCAAGGAAGATGCCTGAAAGAATGGCACCACCTTCTCGGCCTCATAACGCTCACATCATGCATTCATTCCACCCCTCATCATGCCTCGATGGAAGAGGAATCTGTGCAACAAGAACATGCCCTATCCCCTTGAGACCTAGGACCGTGACTACATCAGTCACTAGATCAGGTCAAAAACGGCGATACAACATTCACTCTTGTTGGTGCTGCGGCAAAGTGGGACACTTTGCCATCGACTGTTGGCACAACCTCTCTGTGCCCACAGCAAGGGCTTCTCCACATTATAGGGACAGCGACAGTCTTCCAAACAGGTTTTCTCAAGGAAGGCAGTTGCGTGTTCATGCTAATAGAAACCTAGGGCCCAATATGATTTGGGTTCCTAAGGTAAAGTAATTCTGTTTTGTAGGGTAGTCTAGATCCCCGTGAATACTTGGGAACTAGACAGTACGTGGCTCAAGGCTAACTTGGAACAAGCGTCTACAATAACAGACGCGCTACCTGCTGAGCATAATCACTGTAAGCTACTGATATGTTCTACCTGTGGGACTAAGACGATGACTCTCCTTATCCCAGGTAACTTTGTTCAGTTCAAGGACTTGTGTCATGATGCATCCTCATTCAAATTAAATATATATATATATATATTTTTTTCCTTGTGTATAAGTATACTCATGCTTCTCATATATGTGTGCACCTTTAAGGAGAAATTATCACGCGACATGCAAACCATTACACATCGATAAAAGGATAACAAAGATATGTCATTGCGAATTTTGACACATCACAGTTGACACCAAGAAGGGTCTGACGAGGTCTCATTCTAATCCTAATAAAGTGTCGTTATAACAAACATGTATGTATTAATCCTGTATCAACATGACATTCGAGGACATGTCGTTGTAAATTTCGACAACATACAATTGACATTTAGAAGACTTTGCAAAAACCTCAGTAAAATTCAACTAGATTGACTTTAGAATATACTTGCATTTATCATTCCTTTTTAGTGACTTGACATCGGAAAATCTAAAATGGTGCAATGCTTCCCAAAGTAGTCAAGTAAAACATCAATATATACTCCGAATCTCGCCGACCCATTTTATATCTCGCCGAATTAGACAAACGGTATTAGAACCCCAATTAGACGAATCTCGCTGAATCCCGTCGAAGGAACTCGCGACCGATCGGCTTCCCCCGAATCCCGACGATTCCTATAAATCCCGCCGAAAGAACTCCGCCTGTTCACCTTCCTCTCGACTCGCGCAGGAGACCTCTGGACGCCCTCGCCTTCCTCGCGCAAGTGCTCTTCCGTGAACTCGCCGACTCCCGCAGCCCCCCGAAGCTATCGTCGACCCATTCGAATCGCTTCTGTGCGTGATCCTCTTCTCCCGAAGCTCACCAACTCCCGAAGCTCCCGTGAGATTCTAACTAGGTCGTACCCCACGGGACACTCATCTCTTCCACCGAAGCTCTTAGGTAACCTCCTCCTCACTGGCTCCAAGGCCGAACCCATGTGATGCCTTCTTTTTGAATATACACTAATGCTTGGCGTCGGGCTTCCGTTTAGATCCTCAATGGCCCCAAGGACGACTGCAGGCTTGATTTCTGGTTGCGAACTGGTTCGCACTGGTTTCTCTCATGCCTCGGACGAGTTCCGGAACATCGTTCTCATGCTGGAAGAAGCCGGACTAACCTTCGTATTGGAGCATCCTTGCAAAGTCTTAGATAAAGAAGTGCTGGAGTTCTTTTCTACAGCAAGGCTTCGAAACAGAGACTCCATCATCAAGAGTAAGGTGGCGGGGACTAAAGTAAAGATGTCTGCCAGTAAGCTAACACGCTACCTGCAGCTCTCAAGTGCGGAGCAGGAAGACTATTTGGAGGACGAGGACAAAGCCAGAACCCTCCTGTTCTGCGGTCTACCCAGAGGCACACGATCAGTAAAACGAAAAGAGATGAATGAAGAAGGGAAGCTCCTATCCGACATCATAGGAAAAGTACTCATCTGTAAGCCAGGCTCCCATGATCATATCTCCGGAGATATGTTCAAAATTCTCATAGCCGTGGTCTGCAGAAAGAGGTTCAACTGGGGAGAGTTGATGTTTCAAAAGATCAAGGACACTCTGGGCACTCCGAGCTTCGGCCGCATCATCAGTCTATATCTCAACCAGCTCAACGGAGATAAATTCGACATGAGCAAAGGAGTTCCTCTACATTACTTGAAAAAGATGGATGCTACTGTATTTGATCGATGGGAGCGGCGCATCGGGCAGCCGGCTGTAGAAGAGCAAGAGGAAGTTTCTCCAGCATCCTCCCCCCGTGAAATTCCTGATACTGTGACTGCAGGAATCGAGGGGGAGACTCTACCCTCTCAGATGGATATAATATCTGACATCGCCCAGGTGGCCAGGGATGCGGTGGCCGAAGTCCATGCAGAAAGTGAACCTGGGATGGAGGATGAGGAGGTCCTGAACAGACACACTCAAGGAACTGCAGCTGAGACACTGAACTCTGCTGATCAAGAAGAGGAAGAAGCTGCTGATGTGGATGAATTTTTGGATGCAGACGGAGCGGACGCTGTGAATGAGGGCCATGAAGTGTTTGAGTCTCCGGATACTAATGAACCTCCTACTGATAAGTCTGCACCAGTGGAGGGGGAGGTAAATGAGGCCACCAACATTCCTCCCATAGAGACTGTGATGGTATCCAGCTCTACTGATGCATCTACTGCCGAGCCAGAGCAAGGCCAAGAAGTGCCTCCGGCTATCCCATTACGCGATGACCTAGCCATTCACACCGTACACATAATTCAGGGAATCGTGAATGAGCTTAAAACCTATTTTGATAAATCTCAGAAGACAATGCTGCAAGAGATTAAGACTTCTGAAGATCTCATGCTGAAGAATATGGTGGAAATCAACCATAAGCTGGATGTGATGGAAAAGAAATTCGAAGAAAAGTATACTGCGGCCGGCACAGCTGTCACACTCCTAATGGCCGGTCTGAAAAAGAATACAGATACTCTAGCTGTTGTCGATCAGAACGCACACGTTGTGGCCAACAATATTCAGAAATTTGATGGAAATATGGTCACTTTAAATGCAAATCAGCAGACCCTGGTCAATGAATTCACCAAGACAACGAAGCATATTGATGACTCCTTGCACTCATATGCCAATTGCATAGCTGAAGAAGCCAAAAAGGGGGAGAAGGAGTATATCGCTAAGATGGCTGAGCTCCAGAAAAGCATGGATGCAAACTTTGTGAAATCAAGCAACTACGTCTATGAGAGTTGCTGGTGGATGCTACAACAGGCACTGGGCACGTTAGGAGTCGTCCTACCTGACCAACCTGTCGGTGCTCAGGCTCCTGAGACTTCTACGGCTGCCGAGGAAGTACATATTGCTGAGAATGTAAGTACAAGTGCTGCTGATATTTTCACTGATGAAGCTGACGCTAGGGCCATCTCCAAATCTAAGCTGAGAAGCATGTTTGACCAGGAGGCCTTAGCTAAAGCAAGGGGAAAGAGGAAAATTCAGGAAGGGACATCAAAGGAGACACCAACTCAAAAGAGGATCAGACTAAGTGAGGAGGAGGTAAGAAACGAAAGGTGGAGCCCAGTCTCAAGAAGCATCATCCTAGACACCTTCCTGCTGCAAGAAAGAGGAGAGATAAATCGAAATGAAGTTTATAGCCAATATGAATGGGAGACGCACAAAGCATTCGAGGCGAAACGCAACATTTTCTTCAGAAACAACAAGGATCCTGACAAAGTTGCTCCTCCTAGATACTACCCAAAGCCCAAGGAATACATGGAAAGGCAGAGCAAAAAGTACTTGGCGCAAACTCTTAAGGGTGACGGAGCTAAGGACAAATAGTCATTATATTATAGCTGGTCACGGTGTATTAAGAACATTTAACCATTATTACTGTCGTGTGAACAATTCTGACTTATATGTGAATATATTTCTCTTGATATATATATATATATTCTTGAATGTGTGAATGACTCAAGTCCTGCTCTAATTGCATTTATTACCTTGTGTGGCATAATTAATTTGTAAATGCAATAATTATTATTTGATAGGTGTTATTCATCTTAGCTAGTAGGGTTTTGGCTTCGTCAAATAGGGGGAGATTGTTGGGTATTGTATCCACGATTACCTAGATTTGAGGAAGCCCCCTGTCAAGCTAAGATAAATTCACAATGTATTTGATGAAACATTTCAAGTTGTACTTGCAGTTTCTCCACGCTAAGTGCACACCAATGTCAGGGTGCAGTAGGTCAATATACACGGGTCTGCACGACGTAATCCCTCGTTGAGCAGATCAGTGTGTTGGCCTATGTGTACTCTCTCTATTGGAGTGCACTTACTTTCAAGTACAGGACCGCTCATATGCAAGAGAAGACAAGGAGCATGGAGGATCAAGGAGCAGCTCCTAGGTGGAAGACGAAAAATCGTCCAAGGCATATTCGACGAGAATCACCAAGTGATTCTCGCCGAATCGGTGAGAATCACTTGGTGATTCTCGCCGAATCGACGAGAATCATCAGTGATTCTCGCCGACTCCTTCTGGCCATCTCAATATGGTGCCAAGCAAGATTCGGCGAGAATCACGTGTAATTCCCGCCGAACCAGTGGTCATGCAGCCCATGAATACCAAGTCCAATTCGTTGAGAATCGAAAAGTGATTCGACGAGAATCACAAACGATTCTCGACGAATCGTCGAGAATCATTTGGTGATTCTCGCCGATTCGTCGAGAATCGTCTGCGATTCTCGCCGATTTTTACTTGGCGTTTTCTCAGTTTGCTGCTGGACCGGATTCTGCTTCTGGACTTATTTGAACCGGATTTTGGGGATTTCTTTTGTGGGTCCCACAAACGGTCATATTTGAGAATACTACAGTATAAATACATGAGTATTTTTGAACAGTAAATGACGGATAAGAGAAAAAGAAAAACGAGCGGCGACGTAACCCTAAATCCGCGAACTCGCTCCGCTCCGCCGCCGCCGCTCGCGTCAACTGGTCGCCGCTGCTGATCGCTCCTCTTTCCGATCTCCGGCGACAGAAGCTTAGCAAGGCTTGTGTCTCACGCGTCTATCCGGAGATCTCTTGTCTCTCGATTCGTTGAACGGGAAAAACTCCCCCGTCCGAATCGATCGAGACGACTGATCCTAGAGTGACCGTTGGTAGACCTAGCTTGTTTCGCTACGAAGTTTAGATCTCCAAGTTCAGCAGCTGCTCTTCTTCGTAGCCGCCGATCCCGAAGCTAGCCGCCGCTCGTGTGCCGCCGCCGGTTCCGGGGAGATCTTCTCCAAGCAAGACCAAGGTCGTAGACTCTTCATCGACTTCAAGAACACGTCGTCGACCAAAGAGGAACACCGGAGTCTCCAAGAGAAGTTTGTATCACGTGTACATTCTACTTTCATTTTATTGTAAAGGAACTTTTGTTCCGCGGTGTAAGGGTTGGGTGCAACCCGATTTGTGGGAGTGTTGACTCTCACGTGTGGAAGGGCTCCTTCCGTTAGTGAAGGGATTGGATTTCAATCCCGTTGGAGAAGTGACCGAGTCGTCCCTTGTTGGGGAGATAGGTCGAAGGGGGAAAGTGGATGTACCCAAGTCGGGGAACCACTATAAATTTGCTGTGTATTCTGTGTTCTGTGTTTGTTGCTTTTATTGTGCAGGTACATCTGTGAATTCCGCAAAAGAACCACACGTCACCTATTCCCCCCCCCATAGGTGCACATAGCCGACACTAGGTGGACTTTCACCACCCCTCTGTGATGATGACAATATGGCTGAGTCAGGTATACACCCTGCTTATTTTGGAGGTGATCAAGGTGAAGTTGCTCAAGTTATTTATCCTCCAACTGAATTTGAAATGATAAACCAAGAAGTACAGTCAATGTACAGCCCTCCAGAGGGTAATAAAAATGTTATCCCTGAGAATGTAGAATGCCAGTGCCAGAGGCAGTTTTGAACAAAGAGCAAGAAGCTTTATTGTCTAAGAAACGATTCATAGAACATGCAGAGTTGAAGCCTGATTTTGAGCAGTGGAGTCCAACATCCAGGAACATTATACTGACTGCTTGGAAAGCTGTAAAGGATCAGACCCATGATAGGGGCAAATGGTACACAGAACAAGAATGGCAAAAGCATGAAACTAGACAAGAAGCTATTCTATAGTATAGAAGAAAGGCTAAAGATGGGAAGCTACCTCCTAATGCTCAGGAGCCTAGCAAATATTTCCCAAAGCCCTTTCACTACTTTGAAAGGCAAAGAATAAGGGCTGAAGAGCAAAAGAAGAAAGATCTAAAGGACAAGAAGCCAGCTGATGATACTGATGCTCCAGTTCAAGCCAAGATCCAATCAGGCAAAGGAATTGTCATCAAGGAGCCAGAGCAGCCTTAGATTAGATTCACTAGATTTTATAACATTATAAACTTTATTGTTTAAAATCTATGAAAACTATTATTAAAGAAACTTTTGAAAGTTGAAACAAAACATGATTAATGCTCATTCTAGTTGCATTATTATTCTGTGATGATTTGTTATATATGTTTTGTTTTAGAAGTTATCCTGTCATATAATATTGTTATACATCATAATGTGTATTTGTTATGAATGGTGTATATCATTGACTAAGAGTTATGACTTCTCCAAATATGGGGAGATTGTTGGGTACATTGGAAAATGTGTACCAGATTTGAAGAAGCCTCACCTTACTCAATGATATGCATCAAGGTGTATTTGATGTTGTTTTGAGTTTATATGTGCAGGTTAAGTAAATGCAGGAATGTAGAAAAGTTTCTAAGTCCATGTGCCGACATCAGGAGAAGCTGTGTCAACACTTATGAAGGCTTGTGTTGATACTGGAGAAAAGTTATGTTGACACTTGGAGTTTATTGTGTCGACACTTGGAAAGGCTATGTCGACACCTGAAGAAACTAAGTCGACATACATAGGCAGTGTCGACACACAGATAAGCTTAGTCGACATCAACTGTGTCAACACCAAGAGGCAGTGTCGACACACAGAGAAGCTTAGTCGACATCAACTGTGTCGACACCAAGAGGCAGTGTCGACATATGGAAGACTTTGTCGACATCAACTGTGTCGACACACAGGACTTGTGTCGACACACTGCAGAGCTTCAATAAAGCTAAAGAGAAGAAGTGATTGTGTCGACACACATAATTAGTGTCGACACATTCTACATAAGCTGTGTCGAGAAGCAGTATCAACAACTAAGGAAATGTCTCGACACCACCAAGGCTTGTGTCGACACTTAGTCCACTTGTGTCGACACTTAGTCTATTTGTGTCGACACATGATGAAGTTCAGTCTCAACACTTTGCTGACAGACAGAATTTCAAGAAGTGACGGGATGACTTAACAGCTGCCGTTATCAACCGGTCTACTGCAACTGTCAGAGCTATTAGATGTTTGTTAGAAAACGGGTCAGCCGGTTACCATGGAGAAAGTCTATATAAAGGCATTCTCCTTCAACAGATGATGATTGATGATAGAAGTAAAAAAACACTGATATAGAATAAAAAGAAGAAGTTGGAGAGAGAGAGCTCCATCTACTCAAGTGCAGTTGCTGAACCAGGCTGCTAAGAATGATTCAGATTGTGATCTGAATATCAAGAAAGAAGCTGATTGAAGATCAACTTCACAGGAGATTCCACCCTACTGAGTTCAGATTCAAGAAGCTTTGAAGAAAGCTAAGAGTGGTTGTTCTCTGCCATCAAATTCTTCCAAGAGATGATCAAGAAGCCATCCATCCACTCTCTCTCTTCCAGGGTGGTGGTTATATACAGTGTTAAATCTATTTTCTGTAGGATCTTTATAAGATCTGAGTTGTAAGCCTATGTTTATAAAGGCTGAGTGTAGGAGAGTATTTTCGCTGAGTGGTAGGGCTGTGAGCCTGAGTTGTAGGAGATTGTGATCTCTGAGTGTAGGCCTTGTTGAAGGCTGAGGTAGGGCAGTTTGCCTGAGCTGTAAGAGTGTGGACTCACTCTGAGTTGTAGGAGCCTTGTTGGGTTCTGAGCTGTAAGATCTGAGGATCTGAGGTGAAGAGAAGAAGTTAGCCAAATCTGGCACACTGCTATATAGGCGAAGGGGGAAAGTCGATGTACCCAGACCTTGGGGAACCACTATAAAATCTCTGTGCAATCTGTGATTGAGTGATTCTGTGAATCCTGTGCTATGTTAGCTGTAGAATTATCTGTGTTTGAGTAATTTGCTGAATAGATATTCTGCCTTAGAAGAAAAAGGAATTACACCTATTCACCCCCCCTCTAGGTAGTTAGGCACTAATTCTTTCAAAATCTACCACGTAGAAAACCCGAAAACAATCATCGACACAGACAATTCTCTGGCTATTTATGCATAATGAAACATCACCGTTACAGACCAACTTGTACGGGTAGGCTTCACACGCCATGCCTATGTCCATACTTCGATTCTGAACTCTACATGCCAAACTAGGTGGACTATTTATATCCACCTAAAGGAACACCACACACTCAACGCATACTCGTTGGAGCGGGTTTCCAATGCAAAATGGAAGAGGACTTCACATGTCCAAGAGGAGAACCATTATCCTAGAAGTTCGTTTGGGCTCCATGGAGAAGAGAAGAAACTTATATGGATGAAAAGCACCGCAACGGCCGCGCCTCCAAGGATACGGACTCGGCTTGCGATTTGGGGCTCTGAAGCTCCACTGGCGGCCGGATTTCTCCTTCTTCTTCAAACTTTGCTCTCCCCTCTCTCAAACTCTTTAGAAAGATAATGGCCAAAGGAAAATGTGGAAGAAACCCTCCAATATTGACCATATCACTGCAGGAACAGATCTGGGCCGTCAGATCCCATCTAAGTAAAACGAACATCCTCGATTCGCCCTTAAAATCAATTTCCTGGACTGAACATGGCTTGTGACATGGCCGTGTCCTAGGCCGTGTCTCACAATCTGAACACGATCATAAAATGCAGAATAGGACACAGGCTTAGACATGCCTGTGTACTGCTCGACACGCCCGTATCAGCTGATGACACGCCCGTATCACGGAGCGTGTCCCTCAAGTGACACAGCAAACCGTCACATCCCGATCATGATACGGGCTTAGACATGCCCGTGTCGACAAGTACACGGCCGTGTTCCAGGCCGTGTCCATTACTAGACACCGCCATGCCAACATAGAGCAGGACATGACCCTAGACACGCCCGTATCTCAGGCCATGTGCCTGACCTCCAAAGATCGTCGAACACATTTCTTCGACCACACAAAAAATCATCGAACTTGTAGCAGGACATGGCCATGGACACGCCCGTGTCCCCGGCTGTGTGACCCTTATGAGGCCCCAGATTGGCCTTAAGACGCAACCAGTTCATTTTCAAGTTTTGGGGCATTACACAGATCACCTGCTGCGTAGCATCTTCGAAGGGGTGGAGTTTTCAGGAATGTTGGCGAGGTGGTTTGTATAATTGAGTGAATTTGACATCTCCTTTGTCCTGTGCATGTCAGTCAATGTAAGACCCCATCTTTTTACAAAACTAATAGGGTCTTATGCCCAGAACTGCCGCTTTGCGGTGACACCAACACTCCCAGGAGGGTAGACCCGACAAAACGTCGATCCTGCCGGCCATACCGACCGCATAAGAGAAGAGTAAGTATAAGAGTAATTTAAAAACCCAAATACTAGTCCAACAAAAATCACATGAATATAATATAAATCTCCATGGAGGGAGAGTCCACAACAATAATAACCAGAGTACCAAATTTGGGCTTCATGCCCATTACATCAAAGACTCACTACATATCACTAAAACACAGAAGCAAATCCACAAAGCTACTAATGATCGGGACTCACAGTCCCTGCTGCATGAACTCTCATGTTAGACTATCCCGTATCCAAGTGCACCGACCTCTGGTGTTGCATCTTTGAGTTCAGCTCCACGATCCCATAAAATGATTTGGTCAAATGACCATTAGTCTAAAAGACTAAGTCCTGTCATCCTCCACACCTCCCCCAATGGATCCTAGGCACCGTGCGGGGAGAAGGAAAGGAAGGTATTTAAGGTGGAGAGTAACAAAAGTAAGCATGTGACTACATAATTAGCCTAACATGATTATAAATAAAAGAGCCATAACTAGAAACAGTAAAGTAAATAGTTAGGCAATATACAACAAATAAGTAAAGAGTGCATTTATTATCTACACAGATAAAGTAAATTAAAGTAAGTAATCATGATCTACAGGAATGCCGATACAAACCTATAGACCAAGGGGGTCATTTTGCAAGGACTATTGTATAAAGTGTCTCATACCAATTTATACAATAGTTGTCAAGGGTTATATGCAATGATTATGCTATGTCATGCAAGTATGCTATGGTATGAACATTCAAGTGCAACTCCCACACCAAACTCTGTGCACACAGACCTTTAGTTCCCCCATTTTGGAGCCTAACCTCCCAGGATACTTCCGTAGTGGCAAACGGAAGCGGTGGGTTGGGCCTTGCCCACCTCTAGACTGGTATCAGCACTACCAGTCAGACCTATCATATGCCTCAATGCTGGTGCACTAAGCAGAGCTCCTGCATACTCTTGCCGGCTGACTCACCGAACTTTATTTAGCTAAGTGTTAAACCACACTTGCCTAGTCAATATATTGGTGTCGGTGCATCGACCCTCCAATAACGAAGACCCACCACCTTATATTTTATTCACATGCAACATGATAGAATTTTCCCACCAAGCCAAAGCTCCCCGGACGATCCCGTCCGTCACAAAACCATCTGATCCATTGGCTAGCCGGGCTAACACGCCCATCACTATAACCACCGAGCCTACCACCCAAGTGAATAAACCAGACTGACCTCCTATATATATGGGGTGAGTGCAAGTGAAATCCTAGAATATTTCTAATCACTCTTGTATTTATTTTAGTCTTACGGTTTGAGTTGACCTTGAACTGCCCAAGACATTCCTTGTGATGGGCTCTCGAGGAACTACAATGTGCTGAAGCTCAAAGCTCTCTTTCACAAGATACTTATTATTATTGGTATCTACCCAGGGCCAACCTTATTTTTTGTTATGCTTACTCTAACCTTAGTGTATATTGACTCTCTCTCTCTCTCACTCTACACAGGAAAGACGATCTTTCGTCGATACCGAGCACCACTTAACACCAGTCAACCTAACACTTTACACATCATGACTCCTAATGATGAATACATTTTCACTTCACCAAAATCAGTAAACTATTAACCCCAACTTCCTATGTCCATTCAACATGCTATCACAATTTCTGCAAAATTACTATATACAGACCAATCTAAGCTATATGATGTACATGATTGGAGGTACTCCATATTTTCATCCAAAGGCTCTAAGATAATTATTGGGAGTCTATCATGACATATTTAGCCTAAATCCAGAAACTTGTAATTTTCCTAATTAATTTGACATTTATTAAAATTTCCCAAATATTAGGTCATGGATATTATTGAACATGAAGTACTAGATTTCCTTATGCTATAGCAACCCAAAAATTATGAACACTATATGATGCCAAAATATCAAAGAATACTAAATTTTACAAATTTTCATAAACGTATTAACCTCTAATTAATTAATTAAAGATAATACAATAAATAACGGTAAAGAAGGAAGGACCACCAAACTTTATCCAAAAATTATACAAAAATAACCAGAGATTTAATATGATCACAAAACTTTACTGACTAAGTTTCATGTAATTACAAGGTCAGTAAGCTACATTGAAAAAAATACCAAATAAATATACATTAGGGCACTTTGTGAAGAAACAAACTTGTAACCTCTTCCAAACTACACATAATAATTTCCAAAGCTTCAATATGCCATAAAAGGTATTCTGGCCAAGCAATATAAATTTACAACAAGATATGATATTTACTATCTATTTATCAAAATAAGGTGCACTAGTTCACTTTACACATGAAGTACTAAGAGGAAATGTCTAATTATTCCAAATAATTTATCACTACATACAAATGGTATTTGATTAACTTTTACAGAGTTTCATATCATTTTGAGACAGTTAAACCACAGTTACTTCAATATCATAAAAAAGGTCAAGATGAAGGTTATATCTACAAGTATGAGTTACTGTTATCTAAATATTCTATAATAAATTACAGAGGTTAATATTACTATAAAATTACACCTACCAAAATCTCATGAAGATCTAATGTCAGAGGACCCCTTAATTATTCCATGAGGTATATAGACCTAAATAATATCCAAGTGATTAAAGTGTGGTGCTTGTGTCCAAATAGTGCCAAATTCCTTCCTAGGGCATTTCACAACCCTAAGATCAAATGGACTAAACACCAAGTGCATACAAGGACATATCACCCTATGTCCTTCACAAACCACCAAAGTTCAACCTTAGTCTTTGAACTAGGATCCTAAGGCAAAACCACCCTAATCCACCCCAAACTCCATGTGAAGGTATTTATTGTCATAAGAAATCAGTGGAACAATTTTCAACCCCTGTTGAGGTGATTTGGTCACTCAATACCCACAAGGGACACTTTACCTAAATAACCCTTTTAGGCCAAGGCTACGGTCTACTAAATTTCAAAACCAAATCATCTCCAAATGACATTACATTTTATATAGAGTCCTATAATGACCCCAAGGAATACTCACAAAAATTTGGGAGGATTTGGAGGTCATTTGACCCTCTAATTAAACCTTACATGAAAAATGAAATGATTTCAAAAACTTTAGAAAAATATTTTCCAAAAATTCTCATTTTTGGATATGTTATATATATTGATATGAATGTCACATGCTCTAAATTTTTAAGTCATTTGGAAGTCAGGATTAATGGGGGCACCCCAAACAATCTCTAATCAACCCTAAGTATAGACCTTACCAAAATGAGTGCTGCGGTCTGATTTAACTCCAAATTGATTCAAATCAGTTTTAAAATAAACTAGACTCATTGTGCTACAAGTTTCAAGTTGATCAATCTCTATAAAAAGGTGTCTAATTATTTTTAATTTAAATTCTAAGGCAGATGATTTTCTATGATAGAATTACATATACCCTAAAGTTTAATTCATCAAGATCTGCACAGATCTTATAACATGATATGGCGGTGGCTGGCTTTCTTCTTCCTCCAGCCAACAGTCCCGATCCACCCAACCTGGACACAATCCTGCCCCAATTCCTGGCCCTCCGGCCACCTGCCCGACCAACCACCACCACCACCTCTGTCGAGGTGAGGGTTATCGGCTGACTGTGGTTTGGCCGCCGGAGATAGCGGATTCCGGCGAACTCGACACCCTCTTTTTTTCACGGAAAACTAGTGGTAAAACTCCACCCGATCGTGCTCAATTGAGCCCGATTCATTTCTCTAAAAATTCCTAGGATCTAATCCATGAAAAAGGAGTAGAGGAGGACCTGGTATACGGCTTGAACGTGAGTGCGTTGCCTCCTCACCATTTCCGGCCACCGAGCATGGGCTATCTGCAATTCCTACAACAACCTCAAAGAAATTGAGAAAGGATCTGGGGAAATCCTTGCCCTTGCTCTGGTGAAGATCCTTATAGAGGGGATTTGGGAGAGGAGGCTTGTAACTCCCTAATTTCATAAAACACCTTTAATGGCCAAAAACCTAGTTTTTCGATTTCAGCCAAATTAAGGGGGCTGAGCCACCCTAATGGCCGGCCACCCCATGGAAACTCTTCCTCTCCATCAGTGGAGTAAAAGCCCCATAACAGTGGGGGGGGGGGGGGGTTATTATGGAGCCTCCATGGCCATGATGGTCATTAAGCTCACATTTTCTCTCTCCTCCATATTGGGGAAACTCCCATTCTCTCTCTCTCTCCTAGGCACAAATCTCTGAAATTGGTGGTCACCAAAGGTGTCTCTCCACCTCCTAGACCAATGGGCCACACTAGTTTGGGCTTTCCGCACTTGGATTGGGCTAGGCTAGCCCAAATTGACCAAATTGAGCTAAGTTGACTTTCTTAGGCTTAAGGTTGACCTTTGTCAACTTGGCCTCTTTTGTTGACTTAAATGGGTCTCTATGGCTCTAATGGGACCTCTAATGGGTTAGAGATGTTGTGGTGGGTTCATGGAGTCATGGTGAAGCACTAGGGTTAACCCTAAGCTAGTGTTTGAAGTTTTGCTATTTGCAGCCAAAGGTAGTTCACACCCTAATACCCATGTTCACCCATCACTTTAGAGCTTCCTGGGGTTTTGTCATGACCTAATCATGACAAAACCACCCTAGGAGTCTAGCTGCCTGAGTGATGTTACAGTCAAAGCAAAGGCGGTGGCTGACTTCTTGGCAGATTGCGTGGTGGTGTTGGAGGAGACGGGTCCGAACCTCCCTGTGATATGGAGGCTGCTAGTGGATGGGGAGTTGGAGAAGCACACCTTGGGCATAAGAGTATTATTGCTGAGTCCCCAGGGAAGAAAGGTTGAACAAGCCGTGGTAATACACTTCCTTGTGAGCAACAATCATGCGAAAAAAGTAATCATTATGGGGATGCGACTAGCTAAGGAGCTGGTAATGCAGGATGTAAAGGTGTTGAAGGACTCGATGGTGGTGGCCTCACATATCAAAGGGTAGTTCGAGTCAAGAGATCCGACCCTACAATAGTAATTACTCAAGGTAAGGGGCCTCATCAGAGGGTTCTTGACTTTCTCCATCCAGTATGTACCACGTGAGGAGAATGCCGCAGCAGATCATTTTGCCAAGTTCGGTCCAAAGACCTGGGGAGCCGTGAGGGACTTATTTCGGCCATCTATAGAAGAGGGAGAGCTAATGGAGATAAAGCAACACCTTCATTGAGGGATCCATTCATCATATTCCTAACCACTAGCGAGTTTCGCAAGGAGGTCGCAAAAAAGAAGAGTTTCAGGCATAAGTCGACATACTACCTATTGCGCAGGGGAGAGCTCTTTTGAAAGACTCTCTGAGGACTTCTAGCCAGATGTGTTTCTAAGGAGGAGGCTCTAAGAGTCTTAGAGTAGGTTCACTCGGGAGAGTGTGGAAGTCACTCGGGGAGCAGGACCTTGGAGTGACAGATCACTCGACATGGGTTTTTTTGCCGACATTGGTCAAGGATGCTGAATAATTGAAAGGAAGTTTCTTAAATGTCAGCTATTCATGCCAATGCAACTCTTGCCTGCCCAGAGGCTCAGAATTATCATGGTGTCGTGGCCTTTTGCAATTTGGGGAATGGACCTGGTGGGGCTGTTTCCTCAGGCCAGTGGGCAGAGGAGATTTCTTCTAGTCATGGGTGATAACTTCTCAAAGTGGTTGGAAGTCAAAGCCCTGGCCAAGGTAACCTCCAAGGTAATCTGTAATTTTGTTTGGGGAGAAATCATCTACCGATATGGGTTACCTCACGCTGATAATACGGTTTGCAGTCAATTTTATTAGGATATTTTCGCGGTTTTAGAGCAAATCATGTCTTGTAAAGTACTTGTTTTGATTCCCCTTTGTATATATGTTTGTCGCTAATGCATTTTTTCTGCTTTTTGCAGGTTTTCACGGCTTTCAGCCGAAGTTTGCTGTGACACGCCCCATGGTCACGCCCTACCAGGGAGTGTACCTAGGGCGTGTAACCTAGAGGAATGAAGCAATTGGTCCGAAACTGCATTCCGTGGAAACTTAGTGTACACGCCCTCGGTCACGCCCGTGTCACACCCGACACGGGCGTGTACTAGAGGCGTGTCCCCAGGTTCCGAGGAATCGCCGCAGCGCGCTCGTTTTTCCCGCTCCACCGTCGCACCGAAAGTATCACGCCCCAGGGTCACGCCTGACCCGGGCGTGACATATGGGCGTGTACTTCAGCAATTCTGCCCGTCACCTCCAGCATTCAATTTCAGCTCAACAAAGCCACGCCGCAAACAACACGCCCCAGGTACACGCCCTACCAGGGCGTGACTTGTGGGCGTGTACCGCAACAACTCCGTCAGAATTCAATTCCTGCCCGAAAAAGTCACGCCGAATGTGTCACGCCCCAGGGTCACGCCCGACCAGGGCGTGACAGGGGGGCGTGACCCGACCCGAAAAATTCTATAAATAGAGCCCAACTCCAGGGGTTTAGGGACAACTTTTCGCTTTGAGAGGGGAGGTTCTGTCCTTTGTATTTCTGAACTTTTTAAGCATGTCTTTCCATTTTTAGTTCGTAGCTCTAGCTTTATGCTTTCCCTGTATTAGATCCTAGCTTATTTCTGTAGTATGATGCTAATGATAGTGTAGTTTCCTTCTCATGTTCTTGTAATCTCTGGTTTTCAAGCTGTAAGATCGCTGTTTCTCTTAATAAAAAGTGTTGTTTTCTTTTTCGTTCCTGCTCTGTTTTCAGTATTTTTCTTCTACTCATCCCCCCTCTTCCACCTCACCATGATTAACTAATCCTCCATGTACTCGATCTTAAAGATCCGAGGTTCGAGTGATTAGGTTATGATGCTTTGAATCTTACCTTTCCTTTTTAGGGTTTAGCTTTGAATTACTCTTGATTTATCACGGGTTGGAGGTATATTATCGATATATACTCTCCACCTTTGCTTTCATTCTGGGCTAGCCGAGAGGCCGAAAGTTTGAAATGAGCACTCAAGAGTAAAGGGAGTTGTTCGCACCCCTCGAGAGAGGCAGACGTTCAAATCTCCCGGATTGGAGTAAAATCCAATAGAGGGGTTCACCGCGTAAAGCGAGTTTTAGGCCTCCGATTTAGGCGAAAGTCAGTCGGACCTTCCTAAACTCAGTTAGGCACGACCTTCGAGAGAAGCGTGTCAATATTCATGGAACCTCCACGGTCAAGGACCTTTACCCTAATTAGCTTAGGTTTATTTATCATATTTTTCTAACCACTCTTGCCGAGGTGATTTCTGATCGAGTGCATTTTCCCTTTCATCGTTACTAAGCTTAAGTTAATTGCTCTGTTAGCTCTCTTTAGCTTTTCATGCAAGTAGCTCTCTTTCATTGAAAGTAGTTCTCTTCCTTTAGCACGTTTAGCTTTCTTCTAAAAAAACTTAATTTTTCCGTCGATAAAATAATAGATTTCGTGTGAGTAAGCTTACTCAACTGTTCCCGGATTTCAATACGACACTTGTGTCCCCTAGCTGCATTTCGATAGGTATACTTGCCTTGATGAATTGTTAGTTTGGTTATTCTCTCCTTGCAGATATCTAAGTGGCAATCAAGTTTTTGGCGCCGTTGCCGGGGAAGCAACGCTCGTTGATAAATTGAAAACGCGAATATATTAATTTTATCACTTCTCTTTCTCAGCCTCCTTCTTAAATTTTTTCTGCCTACTCACTTGAGTTAAATGGCTGGATTTTGTTAAGTGTGCGCATTTTTATTTTTCCGCCTACTCACTTGAGTTAATTGGCTGGATTTATTTCAAGCAAGTGTGCGTATTTTTATTTTTCCGCCTACTCTCTTGAGTTAATTGGCAGGTTTTATTTCAGTAGAGTGTGTTTACTTTCTGTAGAGTGGGTGTGTTTTAATTTTCTGTCGAGTGCGTGAGTGTAGCTTTTATTTTCCGCCTACTCGCTCAGAGATAAATGGCTGGATTTTAATTACCGCATTCTTAATAGAAACCCACATCACAAAATTTTCTACACCACCTAACTCTCTCGAAAAGGGCAAAGTGGCTCTAAATGCCACTATCTTGTCTAGTACCTTGCGAACCCTTCACCGGGTAGCCCTTGGGAAGTTCGGGAGTTAAAACATAAAAAAATCTATTTCAAAAAATTTTTCGAACTTCATTAGCTCTTTTACTTTTTAGTCTTGCTTCTCCTCTCTTCTTCTAGTGTATGACCCGCGGAAGTCCGTCGGTTACTTTGGACCTGGACCACGAAATTGAGCGTACTCTTCGGAGAAGATCGCGATTTCAAGGCCCTACTACCCAAGTGCCGGTTGAGGATTCCGAGTCATTTTCTACCTTAAGAATGGCAGAACCCAACGTGGAGGAAGTCGTGCAAAGACCTATGTCCTACTATGCACGACCGAATCTCGAGGGTATAGAATCGAGTATAGTTCGCCCTGCAATAGCAAATAATAATTTCGAACTGAAGCCTAGCATAATTCAAATGGTGCAGCAGTATGTGCAATTTGACGGGCTTCAAGATGAAGATCCGAACGCACACCTAGCCAGCTTTCTTGAGATTTGTGACACCTTCAAGATAAATGGTGTCACAAATGATGCTATTAGGCTAAGATTATTTCCTTTCTCTCTTAGACTTAAGGCTAAGCAATGGCTAAACACCCTTCCTAAAAATAGCATAACTACTTGGTCGCAATTAACTGAAAAATTTTTGGCCAAGTATTTTCCTCCTGCTAAAACTGCAAAACTTAGGAATGACATTTCTGCCTTTGGACAAATAGACTCTGAGACCCTTTACGAAACCTTGGAAAGATTTAAAGAATTATTAAGACGATGCCCACATCACGCTCTGCCTGTATGGTTGCAGGTGCAGACGTTTTATAATGGGCTAAATCAAAGCACGAAGCAAATGATAGACGCAGCTTCTGGCGGTACTTTAAACCATAAGACCCCGGAAGCAGCTCTTGAGCTATTTGAAGACATGGCCATGAACACTTACCAGTGGAATGTGCCTAGGTCCAGCCCAAACAAACCTGCAGGTCTCTTTGAAGTGGACAACGTCTCCCAACTCGCACTGCAAGTTGAAATATTAAGCAAAAAAATTACGGAGATGACTGCTGCCTCCGCCCCTCAGGTATGGGAATCTGCAACTCCTCCCGCTGAACATTTGGATTATGTAAATAATATGCCTAGAACTGCTTTTAATAATTTTTCTGCTGCGAATTATCATCCTCCTGGTTTTAATTTTCCGAATAGTTATAATCCTGCGTTAAGAAATCATCCGAATTTTTCGTGGAGCAATCCATCGAATGCTGTGCGCCCACCACCGCAAAGTGATTTTTCTGCACCACCACCACCTCCTCAAAGTTTTCCAAAACCTCCAAATTTGGAGGAAATGTTTTCAAAATACATGAATGCTAATGACGCTACGATTAGGACCTAAACCGGAAGTGTTAAAAATTTAGAAAATCAGGTAGGACAGCTCGCTAAAATGATTTCTGAGCGACCCGTAGGGTCTCTTCCTTCCAATACCGAGCCCAACCCGAGAGAGCAAGCGAAAGCTATAACTCTTCGGAGTGGGAAGAAAGTTCCCGGTACGATAAGTGAAGAGCCCGAGACAATCTCCGCTTCCGCTTTAAAAAATCAAAACTCCGTTCCCGTTTTAAAAATTCCACCCTCTGCCGAAGAAATTATCAATCCTATTTTAGAAAAACAACTCACTCCACCACCCACCTTTAAAAATAATCCATCCCCTCCATACCCTTCCGAACTTAATAAACAACGACAGGATGATCAATACACCCGTTTTTTGGAAATGTTTAAACAAATCCACGTAAATCTGCCTTTCCACCAAGCCATATCCCAGATGCCGAAGTACGCAAAATACCTTAAGGACCTCCTAACTAACAAGAAGAAGTTAGAGAACCTTTCGCATGTCACGTTAAATGTCGAATGCTCGGCGGTTTTGACAAATGGATTACCGAAGAAAATCAGTGACCCGGGTAGTTTCTCTATCCCGTGTGTCTTTGGTGATCTCTTTGTCAAACACGCTTTAGCCGACCTAGGTGCGAGTATCAATCTTATGCCCTTCTCGTTGTTTAAAAAGTTAGGAATTGGTAGTCTCAACCCCACACGCATGAGTATCCAGCTCGCCGACAGATCAGTCAAATACCCGTTAGGAATAGTGGAGGACGTCCTAGTCAAAGTTGACAAGTTCATCTTCCCGGTGGACTTTGTCATTTTAGACATTGAAGAAGACGTCGAGGTTCCCCTGATCCTTGGCCGACCCTTCCTTGCCACCTCCCGAGCTATCATTGACGTAAGCAATGGTAAGCTCTTCCTTCGAGTGGGCGACGATGAGGTAACTTTCTCTATCACCCCCTCGATGAAGAACACACTAGCTAATGATGACTCCTGTTTTTTCATGGATACCGTAAGTGAAGAATCCTTCTCTCCCACCTCTGATTTTGAAAAAGAATTTTCCAATTTTTGTTCCTCTCCTCCTCTTCCAACTGAATCTCTACACCTAAGTGAAGAATCCTCCACCCGCCCCTCTGATTTTGAAAAAGAATTTTTTGATTTCTGTTCCTCTTCTACTTTTCCAACTGAATCGCTGCACGAAGCCGCCATGGCCGCTAGCAACACCCCTTTTAATTTTACATATAAAAGAGTGTACGAGGACATAGTTTTTGAAAAAGAACAAATTTCCAAAACCTCGTATGATGACCCCCCTACCTTGGAACTAAAAGAACTACCAGAGCACCTTCAATACGCTTTCTTAGAAAAGGACTCCAAGCTGCCTGTCATAGTTTCGGCCTACCTCACGGATGCACAAAAGGATAAACTTCTTTCAATTTTACAAAAGCATCGCCAAGCTATTGCTTGGCAGATATCTGATATTAAGGGCATAAGCCCATCTTTCTGCACTCATACAATCTTAATGGAAGATAATTCACGTAACTCTATACAACCTCAGCGCCGTATAAACACAAACATGAAAGACGTAGTTAAGGGCGAGGTTATGAAATTGTTAGACGCAGGAATTATCTGTCCTATATCCGACAGTAAGTGGGTTAGCCCAGTACAGGTAGTACCAAAGAAGGGAGGGATAACGGTCGTAAGTAATGAAAATAATGAATTAATCCCGACTCGGACGGTGACCGGATGGCGAATGTGTATAGATTACCGTTATTTGAATGATGTCACCCGCAAGGATCACTTCCCCTTGCCGTTCATTGATCAAATTTTAGAACGACTTTCCGGACATAGCTTTTATTGTTTTCTCGATGGCCTCTCGGGGTATCTTCAAATCCCCATCTCCCCCGAGGACCAGGAGAAAACTACGTTTACTTGTCCCTTCGGCACCTTCGCCTACCGAAGAATGCCGTTTGGATTGTGCAATGCACCAGCTACATTCCAACGATGTATGCTCGCCATCTTTGACAAGTACGTAGAAAGCATTATGGAAGTCTTCATGGATGATTTCTCCGTCTTCGGGAATTCCTTCGATAGTTGCTTAGAGAACCTTGAAAAAGTCTTAGAGCGATGCGAAGAAACTAACCTCGCCTTAAATTGGGAAAAATGTCATTTTATGGTAAGGGAAGGGTTAGTTTTGGGACATAAAATTTCTGAAAGGGGTATTGAAGTGGACGTTGAGAAAATAGAAGTTATCGAGAAACTGCCGCCACCTACGAACATAAAAGCCATAAGAAGTTTCCTGGGTCATGCGGGTTTCTACCGCCGCTTCATAAAGGACTTTTCCAAAATCACCAAGCCCCTTACCCATCTCTTAGAAAAAGACGCCCCATTCATCTTTGATGACCTCTGTTTAGCTGCCTTCAATTTAATAAAAGAAAAATTAGTTAATGCGTCAATCATGATAGCTCCGGTGTGGGATCTTCCATTTGAAATAATGTGTGATGCGAGTAGTTATGCGGTGGGAGCTGTACTAGGTCAATGTATTTCCAAAAACTTCCACCCCATTTATTACGCTAGTAAAACACTCACACCTGCACAGGAAAATTACACCACAACCGAGAAGGAGCTCTTAGCGGTAGTATTCGCATTTGACAAATTTCGCCCTTATATTACTCTTTCGAATATTATTGTTTTTACGGACCATTCGGCCCTCAAATATCTTCTCTCTAAAACGGATGCCAAGCCTCGCTTGATTCGCTGGGTCTTACTCCTCCAGGAGTTTGACTTAGAGATCCGTGATAAGCGAGGTGCCGAGAACTTGGCCGCCGACCACCTTTCGCGCCTAGACAACCCGTTTATAGAACAATTAGACGAAAATTCTTTTCATTACTATTTCCCTGATGAGAAGCTTTTCATAATTAACACATCTACTTCTCCTTGGTTTGCCCGCATCACCAACTATCTAGTGGCCCGTGTGCTCCCAAAAGAGTTTTCATCTCAGCAAAAGAAGAAATTCTTTTCTGAGCTGAAAAACTATTTTTGGGAGGACCCGCATCTTTTTAAAGTCTGTGCAGACCAAGTGATCAGGAGGTGTGTTTCTTTTGATGAAGGATTAGATATTATTAAACATTTGCATGAAGGACCGACAGGTGGGCACTATCAAGCTGCTCGCACCACTCACAAAGTGTTAAGCGCGGGTTTTTACTGGCCTACCCTGTTTAAAGACGCGCATGCCTTTGTGAGTAGGTGTGATAGTTGCCAACGGTCGGGGAATATTTCGAATAAAAATGAAATGCCACAAAATTATTTCCTAGAGTGCGAAGTTTTCGACCTCTGGGGGATTGATTTTGTCGGCCCTTTTCCTTCTAGCTTTGGGAATAAGTACATTTTAGTTGCCATTGATTATGTTTCGCGTTGGGCCGAAGCCCAAGCTCTTCCTACGAATGACGCCCGAGTCGTAGTTAATTTCCTAAAAAAATTATTTTCTCGATTCGGTACGCCGCGCGCTATCGTTAGTGATAGGGGTTCCCATTTCTGTAACGCACAATTTTCAAAAATTCTAACTAAATATGGCGTTACTCATAAGCTTTCCACTGCCTACCACCCCCAAACTAACGGACAAGTCGAAGTAGTGAATAGAGAAATAAAAAGAATTTTAGAAAAGACTGTTTCCACATCTAGAAAAGACTGGTCAGCCAAATTAGACGATGCTCTATGGGCCTACCGAACAGTGTACAAAACCGCCCTCGGGTGTACGCCATATCGGTTGGTTTACGGAAAGTCGTGTCATTTACCCGTAGAATTAGAGCACCGCGCCTTTTGGGCCTCACGATTTTTAAACTTCGATCCCCACTCCGTCGGCGATTTTAGAAAATTTCAACTTAACGAACTCGACGAGTGGCGCTCTTACGCGTATGAAAATAACAGACTTTATAAAGAGCGGACGAAGCGTTTATACGATCGACATCTTAGGCACCCAAAAATCTTTAAGCCGGGTGACCAAGTGCTTCTTTATAATTCTCGTTTACGTTTATTCCCGGGTAAATTAAAATCACGTTGGTCTGGGCCTTTTACTGTTTTAGAAGTCTTTTCTTATGGTACTGTTTTGATTTCCCACCCTGATAAGGGTACTTTCAAAGTGAATGGTCAGCGTCTTAAACTGTATTTCTGTGATGATGTCAGTCTCAACCCTATTAACTCTATCTTTCCGGTCCTGACATTTGATTAATCTGAACTTTATTTTTCTCAAAAACTTTGACTTTTTTCGAACTTTTTTTTTTTAAAAACAATATTTGGGACATTATTATTTTGATCCGTAGAGCTCAAACGACGCTTTAAACAAAGGGCGTTCTTGGGAGGCAACCCAAGTTATCTTTTTCTGTTTTCTTTATTTTTCACTTTTTGCCCCGAATGGCTCCGGCAAGCTGAAACTTCTGCGATCGCCTGCTCCAACGATTCTGCGTCCATGACAAAGTCCGTCGGACGACGTTTCATGAAGCTCCACAGCACAGGAATGGAGGAGCGGCATCACTCAACTTGCCCTGCATAATAAAACCGGGGAAGTACCTGTTTTTTTCCATTATGTCTTTCATTTCTGTCCTTTACTTTTCTCTCATTCTCCAACCTCCTTCTCCATTGCGGACAATGTAGATTTTAAGCTTGGGGGAGGACTTCCTCCTTCTTTTTGTTTTGTCAATATCCAAAACATCCAAAAAAAAAATTATTATCTATATATAGCTGCATCTTGGTATTTCAATAAGTACCCCATGTTTATGTTTTGTTTTTCTCAAATTTCTTTATAAACAACGTAGTTAATTATAATTTTTCTAATCATTTTTTTAATCATATTTCACAAGTAAAATGTTTGTCATGCTGTGTTTCTAATTCATGGTAGCATGTTAAGGTAAAATATTTCTCTAAAACGTGCATTTCTATTATGGTTTTTCGTTCTTTATTTTCTTTACTTTCTCTAAAAATTTATCATCCACTATTTTCCTTTTCGTCTTTAGATAATTTTTGTAAGAACAAATTTTGAATAACGTAGTAGATATGAATGATCCAAGTCACATATTATTTTTATTGTCAAGATAATTTCATCAATCTTCTTTTATTATCTCGAACTTGCTTTTTAAAATTTATCGACTCTATGTTTTAAATAAATTTAAAAAAAAGCGTGAAAATGATTTAGGCCCTTTTTGTTTACGTTTGAGCTTTCCTGCCAACCTAAAATCTTTTACCACTAGTTAGCCATTTTTGAGCCTTTTTTCCAAATTCATTTGATAACTCCACACAGCATTTTATTTTCACCAAAGCCAAATTCCTACCTATCTAATCACGCTATATTTTTTTTTTGATAGGAAATTTTGTGTTATCTTTGGAGACAATCAAGTCTTTGGAGAAATTGTTGAAAAAAGTGTACTCAAAAGCAATGCTTTGAAAAGAAAAATGAATGAAAATAATAATACAAAAAAAAGGATAAATAATTATAAAGAAAAACAAAAAAATAAATTTATTTATACATATTTTGTTTAAAATAAATTTATTTTTTTTGAAACTCGTTGTTTTGGTTTAGTGTGATTTTTAAGCCTCCATGTTTATATTTGAATTCCACTCCTATTCATATTCCTAAACCAAACGTTTCGGTCCTATTAAGTCCTTTTGATTCACGCCTTTTTTTAATTTTATTTAACAACTAAGAAAAGAAGAAGAGTAAATCAGTTTTAGTTTTTGATTTAAACTTAGATTTTTGTTATTTAATTGATATAATTATAATGCGTTGCTTGGATCTAGTAATAACTCAATACGTTCTTTTCATTGTCATTGTCTTGCTCAAATCCATTTAAAGAATTTCGTCAAAATTCTGGATGATTTATTTTTATTAAGTAAAGTTTATAAAAGTTAAACCATACCTAAATAATTGTTTTAGATTTACGTTTTACATTCTCCCTGCCAAGAATTTCGCATAGTACTTGTGTGAGTATGATTAAAACTTTTTGAATTAGTCACTTTTTATGATTAGCTTGTCTTTATATCTTTGCTTGGGGACAAGCAAAACTTAAGCTTGGGGGAATTTGATAATACGGTTTGCAGTCAATTTTATTAGGATATTTTCGGGGTTTTAGAGCAAATCATGTCTTGTAAAGTACTTGTTTTGATTCCCCTTTGTATATATGTTTGTCGCTAATGCATTTTTTCTGCTTTTTGCAGGTTTTCACGGCTTTCAGCCGAAGTTTGCTGTGACACGACCCATGGTCACGCCCTACCAGGGCGTGTACCTAGGGCGTGTAACCCAGAGGAATGAAGCAATTGGTCCGAAACTGCATTCCGTGGAAACTTAGTGTACACGCCCTCGGTCACGCCCGTGTCACACCCGACACGGGCGTGTACTAGAGGCGTGTCCCCAGGTTCCGAGGAATCACCGTAGCGCGCTCGTTTTTCCCGCTCCACCGTCGCACCGAAAGTGTCACGCCCCAGGGTCACGCCTGACCCGGGCGTGACATATGGGCGTGTACTTCAGCAATTCCGCCCATCACCTCCAGCATTCAATTTCAGCTCAACAAAGTCACGCCGCAAACAACACGCCCCAGGTACACGCCCTGCCAGGGTGTGACTTGTGGGCGTGTACCGCAACAACTCCGTAAGAATTCAATTCCTGCCCGAAAAAGTCGCGCCGAATGTGTCACGCCCCAGGGTCACGCCCGACCAGGGCGTGACAGGGGGGCGTGACCCGACCCGAAAAATTCTATAAATAGAGCCCAACTCCAGGGGTTTAGGGACAACTTTTCGCTTTGAGAGGGGAGGTTCTGTCCTTTGTATTTCTGAACTTTTTAAGCATGTCTTTCCATTTTTAGTTCGTAGCTCTAGCTTTATGCTTTCCCTGTATTAGCTCCTAGCTTATTTCTGTAGTATGATGCTAATGATAGTGTAGTTTCCTTCTCATGTTCTTGTAATCTCTGGTTTTCAAGCTGTAAGATCGCTGTTTCTCTTAATAAAAAGTGTTGTTTTCTTTTTCGTTCCTGCTCTGTTTTCAGTATTTTTCTTCTACTCATCCCCCCTCTTCCACCTCACCATGATTAACTAATCCTCCATGTACTCGATCTTAAAGATCCGAGGTTCGAGTGATTAGGTTATGATGCTTTGAATCTTACCTTTCCTTTTTAGGGTTTAGCTTTGAATTACTCTTGATTTATCACAGGTTGGAGGTATATTATCGATATATACTCTCCACCTTTGCTTTCATTCTGGGCTAGCCAAGAGGCCGAAAGTTTGAAATGAGCACTCAAGAGTAAAGGGAGTTGTTCGCACCCCTCGAGAGAGGCAGACGTTCAAATCTCCCGGATTGGAGTAAAATCCAATAGAGGGGTTCACCGCGTAAAGCGAGTTTTAGGCCTCCGATTTAGGCGAAAGTCAGTCGGACCTTCCTAAACTCAGTTAGGCACGGCCTTCGAGAGAAGCGTGTCAATATTCATGGAACCTCCACGATCAAGGACCTTTACCCTAAT
Source organism: Platanthera guangdongensis (assembly GCA_039583875.1). Lineage (NCBI taxonomy): Eukaryota > Viridiplantae > Streptophyta > Magnoliopsida > Asparagales > Orchidaceae > Platanthera > Platanthera guangdongensis. The sequence continues at coordinate 112,798,580 of CM077164.1, forward strand.
TAGCTTAGGTTTATTTATCGTATTTTTCTAACCACTCTTGCCGAGGTGATTTCTGATCGAGTGCATTTTCCCTTTCATCGTTACTAAGCTTAAGTTAATCGCTCTGTTAGCTCTCTTTAGCTTTTCATGCAAGTAGCTCTCTTTCACTGCAAGTAGTTCTCTTCCTTTAGCACGTTTAGCTTTCTTCTAAAAAAACTTAATTTTTCCGTCGATAAAATAATAGATTTCGTGTGAGTAAGCTTACTCAACTGTTCCCGGATTTCAATACGACACTTGTGTCCCCTAGCTGCATTTCGATAGGTATACTTGCCTTGATGAATTGTTAGTTTGGTTATTCTCTCCTTGCAGATATCTAAGTGGCAATCACACGCCATAGTCACCAACAATAGACCGCAATTTTCCAGTGATGAATTCATCAGCTTCTCCGGCCAGCTTGGGATTGATCTCAAGTTCACATCGGTCCACCATCCCTGGAGTAACAGGCACGTGGAGGTGGCAAATACGATTATTGTGAACTTGTCGAAGAAAATGGTAGAAAACCAAAAGGGTAACTGGGTGTAGCATCTCCCGTCGGTTCTTTGGGGGTCTAAGAACCACACCCAACATAGCTATGAGAGAAACCTCATTCTAGTTGTCACATGGCTGCTCTCTAGATTTCTCCAAGTCTTATTCATCGAATATCATGACATCGAGAGCGTTGAGTCAACTCGATGATATTCGTTATATGGAACGTATGGCATTGAGTGAGCAAATGGCGTTGAGTGTGACGGCGTCAAGAGCGTTCAGTCATTCAGCCTATTCTCGATGAATTTGTCGTGTATACCAGCTGATACTTGACGAATTCATCGAGTATGACTCTCCGCTTTGGCATTGAGTGAGTGGCTGTTTTGTGCAGATTTGTCTAAGTCTAATTCGTTGTATATCAAAACTCATTCAACGGGTATACTAGTGATACTCGGCGATACTCGACTAATTTGACTTCGGTCATTTTTTCGAATTTTTTAAAACTCTTGTTCAGTTTTCGGTCGGCCATGCACAGTACTTTCTAAGCTTAATTTTTGGAATTTTTTTGTAACCGTTGGCAAGGATATCTCCATAAATACCTTGGGGATATTTCCTTTCCATCTAATCGTGATTTTACTCTCTTTTCAAACATAGAAAACATTCCAAATCGGAAATTTGTCTGTCTGCCGCCGACTACAGTGCTATCACGATTTCTTCCGCTTGGCCGCCGACGTACAGTGCACGATTCATCTTCTTCGATATAGGTGACTGGATTGATCTCTCTCTACAAATCTATAATGTTCCAGATCAAGTCAATCGAAGATTCAAGTCAAGCTTAAAGATCTTCAACGTTCTCTTCTTTCGTATTCTCCAAGAAATTTCAAGACCTACTATTCTAGAAGCACAAAGGATTGAAGAGTTTAAATCTTGTATAAGTAATTGTAATATTATTGTAAAATATTTTTTTAATTTTGTAGGAGTTTTTCTCCGAGTTGTAGATTTGGTTTGTGGATCGAGTTGTAGATCCGTTTTATTGATCGAGTGGTAGATCCATTTATGGATCGAGTTATAGATTCATTTGTGGATCTAGTTATAGGAGAGGTTTTTCTCCCAGTGGTAGGAGCTTCGTCTCTGAGTTGTAGTAGTCGCGGCTCCGAGGTGTAAGATTATGGAAATCTAAGTTTGGTGAAGTAACTAAATCTTGCACTTCGTGGTAGATAGGCGAGGCGGGAAAGTGGATGTACCCAACTCGAGGAACCATTATAAATCTCGGTGTTTGTGTGATGGGTTTTAAAGTAATTTTTATTCCGCGAAAAGACACAAATATCACATATTCACCCCTTATAAGTGATTTTGGTAGACACTAGATACTTTCAGTTGGTATCAGAGGGAGGTTTTGTTCGATATAAGGTTAACACCTTAAACAAGATCCATGTCCTAACGTCAAGAGATTCCGTCTAGTGACCATGGACAGAAGTAAAGACATGTCTTCTATGAAGCTACTAGTGTGCATAAAGGAAAACTTTCTCATGTTGAAAGAACGAGTAAGGTTCTTCATGGAAGCTGCTGATCCAAGAATATTTCAGATTGTTGAAGAAGGACCCCACATATCGACTCAAGCCTCTAATCTGAACCCAGAAGTCATGATCCATAAGAAGATGATGGACTTGACTAAGGATGAAATTGCCTTGGTCTCACTGGATAAGAAGGCTAAGAATATTATCGCAAGTGCAGTGGACTACTCGATATTTCAAAATTTATTCCACTATAAATCTGCCAAAGAAATGTGGGACTACCTAGTTGTGGTGATAGAAGGGACAGAAGAAGTCAGAGACGACCGCAAATCATTACTAATTCAAGAATATGAAGCATTCAAGCAAGGATCAAGTGATAGTATTGCTGAAAACATCGAGAAATTCTTTAAGATTGCAAACGGCCTCGGGAATATGGTTGTACCTTCACGAATGGCGAGCTCAACGACAAATCTTTGAGATCCCTGACAAAGGACTGGAACACCAAAGTCGTAGCCATTAGAAAATTTGGAAAGCTGCCTGAAATTGACCCACAGAACCTATTTGGGAAATTGCTCTCCTACGAACTACAAATGAAAACCATAAAGAAGTAAGAGCAAAGAAGCCAGACTTCCAGCAAAGAGAAGTCAATGGCCCTAAAAGTTGAAGGTTCAAGAAAATCCAAAGTCATTTCACCAGTAAGGACTTGTGCTCCAGACACCCCCAGAAGTCTTTGAGCCCTGAACTATTAGATGGACAGCTCTGTCTGATATCTAAGCAGTTTAAAAAACTACTCCACAAGAGGAGACAGATGAAGAATCAGTCATCCACATCTGAATTCAAAAAAATCACATCATGAAGGTGATCGCTCTAGAAAAAGCTACAACCGAGAGGACAGGTATAGATCTAAACCGAACGAACACTCTTCCTCTGACATTGTGTGATACTGTTGTAATAATAAAAGTCACATGATTGCTGAATGCCCATACAAAAATAAGAGGGCTCCAAAAAAGTGGAGAAAAGATCCTTCAAGGGAAAGAGAAAAGAAGAAAAGAGCTTCGTCGCCAAGAAGTGCAAGACTCTCAGCGATAGTGACTCATGTAAGTCGAGCTCAGAGAATGAGGAAGCTTACTTCTGGCTAATAGATCCTTAAAAAGAGGAAGTTGGTGACTCAGAGTATCACGGGAAGGTAAACTCGCACAAGATATTATCTGAGTCAGAAATGTCATCCAATGGTCATGAAGGCTATTCTTTTGAGGAACGAGATTCTGAATTTATGGTTCAGCACGATAAACCTTTGAAGGCTTTTGAAAAATGTTGCAAGGTATTCAAACAGCATGCAAAAGAGATTGCCTCTCTCAAGGTAGTGGAATCAAGCCCGACGGAGGAAATTGTAGAATTGACTCCCCTTAGAAGTGAAGTTCACTCCTTGTTAGAGGAATTGAAAAGCTCGGCTGAAATATTGACTTTGAAAGAGAAATATCTTTATGAGCTAGAAGAAAAGTTATTGGTAGAAAGGAAACTCATTGAGAGTTACTCCAAGCCAAGGACTATTCTCCCTGTCATTGATGAGTTTTCCGCTCCAAAGAAGGGTAGTGGTCTTGGCCAAGTTGTTTAAAAAGGTAAGGCTGTCAGGAATGTTATTGCCAAAGAAAAGGAGAAGGCACCCCAATGTCAATCCTCATTTAGGAAGGTAATATTCCCGACAAATAAGTTTGACCTTGAGTTATCCTTCGTCATCTGGCTAGGCCTACTTATTTAGAGCCCAAGAATTGATCCCAGGGATGGACTCGTCCGAGAGACTATGGTGTCAGTGTTTTTAAAGCACCCTATGAGGAGATTAAACTCAAGAGTTATGGTCCTTATGTTCATGGACATAACCATAAGAGGGAACCCAAAGCCAAATCTTGTGTACCTAAGGCAAAGGAGATGGCGAAGCTACAACAGGTTTGAATGCTGGTGCTGCGACAAAATTGGTCATTGTGGAGTAGATTGCTGGTTTAACCCTGCTAACTTTGTAACTCCATAAGTTAACCATGAGTGACCGACCACTCGCAGATTTAATTTTCCTAGTGGTGTTAAGATGACCAGGAACCAAGGACCCAAATATTTTTGGGTTCCTAAGGTAAAGTGATTTGTCATTGCAAGTATGTCCAAAGGCCAACAAAAAGGTTTCTGGTATTTGGACAGTGGATGCTCTTGGCTTATGACCGAAACAAGAACTTTGTTGCTTGCTTTCACCCCAGTCAAATATGGACCAAAGGTCATCTTTGGAGGGTCAGACTAGGGAACTACCAAAGGCTATGGTATGATCTCCAACGGTGTAGTCTCTTTCACAGACTTGTCTTATGTTGAAGGATTACACCATAATCTTATAAGAACAAGTCGGTTATGTGATCAAGGCTACATCATTGAGTTTTGTAAGGACAAGTGTTTGATAAAGTCGTTTGCAAATTTGGAAAATAGAATTAGTGTTGAAAACAAGTCTACTATCATAAGAAAAAAAGACATAAAAATTCTTTAAAACTTAACCACTGATATTTAAATCAATCAATGTCCAATTAATAAATGAATATTAAATAAAAATTGATAAAATTCGTTTATAAATAAACTCGCAACAAGATTTTTGGAGAGCAAAAGTGCTAAGAATGATATATTTGATTTATTTGTTTCATAATAAATTTTTTTGGGATTTTTTTAGAGTTATTAGAAGTAGTGTCTCTATTTTGCTGTATGTGGGCTACGTTTTTAGAGTTATCATTTTTTTTAATTTTTTTTATATTATCTTTTTTTGGGGGGTCATTTCTTAATATATACATACTAAAAATGCGAAAAAGATATTTTTTGGAACTCTTTTTTTTCTAATTTTTTTTTTGTGTTTTTAAAATTTTTATCAAATATTTACAGGAGAGGAAAGAGAAATTATTTACAAAGATGAGAGAGAAAGGAAGTGGGGAAAGAGAATATCTACAAAAAAATATTTATAAGAGAGGAAAGAGAGAGAGAGAAGAGGGGAAGGAGAAAAGAATATTCATAAAAAATATTTACAAAGTAAAAAATAATTTTGGAAATTTTTTGTTTTATATTTTTTTGATGATAAAGTAAAAAAATGTTTTTGGAGTATTTTATTTATATTTTTTTTGTGTTATGTTTATTTTTATATATATATTTTGAGACTACATAAAATAAAATTGCAGGAAATGAAAATACAAAAACAACCTCATACTTAATTCCAACATTGTCCCCAATGTTGAAATGTAAGTATGGAAAAAAGAAATAAATTGCAATATTTACAAAAAAAATGTTGGAAGAAACTTCCCTGAAACATGTTCGGGGAGGCCCGTTTAGAAACCCTGCATTGTTAAGAACAAAATAGCAAGGAAAAAAAATAAAGAAATAACAAAAATGATAAACATTGGGTGCCTCCCTGGAGCACTTTGTTTATAGTCGTGTAGTTTGACTATTTTGGCGGTTTATATTTCGAGGAGGGTGTAACGCCCCGAAAATTGTATTTGAGTTGGTCGCGTAAAAAGGGATTTTTGGTGCCGGTATAGGGGTACACGGCCTAGGACACGGGCGTGTCCAAGGTCGTGGCTGGCTGGTGTTTTGGCCATTTTCATCCCGAGAAGGACACGACTAGAAACACGGCTAAATGACACGGGTGTGTCATTTGACACGGGCGTGTGCCTAACCGTGTCTGTACCCGTGTTCCCGAAAGCTGATTGAGTTCGACGAAAAGTGTTCGGGAGGAACATGCTAGGCGACACGGGCGTGTCGGGAGGGCGTGTCCCACTGTATTCGACGATTACCGAACGGCGCTCGACGATTATCGAGTGACCCTCTGCGTTCGACGATCGATGATTGTCGAGTGACACGGGCGTGTTCATACTCGTGTCCCTACCTGTGTTCAGTTGGGTCGTGTCTGTTGTCGTGGCGGTTATATGTGACACGCCCCCTGGTCACGGGCGTGTCGAGGACACGACACGGGCGTGTCAGGTGAGACACGGGCGTGTCTTTGCCCGTGTGTCTTTTCTTCGTTCGACGATCGTGCCTCGATCAAGGTACACGGCCTGGAACACGGCTGTGTGCGAGGTCGTGTTCGGCCCAGGTTTGGGGAATTTTGTGTAGATCTGAGCCATTCAATTTCTTTAATTGAGATCCAATGGCCTAGATGGTTTCCTGCTCTGTTAAGGCCGAGAATGGGGGAGTTAACTCTTCATTTTCTCCAAACCATTCTCTTTCCAAGGAGTTGGAAAGAGGAGGGAGAAGGAGGAGGATTCCGGCCGCCGACGGAGCATCGGAGCACCGTTTTGAGATCTGAGAGCGGAACCGTGGAGGAAAGGTCGTTGCGAACAATTCTATCCGTGTAGTTTTTCCATGGCGCCAAAGCGGACTACAAGGGTAACGATTCTCTACTTGAGCATGTGAACCTCTTCCTTTCTGCATAGGGAATCCCGCTCCCACGAGTGTGCGGTGAGTGCGTGGTGTTCCTTGGGGTTTATGTGTATAGTCCCCCTTGTGTTGCATATAGAGTCCAAAATCTAAGTACGGGCATAGGCATTGTGTGTGAAGCCTACCCGGATGTGTATTGTCTGGATCAGTGATGTTGCATTTGATATGTTTTGCTGGAGAAGACTCCGTGCTTTGGGTTTTTCGGGTTTCTACACGGTAGATTGCAACAGGGATCCTTGGGGATTAACTCCATAGCGCACCCGGAAAACTGAGCGGAAACGTGTTCTGCTAACTTGGCGGTCAGGGAAACGGCCTTGAACATAACTGGGTTATGTGATTGTTTGAAAAAGTTTTGGGATCCGAGAGAAGCTTGGCTCATGCGTACGTCTTAAAGTGACTATGTGGTGTGAGCAACGTGCTAGTAGAATTGGACCTAGGCTATGTGGTTCAGTGCGAGAGACCCGTAAAGGGGACTGGCCGTTGGCATAGTCGGGAGCCTTAGACAGTGGTCAGAAAGGCTAAATGCTCACGTGGTTGTCATCTTTGGGATGGTGGTGAAGACGCTGAAGTGTCAGGATTCACCGTTAATGTGCCCTGAGTGTACGGGGTGTTTGGCCGTGCGAGCTTACACCTGTGGCGTAGTATAATTGCGCTTTATTATTTTACTGGACTAATGATATGTAGGGAAAGAGCACCGACGTCTCGAGTAAGTGGCGGGGTCGTTATAATTTGGTCAGCTTTTGGCTGACCGTTGCTTTGTTTGCCACCGTGGGGTGGAATGTGCTTGCAGGTGCTGCGGAGCCGAGTACCAAATAGCGGGCTGGAGCGCATGTTTCTGTGCTGGCCCTAGAAGGCCAAAGAGAATAGTTGTTTTTACTTTGTCATGTGTGGCCGACCTGCGAGCCTATGTATGTAAAACATTATTTAATTAAGTGAACCTCTGTAATGCCATAAGGCCAAGTTTCTTTGAGAGTATTATTATTTCATTCCAGTGGTATTGATGGTGGACATTCATGTTATTTGGATACAAGTTTGGGTTTTTTCTACTTTTAAAAGCTTCCGCTAGAATGCTCTGTGTAGGACGAGTAGTCTTAATTAGAATGTTTGGATATGCTTATGTAACCCTTCCGACTGTCTGTGGTATATGGCGTCGGGTTCCAGCTGGACCTTCGGTTATATGCCATGCGACGGATGGGGGTGTTACAATTTGGTATCAGACTTCTGGTTACGGTCAGGCTTAAATGAATTCGTGGGCGAATTCTTTTAAGGGGTGGTGATCACATGTGTGTGTCATCGTTATAACATCAAAAAGAACCCATGAATGTCCATTTAGGAATCAAAAATACACTTGTTTTGTGGAATCTGAGTGTTCCAATGATTGCTTTTAGCAATTTGGTTGTCGTCTAATCGTGTGTATTTGCTTCTATAGGAATCTAGGAACGGTGCTGGTCAATCAGAGCGTCCACAATCGGCAAAAAGTAGCGCACCGAGAGACATGCCTACTACACCTCCTTCAGCGGAAACCATCAGGATGGTGGCTGAAGCCGTATTTGCGATGATTAATGCCCAACCTGCATGGCAAATGCATCACGCACCTCCTGCGAATGAGCAAGAACTGGTTAGGGTGGCAGAGCCAAGAGTGGTGGAGCACGCAGCAGTTGATCTGGTAGGGCCGAGGAGAGCTACGGAGAAGTAGCTAAAGTATGTAATGGGCTTTAATCCTCCGAGGTTCGATGGGGTTGGAACGCCAGCTCAAGCTGAGGACTGGCTCTCTTCGATAAAGAGGGTTTTGACAGCCACATTAACTGAGGAGTGGCAGAAGACCACCATAGCGACTTTTCTTTTGGTGGGTGAAGCGAGGCTGTGGTGGGATGAATTGGAGTTTCATCTCTTAGTGGGTAGGCAACTTGCTGATGTGCCTATGGTGGAATTTTCAAGATTGTTCCTAGCCAGATTTGTACCCTCTGCTCAGAATCTTGAGATGGAGAACCAATTTCTTGGGTTGACTCAGGGATCCAGAAGCGTGGACGAGTATCTCCATGAGTTCACACGGTTGGGTCGTTATGCTGGTGCTACGTTTATGGAAGAAGAACGGAAGACCAACCGGTTTTATGAGGGTCTACGTGGTGATCTACAGCTACTACTTGTTGGACCTAAGGCTCAGGGCTTCCTAACCTTGGTCAATTCGGCCCGGTCATTGGAGAAGTGTTGGGTATTGTATCCACAATCACCTGGATTTGAGGAAGCTATCTGTCAAGCTAAGATGAATTCACAATGTATTTGATGGAACCTCTTAAGTTGTGCTTGCAGTTCTTTCACGCTAAGTGCACACCAATGTCAGGGTGCAGTAGGTCAATATACACGGATCTGCACGACGTAATCCCTCGTTGAGCAGATCAGTGTGTTGGCCTACGTGTACTCTCTCTATTGGAGTGCACTTATTTTCGAGTACAGGGCCATGTTTATGCAAGAGAAGACAAGGAGCAAGGATGGGTCAAGGAGCAGCACTTGGGTGGAAAGACGAAAATCCGTCTAAGTATAATTCGACGAGAATCACCAAGCGATTCTCGCCGATTCGGCGAGAATCACTAGTGATTCTCGCCGAATCGTCGAGAATCATTAGTGATTCTCGCCGACTCCTTCCGGCTACCTTAAAATGGTGCCAAGTGAGATTCGGCGAGAATCACTAATGATTCTCGCCGAACCCGTCGCTGAGCAGGTCATTAATACCAAGGGAAAATCGTTGAGAATCAACAAAAGATCCGTCGAGAATCACCAGTGATTCTCGACAAATCGTCGAGAATCGTTTACTGATTCTCGCCGATTCGTCGAGAATCACCAATGATTCTCGACGAATTTTACTTGGCGTTTTCTCTGGATGCTGCTGGACCGGATTCTGCCGCTGAACTAGTTTGAACCGGATTTCGGGTTTCTACTTGTGGGACCCACAACGGTCATATTGTATGGGTCTTCAATGTATAAATACACGGGTATTTTTGAATAGTAAATAACAACGGAAAAAGAAACGAAAAAGCAGAGCCGCGACTTGACCTAGTTCGCGAGTTTCCGCAGCCGCCTCCATCGCCGCGCGAGAGTGTGGATCGCCGGTCGAGATCGTGTTTTCTTCCTGATCTCCGGTCGATAGAAGCCTAGCTAAGCTCTGCGTCTCATATGTCTAACCGGGGATCTCTTGTCTCTCGATTTGTAGATCGGGAAAGTCTTCCCCATTCGAATTGATCAAGACGATTGATCCTAGTGTGACCGTTGGTAGACCTAGCTAGCTTCGCTGCGAAGATTGGATCTCTATTTTCAGCAGCCGCTCATCATCATAGCCGCCGATCCCGAAGCTAGCCGCCGCTCGTGTTGCCGCCGCCGGTTCCGGGGAGATCCTCTCCAAGAGAGACCAAGGTTGTAGACTCTTCGTTGACTTCACGAACACGTCGTCGAACGAAGAGGAACACCGTAGTCTCCAAACGAAGTTTGTATCTCGTGTACATTCTATATTTACTTTTGTTGTAAAGGAACTTTTGTTCCGTGTTGTAAGGGTTGGGTGCAACCCGTTTTGTGGGAGTGTTGACTCTCACGTGTGGAAGGGTTCCTTCCGATAGTGCAGGGATTGGATTTCAATCCTGTTGGAGAAGAGACCGAGTCGTCCCTTGTTGGGAGATAGGTCGAAGGGGGAAAGTGGATGTACCCAAGTCGGGGAACCACTATAAATTGCCTGTGTATTCTGTGTGCTGTGCTTTTTATTTTTATTGTGCAGGTACATTCGTAAATTCCGCAAAAGCGCTACACGTCACCTATTCCCCCCCCCCCCATAGGTGCACATAGTTGACACTAGGTGGACTTTCAAGTGGTATCAGAGGGAGGTTGCTCATCAAAACGGTTAACACCTTGAGTAGAATCCTGCCACCAGTGTCAGAGGCATGGAGCTGGATTATGAGATACCACCACTCAAACTCCCCGCATGCACAAAGGATTATTATCCCATCTGGAGGATGAGAGTGTCATTTCACCTTGATGCTATCGATCCTCGAGCATCCTTCATCCTGGAAGAGGGTCCGTTCATTCCCATGAAGACCTCCGACTCTGGGATCCAAGTGCCCATGTGCATTGCTGAGATGTCAGAGACGAAACTGTCCCTATTTAACAATGTAGGACTGCTAAATCCATGTGGGTGATGATATCAGAGTGGATGGGGGAGTCAGAGAAAGCTGGAATATGCTGTCAACCTGAGGAGGAAGCCTATGTGGGGGTCCTCACCTCTGAAGATGAAGGCAAGCATCACTCGGACAGCATCAGAGCTCCAGTGTCCGTGTCAGAGACTGACGAGACCAGTGAGGAAAGCAGCTCTGATGAGGATGAAACAATGGTCACTGGCTCTAATGACTATAACACAGATGAGCAGGTAACATCTTCATCCTGCCCCATATCTTTTGAACTTTCTGAAGACAAAAACTGCTCTCCTCCAGAAAATTCTGATTCCCTGAAGAGAGCCCTTCAGGAAAGCAACCTACTTGCTGAGGAGCAAGCTCAAGAGATTGCTCGGCTGAAGATTTTGTTGGTTCTCCAATTGGCGTCCAATAAGGTCAAGGACTCTAAGATCTCAGCTCTAGAGAGTAGTCTAGAAAATGAGAAAAGAATAGTATCAAACTTTTCCAAGGTTGATGCTTTAAAGAGAAAGCAAGAAAACGGGTGGATCTCCCGGATTATTGATTCGTGGAGAAATGGGGAAACGGTATTCCGACCCCCCACTCCAAGCAGGAAGGCAACTCATCATGCCTTCAGGTATGACCACAGGAATAGTCGTGGTCACTGCAAGGGTGATCTGTCCCCATGTGGAGACACCCGTAGTGCAAGGGCCGTCGTGGCCACCCATGAGAGAATACCTAAGGCTCCTTCTGAGCCCTTTGTATTCACTGCCACTGCCTCAACTCGGTGCGAATCTGCATGTCCTAGCTCGCAGAACATTTCTCACCACCCGAGGACACAGGATAGGGAGGTTAGAAGTCATGGTGTAAGTTTTCATGGGGCCTCTGAAAGGGGGATGCCTGAAAGGAGGTCACCTCCTTCCCGGCCTCATGACGCTCACAACATGCATTCCTTCCACCCTTCCACGTGTCACGATGGAAGAGGAAATTTTGTGAGGAGATCATGCTCTATCCCGTTTAGACCTAGGACCGTGACTACCTCAGTCACTAGATCGGGTCGGAAACGGCGATACAACATTCACCCATGTTGGTGCTGCGGCAAAGTGGGACACTTTGCCATCGACTGTTGGCACAACCCCTCTGTGCCAAGGGTAGGGGCTCATCCACACTCACGGAACAGAGATAGTCTTCCTGACAGGTTTTCTGGAGGAAGGCAGTTGCGTGCTTATGCTAACAGGAACCTAGGACCCAATATGATTTGGGTTCCTAAGGTAAAGTAATTCTTTCTTGCAGGGTAGTCTAGGTTCCCATGAATATGATGGGAACTAGACAGCAGGTGGCTCAAGACTAAATTGGAACAAGCGTCTGCAATAACAGATGTGATGTCTATTTGAGCATACTCACATTGAGCCTCTAATATGTTCTGCCTGTGGGACTAAAACGATGACTCTCAAAATCCCAGGTACTCATGATCAGTTCCAAGACTTGAGTCGTTTTCAATTGACAATTACATATATATATATATATATATATATACATATATATCTTTATATATAGATACATCTTTGTATATACGTGCATGTATGCACATCCAAGGATGGGTTTACTCGATACATGCAAACTTTTTTACATCAATAAAGAGTTATCAAAGCAATGTCATTGTGAATCTCGACAACTCATAATTGACATCAAAAAGTTTTTGGAAAAGCCTCGTTCAAACCCAAATAGATTGGCTTTAAAATATATCTGTATTTATCGTCTTTTTATTGACTTGACATCAGACGAATTCGAAAATGTTGCAATACTTCTTAACGTGAAAATTCCTAGTCAAGAAATCTTTCAATTTCGACTTAGACAAATCCCGCCGACTTTTTATAGACTTGGAATCTCGCCGACCTTTCAACTTCATTACGGATCCCGCCGAAGGAGCAAGCTACACGAGTCCCGCCGACTCTCGCAGAAATCACGCCAAATCGCAAGGTTTCTTCCGTCGGATCCCGCAAGGAAGCTCGTCGAATCTCTCAAAGTTCCCGCAAGGTGTCTCCTGTAGGAATCGCTCAAAGTTCTCGTCGGATCCCGCACCGCCTTCTCACAAACCCGCAGGAAGCTTGTCGAATCATCGTCTCGCAAGAGCTCTTCCGCCGAATCTTCCCTTATCCGCCGACTCGCCGAAACCCGCAGGAAGCTCGATCATCTTCTCGCAAGGTACTCGTCGGATCCCGCAACGTCCTCGCTGTTTCCCGCAAGGCCTACACCGAAGGTCTTCCCTAAGGACGCTCAAGGAAGATCTCTCGCAGGAAGCCCACCAACTCATTTCCGTCTAAACCTTTAGCTAACCTCTTCCTCACCCATACTTGGATGTTATCACTTGTGACGCATTCCTTTTGATTGATCATTATAGCTTAGAGTAGGGATTGTCTCTCTAGATCTGCAATGGCCCCAAGGACAACTGCTGGGTTGGTCACTGGTTGCGAGCTTGTTCGGACTGGGTTCTCTCACGCCTCGGACGAATTCCGCAACATCATTCTGATGCTGGAAGAGGCTGGGCTAACATTCATCCTGGAGCACCCTTGCAAAATCCTGGACAAAGAGGTGCAGGAGTTCTTCGCTACCGCAAGACTCCGAAATGGCGACTCCCTAATCAAAAGCAAGGTGGCTGGGGCAAAGGTCAAGATGTCTGCCAGCAAGCTGACCCGCTTTCTGCAGCTTTCTAGCTCGGAGCATGAAGACTATCTGGAGGACGATGACAAAGCCAGAACTCTCTCATTCTGTGGTCTCCCACGAGGAACTAGGTCCATAAAGAGAAAGGATATGAATGAAGAAGGGAAGCTCCTGTCTGACATTATTGGAAAAGTGCTCATCTGCAAGCCGGGCTCTCACGACCATATCTCAGCGGATATGTTCAAGATCCTGATAGCTGTCGTCTGCCATAAAAGGTTCAACTGGGGGGAGTTGTTGTTCGAGAAGATCAAGGACACCTTGGGCTCTCCGAGTTTCGGCCGCATCATAAGTCTATATATAAACCAGCTAAATGGATACAAATTTGACATGAGTAAAGGTGTCCCTATCCACTACTTGAAGAAGATGGACTCAAGTGTGTTTGATCGATGGGAGAGGCGTATTGGGCAGACTGCAGTGGAAGAGCAACAGGGAGTATCTTCAGCAGTCACCCCCAATGAAGTTCCTGATACCTTGACTGCAGGAATCGAGGGGGAGCCTCTAGCCCCTCATACTGAGGTAGTATCTGACATCTCCCAGGTGGCCAGGGATGCGGTGGCCGAAATTCAAGAAGAAAGTGACACTATATTGGAGACTGCTGACAAAGAATTGGAAGAGGCTGCTGATGAAGATGAGTTCATGGATGATGACGAAGAGGATGAAGGACATGCGGGACATGAAGTATTTGAGGCTCCGGATCCTGTTGAACCTCCATCTGACAAGCCTGCACCAGTGGAGGGGGAGTCAGATAAATCTACAGAGGCCGCCAGCATTCCTCCATTAGAGACTGTGCTTGTATCCAGCTCTACAGATGCGTCTGCTGAAGGGCAAGGCCCACAAGTGCCTCCGGTTATTCCGTTACGAGATGAGCTAGCCACTCACACTGTCAATGTCATTCAGGGCATTGTGAATGAACTTAAAGCCTCTTTTGATGAAGCTCAGAATAAAATGCTGAAAAGGATTAAGACATCTGAAAAGCTCATGCTCAAGAATATGGTGGAAATCAACCATAAACTGGACGTGATGGAGAAGAAATTTGAAGAGAAGTATACCGCGGTCGGCGAAGCTGTCACACTTCTTATGGCCGGATTGAAGAAGAACACCGACACTCTTGCTGTCGTAAATCAGAATGCACATGTTGTAGCCAACAACATTCAAAAGTTTGACGATAATATGGTCACTCTTAACACCAATCAGCAAGCCTTAGTCAATGAATTCTCCCGGACCACCAAGCACATTGATGACTCCTTGCACTCCTATGCAAACTGTATCGCTGTTAAAGCCAAAAAGGGGGAGGAGGACTACATAGCTAAGATGGCTGAGCTACGAGAAGTCATGATCACAAACTTCGAACAGTCAAACAAGTACGTCTATGACAGCAACTGGTGGATGCTCCACCAGGCGTTAGGCATCCCCTTTGCTGAAAATCCTGCAGATATTCATCCTCCTGAGACTTCTACGGCCGCTGAGGGAGTAGGTGCTGCTGAAGGAATAAGTGCAAGTGCTGCAGATGTTCCCACAAATGAAGCTGATGCTAGGGCTCTCTCCAAAGCTAAACTGAGGAGCATGTTTGACCAAGAGGCTTTAGCAAAAGCCAGGGGAAAGAGAGAAGCTCAAGAAGGGACCTCCAAGGAGACACAGGCTGAAAAGAGAACTCGAATGAGTGAGGAGGAAGTTCGAAACGAAAAGTGGAGTCCAGTTTCAAAGAACATCATCTTGGACACCTTCTGGCTACAAGATCAGGGAGAACTCAATCGGAACGAAGTTTACAGCCAGTATGAATGGGAGAGGCATAAGACGTATGAAGCCAAAAGGAACATATTCTTCAGAAACAACACGGATGCAGATAAAGTTCCTCCTCCCAGATATTACCCGAAGCCTAAGGAGTACATGGAGAGACAAAGGAAGAAGTTTTTGGCGCAGAAACTCAAGGATGACTTAGCTAAGGAAAGATAGTCAACAACCTGTAGCTTGTCATTCTCTCCTAAAAACATTTAATGATTATTGTTATGATATGAACAATTCTGAGATTATATCTATCTATATATATATATATATATATATATATATATATATATATATATATATATATATATATATATATATATATATTCGTATTTGAATTTGTGAATGACTCAAGTCCTGATCTGGTTGTATATATTCTCTTGTGCTGCATGTTTAATTTCTGAATGCTATGTTTATTATTTGATAGGTGTTATTCATCTTAGCTAGTAGGGTTTTGGCTTCGTCAAATAGGGGGAGATTGTTGGGTATTGTATCCACAATCACCTGGATTTGAGGAAGCCATCTGTCAAGCTAAGATGAATTCACAATGTATTTGATGGAACCTCTTAAGTTGTGCTTGCAGTTCTTCCACGCTAAGTGCACACCAATATCAGGGTGCAGTAGGTCAATATACACGGATCTGCACGACGTAATCTCTCGTTGAGCAGATCACTGTGTTGGCCTACGTGTACTCTCTCTATTGGAGTGCACTTATTTTCGAGTACAGGGCCATGTTTATGCAAGAGAAGACAAGGAGCAAGGATGGGTCAAGGAGCAGCACTTGGGTGGAAAGACGAAAATCCGTCTAAGTATAATTCGACGAGAATCACCAAGCGATTCTCGCCGATTCGGCGAGAATCCCTAGTGATTCTCTCCAAATCGTCGAGAATCATTAGTGATTCTCGCCGACTCCTTCCGGCTACCTTAAAATGGTGCCAAGTGAGATTCGGCGAGAATCACTAATGATTCTCGCCGAACCCGTCGCTGAGCAGGTCATTAATACCAAGGGAAAATCGTTGAGAATAAACAAGTGATCCGTCGAGAATCACCAGTGATTCTCGACGAATTGTTGAGAA
Organism: Platanthera guangdongensis; assembly: GCA_039583875.1. Classification (NCBI taxonomy): domain Eukaryota; kingdom Viridiplantae; phylum Streptophyta; class Magnoliopsida; order Asparagales; family Orchidaceae; genus Platanthera; species Platanthera guangdongensis. Next base: position 112,814,777 of record CM077164.1, read on the forward strand.
TCGTTAACTGATTCTCGCCGATTCGTCGAGAATCACCAATGATTCTCCATGAATTTTACTTGTCGTTTTCTCTGGATGCTGCTGGACCGGATTCTGCCGCTGGACTAGTTTGAACCAGATTTCGGGTTTCTACTTGTGGGACCCACAACATTCATATTGTATGGGTCTTCAATGTATAAATACACGGGTATTTTTGAACAGTAAATAACAACGGAAAAAGAAACGAAAAAGCAGAGCCGCGACTTGACCTAGTTCGCGAGTTTCCGCCGCCGCCTCCATCGCCGCGTGAGAGTGTGGATCGCCGGTCGAGATCGTGTTTTCTTCCTGATCTCCGGTCGATAGAAGCCTAGCTAAGCTCTGCGTCTCACGTGTCTAACCGGAGATCTCTTGTCTCTCGATTTGTAGATCGGGAAAGTCTTCCCCATTCGAATCGATCGAGACGATTGATCCTAGTGTGACCGTTGGTAGACCTAGCTAGCTTCGCTACGAAGATTGGATCTCTATTTTCAGCAGCCGCTCATCATCATAGCCGCCGATCCCGAAGCTAGCCGCCGCTCGTGTTGCCGCCGCCGGTTCCGGGGAGATCCTCTCCAAGAGAGACCAAGGTTGTAGACTCTTCGTTGACTTCACGAACACGTCGTCGAACGAAGAGGAACACCGTAGTCTCCAAACGAAGTTTGTATCTCGTGTACATTCTATATTTACTTTTGTTGTAAAGGAACTTTTGTTCCGTGTTGTAAGGGTTGGGTGCAACCCGTTTTGTGGGAGTGTTTACTCTCACGTGTGGAAGGGTTCCTTCCGATAGTGCAGGGATTGGATTTCAATCCTGTTGGAGAAGAGACCGAGTCGTCCCTTGTTGGGAGATAGGTCGAAGGGGGAAAGTGGATGTACCCAAATCGGGGAACCACTATAAATTGCCTGTGTATTCTGTGTGCTGTGCTTTTTATTTTTATTGTGCAGGTACATTCGTAAATTCCGCAAAAGCGCTACACGTCACCTATTCCCCCCCCATAGGTGCACATAGTTGACACTAGGTGGACTTTCAAGAAGGTTGTGAAGAAAGTTCAAGAGAAGAAGGACCCAGGAGAAAAGAAGTCTGATTTCAAGGTGCCAAATAACAAGTCAAGTTTCCGCAGGTGGAACAAGAAACAAAGGACTTCGAACCCAGCCCCTCAGTCTGGTGCGTCGGGGGCAACTACAAGTCGAGTCCCAGGAGCTTGCTACAACTGCGGCAAGACGAGGCATTTTGCTCGTGAGTGTTGGAGTAGACGTGCAAGGTCTGAGAGGAAGCCTGAAGCGACTTATGAGAAGAAAGCGAAGGAGGATGAGTCAACCGCGTCCCATCATGCTCCAGCCCAGCCTAGAGCTTACAACCTTGGCCTGCAAGAGGCCATAAATCAAGCGGACGTGGTGATAAGTATGAGTTAAATTACAGTGGTTTAACTTTTATAGTTGTTACCTTCGTATTTGTTAGCTTACTTTTGTTGGTGCTAGGTTTTGTATTAATCTTTGAGTTTCCGGCAAGAGCACTGTTTGATACGGGAGCATCGCACTCCTTGTCCGAAAAATTCATATCGTGCATCGAGGTTCCGTCCTCGATGGCAAAAGACAAATTGGATGTGTTGTTGCCCAATGGGTGCTCAATGCGCGCGGATAGGATCTGTGTAGTGAAGATTCGGATTGGAGACCAGGAGTTTGATTTGCGAGCGTCGCTTTTGCCGTTGGCAGAGTACGACGTAATATTCGGTATGGATTGGCTCTCGGAGCAGGGTGCATGCATTGATTGCAACCGTAAGGAAGTTAAGTTGGGTCTGAACACTGATCGAGAGACTACTTTTACGGGCATAGAGTGGTCAGGTAAGATTTTGATGTCAGCCCTTCAGGTGATTAAGGCTGTTCGGTCTGGGGCAGAGCTGTTTGTCACTCTAGTGCAGACTTCGACGCCTAAGCCAAGTCTTGACAGTATTCCAGTTGTGTCCGTGTATCCTGATGTGTTCCTAGATGATCTTCTAGGAGGCCCTCCTCAGCGGGAGATTGATTTTACCATTGAGCTGGTACCGGGTGCCAAACCAGTGTCACGCCCTCCATATTGGATAGCGCCGCGAGAGATGGTGGAGTTGAAGGTGCAACTTCAAGAGTTGTTAGAGCAAGGGTATATGCGTCCAAGTTCGTCGTATTGGAGCGCACTGGTTCTTTTCGTTAAGAAGAAGGATGGGAGCTTGCGACTCTGCATTGACTATCGGGAATTGAACAAGCTTATGGAGAAGAACAAATATCTGATCCCCAGGATTGACGATCTATTTGATCAGTTGGTTGGGTCAACGATATATTCGAAGTTAGATCTGAAATCCGGTTACTACCAGTTGAGGATAAGGAAGAGCGACATCCCAAAGACAGCATTCAGTACGCGGTTTGGGCATTACGAGTTCACGGTCATGCCATTTGGTTTGACTAATGCGCCATCCGTGTTTATGGATCTGATGAACAGGACGTTCAAAGAGTACCTGGATCGTTTCGTGATAGTATTTATCGATGATATCCTGGTGTACTCACAGTGCGAGGAGGATCATTACAATCATCTACACATGGTGTTGGAGACATTGAGGAGGAATCAGTTGTATGCTAAGTTCTCCAAGTGTGAATTCTGGTTATCCTCGATAGCGTTCCTTGGTAATGTTGTCAGTGGAGAAGAGATAGTTGTGGATCCGGCAAAGATAGTGGCGATACGGGAGTGGCCTGCTTTGACTACAGTGGCAGTGGTCTGGAGTTTTCCGGGGCTTGCTGGCTACTACAGGCGCTTCGTGGAGAACTTCTCGCGGATAGCGCTACCACTCACGATGTTGACAAGGAAGGATCAGAAGTTTGTGTGGTCTTCGGAGTGCGAGCAAGCTTTTGAGGAGTTGAAGAGGCGGTTGACCACAGCGCCTATTTTTTGTTCGCCAAGTGGAACCGAATGGTTCGAGATCTATAGTGATGCTTCGGGCAGTGATTTGGGTTGTGTTCTGCTACTGCATGGGAGTGTGATAGCCTACGGTTCACGATAATTGAAGGCTCATGAGAGGAATTATCCAGTCCACGACTTAGAGTTAGTGGCCGTGATATTTGCTGTAAAGCTTTGGAGGAACTACCTGTACGGTGTGAAGGTCGATATTTACACCGATCATAAGAGCTTGAAGTACCTGTTGGATCAAAAGCATCTGAACATGAGGCAGCGAAGGTGGATGGAGTTCTTAGGGGACTACACCTTCAAGATACATTATGTGCCTGGGAAGGGAAATGCAGTGGTGGATGCATTGAGTCGCAGGACTCCGGCACATGCCAACTGGTTATCGGTACATGATGAGAGATTGGTCCATGAGTTGGAGGCTTTAGAGATATCTTGTGTCGACAAGCAGTCTAGCGCTGAGGCGAAACTATTTTTGACAGAGGTGCAGTGTGACATAGCTGATAAAGTTTGGCGGGCTTTGGTTCAGGATAACAGCATGAAGCAGATCTTGGATGAATCTTTGGATGGGTCAAATTCCCAGTTTGTTGTTGAAGATGGGTTGCTAAGGAAGGACGGTCGCCTATGTATTCCTAGTGCGGATAATCTTCGGGAGGAGTTGATGTATGAGGCTCATCATACCAAGTACTCAATCCACCCGGGAAGCACGAAGATGTATAGAGACTTGAAGAAATTGTTCTGCTGGCCAGGATTGAAGAAGGACGTAGCACTTTATGTGGCCAAGTGCCGTACATATGCATTGGTGAAGGCGGAATGCCAGAAACCCGGAGGTTTCTTGAAGTCCCTACCTATCACAGAATGGAAATTCGACGACATATCTATGGATTTTGTGCATGATTTGCCGAAGTCGCAAAAGGGAAACGACGCCATTTGGGTGGTCGTAGATAGGTTGACAAAGGTGTCACACTTTATTCCGGTCAGGAAGGAAGATCCGGTGGAAACGTTAGCCAAACTCTATGTGGAGAATATTGTACGATTGCACGGTGTGCCCCGTAGTATTGTTAGTGATCGAGATGGATGCTTCACGTCGAATGACTGGAGGTTGGTGCATAGTCTGTTGGGTACTAAGCTAAAGTTCAGCACAAACTTTCATCGGCACACGGATGGCCAAACCGAGAGGGTCAACCAGACGATGGAAGACATGCTTCGCATGTGCGTCCTAGATTTTGGAAAGTATTGGTAAGATCACCTGTATATGGTGGAGTTTGCATATAACAACAACTATCAGGCGAGTATTTAAATGGCGCCTTTCGAGGCCTTGTACGGGAGAAAGTGTCGCATGCCGTTGTCTTGGTTGGAGACGGGCGAGTCGAAGCTTTACAAACGTCAAGCAGTGGAAGATGACACTTCAGTGATACGGATAATTCAAGAATGGTTGAAGATCGCTCAGGACAGACAGTCAAAGTACTATAACGCCAAATATAGGAATGTGGAGTTCAATGTTGGAGACTGGGTGTACTTAAAAATTAAGCCGTTCAAGGGTGTCTCGCAGGTTCGACGCTTGAAGAAGTTGAGTCCGAGATACCTTGGACCATTTTAAATCCTGGAGCGTGTTGGCGAGGCGGCGTATAGATTGAAGCTGTCGGTGGAATTGAGTGGGCTACATGACGTGTTCCACGTGTCGGTGTTGCGTAAGGCGGTGCAAGGGCCTTCGCAGATCATTGCGGACAATCAAGTACCGGTTGATTATGAATTAACGACAAGGGTCAAGCCAGTATGTATTGAAGATGTTGCAGTCAAGCGACTCCGCAACAAGGAAGTCCTAATGGTTAAAGTCCGTTGGGATAATTGTGGACGTGAGGAGCTTTCATGGGAGCGAGAGCAAGCTATGTTGGAGGAATATCCCGAGTTATTACATTCAGGTAACTTGTAATTTTTGTGTACCTTTACTTAATTTCGGGACGAAATTCCTTAAGTGGGAGAGATTTGTAACGCCCCGAAAATTGTATTTGAGTTGGTCGTGTAAAAAGGGATTTTTGGTGCCGGTATAGGGGTACACGGCCTAAGACACGGGCGTATCCAAGGCCGTTTCTGGCTGCTATTTTGGCCGTTTTAATCCTGAGAAGGACACGGCTAGAAACACGACTAAATGACATGGCCGTGTCATTTGACACGGGCGTGTGCCTAACCGTGTCTGTACTCGTATTCCCGAAAGCCGATTGAGTTCAACGAAAAGTGTTCGGGAGGAATACGCCAGGCGACACAGGCATGTTGGGAGGGCGTGTCCCCCTGCATTCGACGATCGCCGAACGGCGCTCGACGATTGTCGAGTGAACCTCTGCGTTCGACGATCGACGAGTGTCGAGTGACACGGGCGTGTTCATACCCGTGTCACTACCTGTATTCAGTTGGGTCTTGTATGTTGCCGCGACGGTTATATGTGACACGCCCCCTGGTCACGGGCGTGTCGAGGACCCGACACGGGCATGTCTGGTGAGACACGGGCGTGTCTTTGCCCATGTGTCTTTTCTTCATTCGACGATCGTGCCTCGATCAAGGCACACAGCATGGAACACGGTCGTGTGCGAGGCCGTGTTCGGCCCAGGTCTGGGGTATTTTGTGTAGATCTGAGACGTTCATTTTCTTTAATTGATATCCAATGGCCCAGATGGTTTCCTTCTATGTTAAGGCCGGGAAAGGGGGAGTTAACTCTTCATTTTCTCAAAGCCATTCTCTTTCCAAGGAGTTAGAAAGAGGAGGAAGAAGGAGGAGGATTCCGGCCGCCGGTGGAGCATCAGAGCACCGTTTTGAGATCTGAGAGCGGATCCGTGGAGGAAAGGTCGTTGTGAAGACCTCTATCCGTGTAGTTTTTACATGGCGCCAAAGTGGACTAAAAGGGTAATGATTCTTTACTTGAGCATGTGAAGCTCTTCCTTTCTGCATAGGGAATCCAGCTCCCGTGAGTGTGCGGTGAGTGCGTGGTGTTCCTTGGGGTTGAGATGTATAGTCCCCCTTGTGTTGCATATAAAGTCTAGAATCGAAGTACGAGCATAGGCACTGTGTGTGAAGCCTACCCGGACGTGTATTGTCTGGATCGGTGATGTTGCATTTGATATGTTTTCCCGGAGAAGACTCCGTGCTTTGGGTTTTTCAGGTTTCTACGCGGTAGATTGCAGCAGGGATCCTTGGGGATTAACTCCAAGGCGCACCCGGAAAACTGAGCGGAATCGTGTTCTGCTAACTTGGCGGTCAAGGAACCGGCCTTGAACATAACTGGGTTATGTGATTGTTTGGAAAAGTTTTGGGATCCGAGAGAAGCTTGGCTCGTGCGTACGTCTTAAAGTGACTACGTGGTGTGAGCAACAGACAAGTGGAATTGGACCTAGGCTATGTGGTTCGGTGCGAGAGACCCGAAAAGGGGACTGGCCATTGGCATAGTCGGGAGCCTTAGATAGTGGTCAAAAAGGCTAAATGCTCACGTGGTTGCCATATTTGGGATTGTGGTGAAGACGCTGAAGTGTCAGGATTCACCGTTAATGTGCCCTGAGTGCACGGGGTGTTTGGCCGTGCGAGCCTACACCTGTGGCGTAGTATAATTGCGCTTTATTGTTTTACTGGACTAATGATATGTAGGGAAAGAGAACCGACGTCCCAAGTAAGGGGCGGGGTCGTTATAATTTGGTCGGCTTTTGGCTGACCGTTGCTTTGTTTGCCACCGTGCGGTGGAATGTGCTTGCAGGTGCTGCGGAGCCGAGTACCAAATAGCGGGCTGGAGCCCATGTTTCTATGCTGGCCCTAGAAGGCCAAAGAGAATAGTTGTTTTTTACTTTGTCATGTGTGGCCGGCCTGCGAGCCGATGTATGTAGAACATTATTTAATTAAGTGAACCTCTGTAAGGCCATAAGGCCAAGTTTCTTTCAGAGTATTATTATTTCATTCCAATGGTATTGATGGTGGACATTCATGTTTTTTGGATACAAGTTTGGGTTCTTTCTACTTTTAAAAGCTTCCGCTAGAATGCTCTGTGTAGGACGAGTAGTCTTAATTGGAATGTTTGGATATGCTTATGTAACCCTTCCGACTATCTGTGGTATATGGCGTCGGGTTCCAGCTGGACCTTCTGTTATATACCATGCGACGGATGGGGGTGTTACAATTTGGTATCAGACTTCTGGTTATGGTCAGGCTTAAATGAATTCGTGGGCAAATTCGTTTAAGGGGTGGTGAGCACATGTGTGCGTCATCGTTATAACATCAAAAAGAACCCATGAATGTCCACTTAGGAATGAAAAATACACTTGTTTTGTGGAATCTGAGTGTTCCAATGATTGCTTTTAGCAATTTGGTTGTCATCTAATCGTGTGTCTTTGCTTCTATAGGCAGCTAGGGGCGGTGCTGGTCAATCAGAGCGTCCGCAATCGGCGGAAAGTAGTGCACCGAGAGACATGCCTACTACACCTCCTTCAGCGGAAACCATCAGGATGGTGGCTGAAGCCGTATTTCCGATGATTAATGCCCAACCTGCAGGGAAAATACATCACGCACCTCCTGCGAATGAGCAAGAACCGTTGAGGGCGGCAGAGCCGAGAGTGGTGGAGCGCGCAGCAGTTGATCTGGTAGAGCCAAGGAGAGCTACGGAGAAGCAGCTAAAGCATGTAATGAGCTTTAATCCTCCGAGGTTCGATGGGGTTGGAACGCCAGCTCAAGCTGAGGACTGGCTCTCTTCGATAAAGAGGGTTTTGACAGCCACGTTAACTGAGGAGTGGCAGAAGACCACCATAGCGACTTCTCTTTTGGTGGGTGAAGCGAGGTTGTGGTGCGATGAATTAGAGTTTCATCTCTTAGTGGGTAGGCAGCTTGCTGATGTGCCTATGGAGGAATTTTCAAGATTATTCCTAGCCAGATTTGTACCCTCTGCTCAGAAGCTTGAGATGGAGAACCAATTTCTTGGGTTGACTCATTGATCCAGAAGCATGGACGAGTATCTCCATGAGTTCACACGGTTGGGTCGTTATGCTGGTGCTACGTTTATGGAAGAGGAACAGAAGACCAACTGGTTTTATGAGGCTCTACGCGACGATCTACAACTACTACTTACTGGGCCTAAGGCGCATGGCTTCCTAGCCTTGGTCAATTCGGCCCGGTCATTGGAGAAGGTTGTGAAGAAAGTTCAAGAGAAGAAGGACCCAGGAGAAAAGAAGTCTGAGTTCAAGGTGCCAAATAACAAGTCAAGTTTCCGCAGGTGGAACAAGAAATAGAGGACTTTGAACCCAGCCCCTCAGTCTGGTGCGTCGGGGGCAACTACAAGTCGAGTCCCTGGAGCTTGCTACAACTGCGGGAATACGGGGCATTTTGCTCGTGAGTGTTGGAGCGGACGTGCAAGGTCCGAGAGGAAGCCTGGAGCGACTTATGAGGAGAAAGGGAAGGTAGTGGAGTCAACCGCGTCCCACCATGCTCCAGCCCAGCCTAGAGTTTACAACCTTGGCCTGCAAGAGGCCATAAAGCAAGCGAACGTGGTGACAGATATGAGTTAAATTACAGTGGTTTAACTTTTATAGTTGTTACCTTCGTATTTGTTATCTTACTTTCATTGGTGCTAGGCTTTGTGTTGATCTTTAAGTTTCCGGCAAGAGCCCTGTTTGATACGGGAGCATCAAACTCCTTCGTGTCTGAAAAATTCATATCGCGCATCGGGGTTCCGTCCTCGATGGCAAAAGACAAATTGGATGTGTTGTTGCCCAATGGGGGCTCAATGCGCGCGGATAGGATCTGCGTAGTGAAGATTCAGATTGGAGACCAAGAGTTTGATTTGCGAGCGTCGCTTTTGACGTTGGCATAGTATGACGTAATATTCGGTATGGATTGGCTCTCTGAGCAGGGTGCATGCATTGATTGCAACCGTAAGGAAGTTAAGTTGGGTCTGAACACTGATCAAGAGACTACTTTTACGGGCATGGAGGGGTCGGGTAAGATTTTGATGTCAGCCCTTCAGGTGATTAAGGCGGTTCGGTCTGGGGCAGAGCTATTTGTCACTCTAGTGCAGACTTCGACGCCTAAGCCAAGTCTTGACAGTATTCCAGTTGTGTCCGAGTATCCTGATGTGTTCCCAGATGATCTCCCAGGAGGCCCTCCTCAGCGGGAGATTGATTTTACCATTGAGATGGTACCGGGTGCCAAACCGGTGTCATGCCCTCCATCTCGGATAGCGCCGCTAGAGATGGAGGAGTTGAAGGTGCAACTTCAAGAGTTGTTGGAGGAAGGGTATGTGCGTCCAAGTTCGTCGCCTTGGAGCGCACTGGTTCTTTTCGTTAAGAAGAAGGATGGGAGCTTGCGACTCTGCATTGACTATTGGGAATTGAATAAGCTTATGGAGAAGAACAAATATCCGATCGCCAGGATTGACGATCTATTTGATCAGTTGGTTGGGTCAACGGTATATTCGAAGTTAGATCTGAAATCTGGTTACTACCAGTTGATGATAAGGGAGAGCGACATCCCAAAGATAGCATTCAGTACGCGGTTTGGGCATTACGAGTTCACGGTCATGCCGTTTGGTTTGACTAATGCGCCATCCGTGTTAATGGATCTGATGAACAGGATGTTCAAAGAGTACCTGGATCGTTTCGTGATAGTATTTATCGATGATATCCTGGTGTACTCGCAGTGCGAGGAGGATCACTACAATCATCTACACATGGTGTTGGAGACATTAAGGAGGAATCGGTTGCATGCTAAGTTCTCCAAGTGTGAATTCTGGTTATCCTCGATAGCGTTCCTTGGTCATGTTGTTAGTGGAGAAGGGATAGCTGTGGATCCGGCGAAGATAGTGGCGATACGGGAGTGGCCTGCTTTGACTACAATGGCAGTGGTCCGGAGTTTTTTGGGACTTGCTGGCTACTACAGGCGCTTCGTATAGAACTTCTCGCGGATAGCGCTACCACTCACGACATTAACAAGGAAGGATCAGAAGTTTTTGTGGTCTCCAGAGTGCGAGCAGGCTTTTGAGGAGTAGAAGAGGCGGTTGACCACAATGCCTATTTTATGTTCGCCAAGTGGAACCGAATGGTTCGAGATCTATAGTGATGCTTCGGGCAGTGGTTTGGGTTGTGTTCTGCTACAACATGGGAGTGTGATAGCCTACGGTTCACGACAATTGAAGGCTCACGAGAGGAATTAACCAGTCCACGACTTAGAGTTAGCGGCCGTGATATTTGCTCTAAAGCTTTGGAGGCACTAACTGTATGGTGTGAAGGTCGATATTTACACCGATCATAAGAGATTGAAGTACCTGTTGGATCAAAAGGATCTGAACATGAGGCAACGGAGGTGGATGGAGTTCTTAAGGGACTACACCTTCAAGATACATTATGTGCCTGGGAAGGGAAATGAATGGTGGATGCGTTGAGTCGCAGGACTCCGGCGCAGGCCAACTGGTTATCGGTACATGATGAGAGATTGGTCCATGAGTTGGAGGCTTTGGAGATATCTTGTGTCGACAAGCAGTCTAGTGCTGCGGCGAAACTGTTTTGGACAGAGGTGCAGTGTGACCTAGCTGATAGAGTTCGACGGGCTTTGGTTCAGGATAACAGCATGAAGCAAATCTTGGATGAATCTTTGAATGGGTAAAATTCCCAGTTTGTTGTTGAAGATGGGTTGCTAAGAAAGGACGGTCGCCTATGCATTCCTAGTGCGGATAATCTTCGGGAGGAGTTGATGTATGAGGCTTATAATGCCAAGTACTCAATCCACACGGGAAGCACGAAGATGTACAGAGACTTGAAGAAATTATTCTGGTGGCCAGGATTGAAGAAGGACGTAGCACTTTATGTGGCCAAGTGTCGTACATGTGCATTGGTGAAGGCGGAATGCCAGAAACCCGGAGGTTTCTTGAAGTCCCTAACTATCCTAGAATGGAAATTTGACGACATATCTATGGATTTTGTGCATGGTTTGACAAAGTCACAGAACGGAAACGATGCTATTTGGGTGGTCGTAGATAGGTTGACAAAGGTGTCGCACTTAATTCCGGTCAGGAAGGAAGATCCGGTGGAAACGTTAGCCAAACTCTATGTGGAGAATATTGTACGATAGCACGGCGTGCCCCGTAGTATTGTTAGTGATCGAGATGGATGCTTCACGTCGAATGACTGGAGGTTGGTGCATAGTCTGTTGGGTACTAAGCTAAAGTTCAGCACAGCCTTTCATCCGCACACGGATGGACAAATCGAGAGGGTCAACCGGACGATGGAATACATGCTTCGTATGTGCGTCATAGATTTTGGAAAGAAATGGGAAGATCACCTATACATGGTGGAGTTTGCGTATAACAACAGCTTTCAGGCGAGTATTGGAATGGCGCCTTTTGAGGCCTTGTACGGGAGAAAGTGTCGCACGTCGTTGTCTTGGTTGGAGACGGGAGAGTAGAAGCTTTACAAACGTCAAGAAGTGGAAGATGCCACTTCAGTGATACGGATAATTCAAGAACGGTTGAAGATCACTCAGGACAGAGAGTCAAAGTACTATAACGTCAAACATAGGAATGTGGAGTTCAATGTCGGCGACTGGGTGTACTTAAAAATTCAGCCTTCAAGGGTGTCTCGTGGGTTCGACGCTTGAAGAAGTTGAGTCCGAGATACCTTGGACCATTTGAAATCCTGGAGCGTGTTGGCGAGGCGGCGTATAGATTGAAGCTATCGGCGGAATTGAGTGGGCTACATGACGTGTTCCACGTGTCGGTGTTGCGTAAGGCGGTGCAAGATCCTTAGCAGATCATTGCGGACAATCAAGTACCGGTTGATTATGAATTAACGACAAGGGTCAAGCCAGTATGTATTGAAGATGTTGCAGTCAAGCGACTCCGCAACAAGGAAGTCCGAATGGTTAAAGTCCGTTGGGATAATTACGGACGTGAGGAGCTTTCATGGGAGCGAAAGCAAGTTATGTTGTAGGAATATCCCGAGTTATTCCATTCAGCTAACTTGTAATTTTTGTGTACCATTACTTAATTTCGGGACGAAATTCCTTTAGTGGGGGAGATTTGTAATGCCCCGAAAATTGTATTTGAGTTGGTCGCGTAAAAAGGGATTTTTGGTGCCGGTATAGGGGTACACGGCCTAGGACACGGGCGTGTCCAATGCCGTGTCTGGCTGGTGTTTTGGTCGTTTTCATCCCGAGAAGGACAGGCTAGAAACACAGCTAAATGACACGGGCGTGTCATTTGAAACGGGCGTGTGCCTAACCGTGTCTGTGACTGTGTTCCTGAAAGCTGATTGAGTTCGACAAAAAGTTTTCGGGAGGAACACGCCATGCGACACGGGCGTGTTGGGAGGGCGTGCCCCCCTGCGTTCGACGATCGCTGAACGACGCTCGACGATTGTCGAGGGACCCTCTGCGTTCGACGATCGACGATTGCCGAGTGACACGGGCCTGTTCATACCCGTGTCCCTACCCATGTTCAGTTGGGTCATGTCCATTGCTGTGGCGGTTATATGTGACATGCCCCCAAATCACGGGCGTGTCGAGGACCCGACACGAGCGTGTCAGGTGAGACACAGGCGAGTCAATACCCGTGTGTCTTTTCTTCGTTCGATGATCGTGCCTCAATCAAGGCACACAGCCTGGAACACGGCCGTGTGCGAGGCCGTGTTCGGCCCAGGTCTAGGGAATTTTGTGCAGATCTGAGCCGTTCATTTTCTTTAATTGAGATGCAATGGCCCAGACGGTTTCCTGCTCTGTTAAGGCCGGGAATGGGGGAGTTAACTCTTCATTTTCTCCAAGCCATTCTCTTTCCAAGGAGTTAGAAAGAGGATGAAGAAGGAGGAGGATTCCGGCCGCCGGCGGAGCATCGGAGCACCGTTTTGAGATATGAGAGCGGATCCGTGGAGGAAAGGTCGTTGCGAAGACTTCAATCAGTGTAGTTTTTCCATGGCGCCAAAGCGGAATACAAGGGTAATGATTCTCTACTTGAGCATGTGAAGCTCTTCCTTTCTGCATAGGGAATCCCGCTCCCGCGAGTGTGCGGTGAGTGCGTGGTGTTCCTTGGGGTTGATGTGTATAGTCCCCCTTGTGTTGCATATAGAGTCTGGAATCGAAGTATGGGCATAGGCATTGTGTGTGAAGCCTACCCGGACGTGTATTGTCTGGATCAGTGATGTTGCATTTGATATGTTTTGCTGGAGAAGACTCTGTGCTTTGGGTTTTTCGGGTTTCTACGCGGTAGATTGCAGCAGGGATCCTTGGGGATTAACTCCAAGGCGCACCCGTAAAACTGAGCGGAAACATGTTCTGCTAACTTGGCGGTCAGGGAACTGTCCTTGAACATAACTGGGTTATGTGATTGTTTGGAAAAGTTTTGGGATCCGAGAGAAGCTTGGCTCTTGCGTACGTCTTTAAGTGACTACGTGGTGTGAGCAACGGGCAAGTGGAATTGGACCTAGGCTATGTGGTTCGGTGCGAGAGCCCCGAAAAGGGGACTGGCCGTTGGCATAGTTGGGAGCCTTAGACAGTGGTCAGAAAGGCTAAATGCTCACCTGGTTGCCATCTTTGGGATGGTGGTGAAGACGCTGAAGTGTCAGGATTCACCGTTAATGTGCCCTGAGTGCACGGGGTGTTTGGCCGTGCGAGCCTACACCTGTGGCGTAGTATAATTGCGCTTTATTGTTTTACTGGACTAATGATATGTAGGGAAAGAGCACCGACGTCCCGAGTAAGGGGCGGGGTCATTATAATTTGGTCGGCTTTTGGATGACCGTTGCTTTGTTTGCCACCGTGCGGTGGAATGTGCTTGCATGTGCTGTGGAGCCGAGTACCAAATAGCGGGCTGGAGCACATGTTTCTGTGCTGGCCTTAGAAGGCCAAAGAGAATAGTTGTTTTTACTTTGTCATGTGTGGCCGGCCTGCGAGCCGATGTATGTAAAACATTATTTAATTAAATGAACCTCTGTAAGGCCATAAGACCAAGTTTCTTTCAGAGTATTATTATTTCATTCCAGTGGTATTGATGGTGGACATTCATGTTATTTGGATACAAGTTTGGGTTCTTTCTACTTTTAAAAGCTTCCGCTAGAATGCTCTGTGTAGTACGAGTAGTCTTAATTGGAATGTTTGGATATGCTTATGTAACCCTTCCGACTATCTGTGGTATATGACGTCGGGTTCCAGCCGGACCTTCTGTTATATGCCATGCAACGGATGGGAGTGTTATAATTTGGTATCAGACTTCTGGTTACGGTCAGGCTTAAATGAATTCGTGGGCGAATTCTTTTAAGGGGTGGTGAGCACATGTGTGCGTCATCGTTATAACATCAAAAAGAACCAATGAATGTCCACTTTGGAATGTAAAATACACTTGTTTTGTGGAATCTGAGTGTTCCAATGATTGCTTTTAGCAATTTGATTGTCGTCTAATCGCGTGTCTTTGCTTCTATAGGCAGTTAGGAGCGGTGCTGGTCAATCAGAGCGTCTGCAATCGACGGAAATTAGTGCACCGAGAGACATTCCTACTACACCTCCTTCAGCGAAAACCATCAGGATGGTGGCTAAAGCCGTATTTGTGATGATTAATGCCCAACCTGCAGGGAAAATGCATCACGCACCTCCTGCGAATGAGCAAGAACCGGTTAGGGCGGCAGAGCCGAGAGTGGTGGAGTGCGCAGCAGTTGATCTGGTAGAGCCGAGGAGAGCTACAGAGAAGCAGCTAAAGCATGTAATGGGCTCTAATCCTCCGAGGTTCGATGGGGTTGGAACGCCAGCTCAAGCTGAGGACTGGCTCTCTTCGATAAAGAGGGTTTTGACAGCCACGTTAATTGAGGAGTGGCAGAAGACCACCATAGCGACTTTTCTTTTGGTGGGTGAAGCGAGGCTGTGGTGGGATGAATTGGAGTTTCATCTCTTAGTGGGTAGGCAGCTTGCTGATGTGCCTATGGAAGAATTTTCAAGATTGTTATGAGCCAGATTTGTACCCTCTGCTCAGAAGCTTGAGATCTAGAACCAATTTCTTGGGTTGACTCAGGGATCCAAAAGTGTGGATGAGTATCTCCATGAGTTCACACGGTTGGGTCGTTATGCTGGTGCTACGTTTATGGAAGAAGAACGGAAGAACAAATGATTTTATGAGGGTCTATGCGGCGATCTACAACTAATACTTGCTGGTCCTAAGGTGCAGGACTTCCTAGCCTTGGTCAATTCGGCCCGGTCATTGGAGAAGGTTGTGAAGAAAGTTCAAGAGAAGAAGGACCCAGGAGAAAAGAAGTCCGCGTTCAAGGTGCCAAATAACAAGTCAAGTTTATGCAGGTGGAACAAGAAATAGAGGACTTCGAACCCAGCCCCTCAGTCTGGTACGTCGGGGGAAACTACAAGTCGAGCCCCAGGAGCTTGCTACAACTGCAGGAAGACGGGGAATTTTGCTCGTGAGTGTTGGAGCGGACGTGCAAGGTCCGAGAGGAAGCCTGGAGCGACTTATAAGGAGAAAGGGAAGGCGGTGGAGTCAACCACATCCCACCATACTCCAGCCCAGCCTAGAGTTTTCAACCTTGGCCTGCAAGAGGCCATAAAGCAAGCGGACGTGGTGACAGGTATGAGTTAAATTACAGTGGTTTAACTTTTATAGTTGTTACCTTTGTATTTGTTAGCTTACTTTTGTTGGTGCTAGGATTTGTGTTGATCTTTGAGTTTTCGGCAAGTGCCCTGTTTGATACGGGAGCATCGCCCTCCTTCTTGTCCGAAAAATTCATATCGCGCATCGGGGTTCCGTCCTCGATGGCAAAAGACAAATTGGATGTGTTGTTGCCCAATGGCTGCTCAATGTGCGCGGATAGGATCTGCGTAGTGAAGATTTAGATTGGAGACCAGGAGTTTGATTTGCGAGCGTCGCTTTTGCCGTTGGCATAGTACAACGTAATTTTCGGTATGGATTGGCTCTCGGAGCAGCGTGCATGCATTGATTGCAAACGTAAGGAGTTAAGTTGGGTCTGAACACTGATCGAGAGACTACTTTTACGGGCATGGAGGGGTCGGGTAAGATTTTGATGTCAGCCCTTCAGGTGATTAAGGCTGTTCGGTCTGTGGCAGAGGTGTTTGTCACTCTAGTGCAGACTTTGACGCCTAAGCCAAGTCTTGACAGTATTCCAATTGTGTCCGAGTATCCTGATGTGTTCCCAGATGATCTCCTAGGAGGCCCTCCTCAGCAGGAGATTGATTTTACCATTGAGCTGGTACCGGGTGCCAAACCGGTGTCACGCACTCCATATCAGATAGTGCCGCGAGAGATGGCGGAGTTGAAGGTGCAACTTCAAGAGTTGTTGGAGCAATGATATGTGCGTCCAAGTTCATCACCTTGGAGCGCTCTGGTTCTTTTCGTTAAGAAGAAGTATGGGAGCTTGTGACTCTACATTGACTATCGGGAATTGAACAAGATTATGGAGAAGAACAAATATCCGATCCCCAGGATTGACGATCTATTTGATCAGTTGCTTGGGTCAACGGTATATTCGAAGTTAGATCTAAAATCCGGTTACTACCAGTTGAGGATAAGGGAGAGCGACATCCCAAAGACAACATTCAGTACGCGGTTTGGGCATTACGAGTTCACGGTCATGCCGTTTGGTTTGACTAATGCGCCATCCGTGTTTATGGATCTGATGAACAAGACGTTCAAAGATTACCTGGATCATTTCATGATAGTATTTATCGATGATTTCATGGTGCACTCGCAGTGCGAGGAGGATCACTACAATCATCTACATATGGTGTTGGAGACGTTGAGGAGGAATCAGTTGTATGCTTAGTTCTCCAAGTGTGAATTCTGGTTATCCTCGATAGCGTTCCTTGGTCATGTTGTCAGTGGAGAAGGGATAGCTGTGGATCCGGCGAAGATAGTAGCGATACAGGAGTGGCCTGCTTCGACTACAGTGGCAGTGGTCCGGAGTTTTCTGGGGTTTGCTGGCTACTAAAAGCGCTTCGTAGAGAACTTCTCGCGGATAGCGCTACCACTCACGACGTTGACAAGGAAGGATTGGAAGTTTGTGTGGTCTTCGGAGTGCGAGCAGGCTTTTGAGGAGTTGAAGAGGCGGTTGACCACAACGCCTATTTTATGTTCGCCAAGTGGAACCGAATGGTTCGAGATCTATAGTGATGCTTCGGGCAGTGGCTTGGGTTGTGTTCTGCTACAGCATGGGTGTGTGATAGCCTACGGTTCACGACAATTGAAGGCTCACAAGAGGAATTATCCAGTCCACGACTTAGAGTTAGCAGCCGTGATATTTGCTCTAAAGCTTTGGAGGAACTACCTGTAGGGTGTGAAGGTCGATATTTACAACGATCATAAGGGCTTGAAGTACCTGTTGGATTAAAAGGATCTGAACATGAGGCAGCGGAGGTGGATGGAGTTCTTAGGAGACTACACCTTCAAGATACATTATGTTCCTGAGAAGGTAAATGCAGTGGTGGATGCATTAAGTCGCAGGACTCCGTCACAAGCCAACTGGTTATCGGTACATGATGAGAGATTGGTCCATGAGTTGGAGGCTTTGGAGATATCTTGTGTCGACAAGCAGTCTAGTGCTGAGGCGAAACTGTTTTGGACAGAGGTACAATGTGACCTAGCTGATAGAGTTCAGCGGGCTTTGGTTCAGGATAACAGCATGAAGCATATCTTGGATGAATCTTTGGATGGGTCAAATTCCCAGTTTGTTGTTGAAGATGAGTTGCTAAGGAAGGACGGTCACCTATGCATTCCTAGTGCGGATAATATTCAGGAGGAGTTGATGTATGAGGCTCATCATAGCAAGTACTCAATCCACCCGGGAAGCACGAAGATGTACAGAGACTTGAAGAAATTGTTCTGGTGGCCAGGATTGAAGAAGTACGTAGCTCTTTTTGTGGCCAAGTGCCGTACATGTGCATTGGTGAAGGAGGAATGCCAGAAACCCGGAGGTTTCTTGAAGTACCTACCTATCCCAGAATGGAAATTCGATGACATATCTATCGATTTTGTGCATGGTTTGCCGAAGTCGCAGAAGGGAAACGACGCCATTTGGGTGGTCGTAGATAGGTTGACAAAGGTGTCACACTTTATTCCGGTCAGGAAGGAAGATCCTGTGGAAACGTTAGCCAAACTCTATGTGGAGAATATTGTACGATTGCATGGTGTGCCCCGTAGTATTGTTAGTGATCGAGATGGACGCTTCACGTCGAATGACTGGAGGTTGGTGCATAGTCTGTTGGGTACTAAGCTAAAGTTCAGCACAGCCTTTCATCCGCACACGGATGGCCAAACCGAGAGGGTCAACCAGACGATGGAAGACATGCTTCGCATGTGCGTCCTAGATTTTGGAAAGCAGTGGGAAGATCACCTGTACATGGTGGAGTTTCCGTATAACAACATCTTTCAGGCGAGTATTGGAGTGGCGCCTTTCGAGGCCTTGTACGGGAGAAAGTGTTGCACACCGTTGTCTTGGTTGGAGACGGGCGAGTCGAAGCTTTACAAACGTCAAGCAGTGGAAGATGACACTTCAGTGATACAGATAATTCAAGAACGGTTGAAGATCGCTCCGGACAGACAGTCAAAGTACTATAACGCCAAACATAGGAATGTGGAGTTCAATGTTGGCGACTTGGTGTACTTAAAAATTAAGCCGTTCAAGGGTGTCTCGCGGGTTTGACGCTTGAAGAAGTTGAGTCCGAGATGCCTTGGACCATTTTAAATCCTGGAGCGTGTTGGCGAGGCGGCGTATAAATTGAAGCTGTCGGCAGAATTGAGTGGGCTACATGACGTGTTCCACGTGTCGGTGTTGCGTAAGGCGGTGCAAGAGCCTTAGCAGATCATTGCGGACAATCAAGTACCGGTTGATTATGAATTAACGATAAGGGTCAAGAGAGTATGTATTGAAGATGTTGCAGTCAAGCGACACCGCAACAAGGAAGTACGAATGGTTAAAGTCCGTTGGGATAATTGCGGACGTGAGGAGCTTTCATGGGAGTGAGAGCAAGCTATGTTGGAGGAATATCCCGAGTTATTCCATTCAGGTAATTTGTAATTTTTGTGTACCTTTAATTAATTTCGGGACGAAATTCCTTAAGTGGGGGAGATTTGTAACGCCCCGAAAATTGTATTTGAGTTGGTCGCGTAAAAAGGGATTTTTGGTGCCGGTATAGGGGTACACGGCCTAGGACACGGGCGTGTCCAAGGCCGTATCTGGCTGGTGTTTTGGTTGTTTTCATCCCGAGAAGGAAACGACTAGAAACACGGCTAAATGACACGGGCATGTCATTTGACACGGGCGTGTGCCTAACCGTGTCTGTACCCGTGTTCCCGAAAGCAGATTGAGTTCGATTAAAAATGTTCGGAAGGAACATGCCAGGCAACACGGGCATGTTGGGAGGGCGTGTCCCCCTGCATTCGATGACCGTCGAACGGCGCTCGACGATTTTCGAGTGACCCTCTGCGTTCGACGATCGACGATTGTCGAGTGACACAGGCGTGTTCATACCCGTGTCCCTACCCGTGTTCAATTGGGTCGTGTCCGTTGTTTGGCGGTTATATGTGACACGCCCCCTGGTCACGGGAGTGTCGAGGACCCGACACGGGCGTGTCAGGTGAGACACGGGCGTGTCTTTGCCCGTATGTCTTTTCTTCGTTCGACGATCGTTCCTCGATCAAGGCACACGACCTGGAACATGGCCGTGTGCGAGGCCATGTTCGGCCCAGGTCTGGGGAATTTTGTGCAGATCTGAGCCGTTCATTTTCTTTAATTGAGATCAAATGGCCCAGATGGTTTCCTGCTCTGTTAAGGCCGGGAATGGGGGAGTTAACTCTTCATTTTCTCCAAGCCATTCTCTTTCCAAGGAGTTAGAAAGAGGAGGAAGAAGGAGAATGATTCCGGCCGCCGGCGGAGCATCGGAGCACCGTTTTGAGATCTGAGAGCGGATCCGTGGAGGAAAGGTCGTTGTGAAGACTTCTATCCGTGTAGTTTTTCCATGGCGCCAAAAGCGGACTACAAGGGTAATGATTCTCTACTTGAGCATGTGAAGCTCTTCCGTTCTGCATAGGGAATCCCGCTCTCGCGAGTGTGCGGTGAGTGCGTGGTGTTCCTTGGGGTTGATGTGTATAGTCCCCCTTGTGTTACATATAAAGTCCGGAATCGAAGTACAGGCATAGGCATTGTGTGTGAAGCCTACCCGGACGTGTATTGTCTGGATCGGTGATGTTGCATTTGATATGTTTTGCTGGAGAAGACTCCGTGCTTTGGGTTTTTCGGGTTTCTACGAGGTAGATTGCAGCAGGGATTCTTGGGGATTAACTCCAAGGCGCACCTGGAAAACTGAGCGGAAACATTTTCTACTAAGTTGGCAGTCAGGGAACCGGCCTTGAACATAACTGGGTTATGTGATTGTTTGGAAAAGTTTTGGGATCTGAGAGAAGCTTGGCTCGTGTGTACGTCTTAAAGTGACTACGTGGTGTGAGCAACGGGAAAGTGGAATTGGACCTAGGCTATGTGGTTCGGTGCGAGAGACCCGAAAAGGGGACTGGCCGTTGGCATAGTCGGGAGCCTTAGACAGTGGACAGAAAGGGTAAATGCTCACGTGGTTGCCATCTATGGGATGGTGGTGAAGACGCTGAAGTGTCAGGATTCACTGTTAATGTGCCCTGAGTGCACGGGGTGTTTGGCCGTACGAGCCTACACCTGTGGCGTAGTATAATTGCGCTTTATTGTTTTACTGGACTAATGATATGCAGGGAAAGAGCACCTCCATCCCGAGTAAGGGGCGGGGTCGTTATAATTTGGTTGTCTTTTGGCTAATCGTTGCTTTGTTTGCCACCGTGCGGTGGAATGTGCTTGTAGGTGCTGCGGAGCCGAGTACCAAATAGCGGGCTGGAGCCCATATTGCTGTGCTGGCCCTAGAAGGCCAAAGAGAATAGTTGTTTTTACTTTGTCATGTGTAGCCGGCCTGCGAGCTGATGTATGTAAAACTTTATTTAATTAAGTGAACCTCTGTAAGGCCATAAGGCCAAGTTTCTTTCAGTGTATTATTATTTCATTCCAGTGGTATTGATGGTGGACATTCATGTTATTTGGATACAAGTTTGGTTTCTTTCTACTTTTAAAAGCTTCCGCTAGAATGCTATATGTAGGACGAGTAGTCTTAATTGGAATGTTCGGATATGCTTATGTAACCCTTCCGACTATCTGTGGTATATGGCGTCGGGTTCCAGCTGGACCTTCTGTTATATGCATGCAATGGATGGGGGTGTTATAGAGGGTTATGGTTTCGATATTACCGCCCCGATAATGGTGCCAAAAACTTGATGGTATCCGCAACGCCGCGACACCCGACCTTTATTTAATTAGTAATGCGAGGGTCGAATTTCGTGGAGGTAGTTAAAACAAGTTTTAACGAGAGTAGGAAAGCACACCTATCACGAGTAGTAAAGGATATTTGGTGGGAATACCGGGGTCGTATATTTCCCGGGGCGGGTTGATTATTTCTACTCCACCCGAAGGGACTATTATCTTACCGAAAAATAAGGGTGTCAGATTAACTAACTAAGGAGGCTAAAGAGACGCAGAAAAGAGACTGGAAAAGATCAATGAAGAAATAACGCTCAGTATAGAATTACGTTAGGACTAAGTTAATTTTATAAAACTAGAGATCCTATGTTTCAAATTAATTAAAGGTAACTTGGCCGTGGAGGTTCCACAAGTATGAGCTCACCTATCTCTAGGGCTATTTCTCACCTGAATATTAAGACTATTCGACCGAGCTCTCGTTCGGCGAAGGATTCCTCTTAATTCCTGATTTATGCTAAGAACCCAACTATTGGGGGGGGAACCCAATCTGGAAAAATTCCGCACCTTATCTCTCGAGGTTTAGTGTGAAAAATCTTTATACCCATGGGTGATCAATCCATACGCACGGCCTCTCGACAAGCTAGCATATGGATAACTAAAATAGATCCCACACATCGATATGTGGTTCTACGCATCATATACCAGGGGTAAATCTTATGTGTGTTAATTAAAGTGAAAACGAGTACCTTTAATTATTTAAAAAGAATTTTATGTTCCAATTCTTTTTGATACCGAGGGTTAAGAGCGATTAGCCAATCATCGGGATGGGGTTGACTTATGATTTTGGTGTGGTTTGAGTTCTAAACTAAGCATTGAAGGGTTATAAAAAAGGACCTAAAAATAACACGACGTTAGAAAAAAAGGAAAAGCTAGCTAAATAGAGAACACACACACTCAACAAAGCCATAATAGAGGAAAAAAGCTAAGTTACAAAAAAGAAAAATACATTATGGAAATTCCAAGTCCTACTCATACGAGTAGGCTGGAAATGAAAGTAATAAAATGGAAGTTCTACTCAAATGAGTAGGCGGGAAATGAAAGCAGTAAATGCAAGTCCTACTGAAACGAGTAGGCAGGAAATGAAAGTAGTAAATTGCAAGTCCTACTCAAACGAGTAAGCGGTAAATGAAAGCAGTAAAAACTATCTTATATACACACACAATCTACATGAACTAAAGAAAGGAATAAAAGAAACCGGTAAAGGAAAGTAATAAAATCTATCTTATACATGCACACATACTACATAAAAAAGAGTATACGAAAAATTAAAATAACTACTTTTCTACTCTTAGAACTTGCTAAAAATGCATAAAAAGACAAAATAAAAATTAAAGAAGGAAACGTTTTTCAAAATAAAAGCAAAAACAAAGGTTACAAAAAATTAAAACAACTTGATATTCATTCTAATAACTTCATAAAAGTGTTTAAAAAGTGGAAATAAAGTTAAAAAGATCAAAATGTTTTAGAAACTAAAAAATAACTAAGTTTAAAAAAAAGATAAAAAACACTTTGAAAACACTTTTACAAATTCATAAAAATGTATATAAAGCACTTAAAAAACTAAACCTAAGCAAATCTAAGGGATAGGATGAAGAAAAAATGCTATCATAACAACTAAGAACCTAGAGAAAACCTAATACAAAACTAAGTAAGAAAAGCTTGAAAACATAAAACATAAAATTACTCTCATACACACACACACACACACACCCATTTTAAAGTGAGAAACAAAGATAAACAAGGGAAAAATGGGGAAGATAAGTGGGGCACTCAAATGAAATTCAATACAATACAAGATGAGAAAATCTACAAATTTTATTAAGATAAAAAAGGGGGTTACAAAAAACTAAAACAAACACTAAAGAGAGGGGGAGAAAATTTTCCTTACATGGCATGAAAAAGCATCTAAGCATCCCACTAATATCAAAATGGTCCAAAAAAAAACAGAACCCTTGGCTCATACAAAAGTTCTACTAATAGGCAAAAAATTCAGATTACACGCCCTGGTCACAGGTGTGACAGGGGGCATGTAATGTTGGCGTGCTGGTGAAGCCGAATAGTTGGTGGTGGGTTGACTTCAGTGCTCTTCTGGAAGTTCCATGTGTCAGTCACGGGCTTGTCAAAATGACACGGGTGTCTCGGAGGCGTTGAGTGTTTGGCTTGATGGAGTCATTGAGTACTTTGGCTTGCAGGAGGCATTGAGTGATTTATCTTGCAGGAGGCATTGAGTGCTTTGGCTTGCAGGAGACGTCATGGACACGTGGTATCAGGAAGTCGACAACAACTAATTCTGAACTTGCTTGACACGAGCATGTGCCAAATGACACGGGCATGTTCTCTCTTTTTTTCACGGATTCTCGGAGGGTAGCAGTTTTCAAAAGGCGTCAAAGTGACATGCCCAGGTCATGGGCATGACCGAAGTGACATGAGCGTGTACTTTGAATTTTCGACTTTTTTCTGCAAAAATTTCTGGAAAAGAAAAATAAGTCAAGTTAGAAGGGAATATATAAAAAAGAAACATTTTATTGAGGAATAAAAGCTAAAAACAATGAGAATAACCTAAAATGATCTAAATAAAGTTATGAAAAATATGAATATTTACAACTCTTCAATTATTTTTAAACCCACTCTACCTAAGGATCCTACCGTCCATTCTAAAGACACGCTTATTCTGATAGAGAAGAAAACATTAAGTATGACAGGTAAGGAGTTTGTGCATGACACTTTTCTGGATGGTGTCATGTACGTGTTAGTTCGCCTGCAAATAAAGGAGGATGTAGCCTCTTTCGATATTTTACCGCCCGGATTGAGGAAGCTTTTAGAGGAATTTATGGACGTGTGTTGGATCCCTAGTTGGATTTGGGCTAGGCTCACTAAGTTTGGATCATATGACCAATCATGTATAGCCAGGGTCTTGGTTGTGTACTAGAGTCTAGGCCAAGTCCTTAGCGTCAACATCACATGGACCAGCCTTCAACAGACTGCCAGATACTTAGCAAGATTGTGTCGACACTTTAGCAAGGTTGTGTCGACACCAGAAGGTTATGCCGACACTTGAGAAAGACTGTGTCGACACCAGCAGGCTGCGTCGACACCAGAAGCGATTGTGTCGATCCTTTGGAAAGATTGTGTCGATACTAGAGGCAAGATTGTGTCGACACTTCTGATAGGCTGTGTCGACACTAGGAGCCAGATTGTGTCGACACATAGGACTTGTGTCGACACACAGAACATCTGTCAACAGCAATTGTGTCGACACCAATAGCAATTGCGTCGACACACAAGACTTGTGTCGACATACTTTAGATTTCTATCAACGCAACAACTATGTCGAGACAAGAAGCAATTGTGTTGACACATAGGACTTGTGTCGACACATTCCATAAAAGTTGTGTCAACAAGTTTTCAGCTCGAGGAACAGCTATATTCAGATTCTCAGCTCAACAAGATCAGTTATCAGATTCTCAGCTCGATGAAATCAGCTCTCAGATTTTTAGCTCGACGAACTTAACTACTCAGCTCGACGAAATCTGCTCTCAGATTTTTAGCTTGACGAACTTAACTACTCAGTTCGACGAAATCAGCTCTCAGATTTTCAGCTCGACAAACTTAACTACTCAGCTCGACGAATTCTGTTTTCTATTCGACGATTCCAGACTTGGTTATTTTCATCCTTCTGTCCTTATTCTATTGCAATAATTCCTCAGTAATTAATGCTAAATTATTCTCTTAATATGACCGTTAGACGAAGCATTAATTATGGTCTTCTCCAGGATTATTGCGTATCATTGTTTCATGGGATAGTTGGGGAAACTAATCAATGCAGAATATTTCCAAGGCCGTCAGCAATGAATGCATAGAAGAATTCAAATTTCAAAGTAATTTCAAATGGAAAATATATAAGGGATTCTTCTTTTCTCTTTCAGCAATAATACAGACAGAATATAGCATACCGAAAGAGACAACCGTACAGTAGTCAAAAAAATTACAGAACACAATCATCTTCTTTCTGGACTGCACACAGTGAAACAGCTCTAGACCAGAAACATCAAAGCAATCTGAAGAAATAGAACATCAAATCAAAATCAAGAGTCTTCTTTCTTCTACACTCCAGGACACTTCAAAGGACAACAAATCCTCTATCTGTCAAGAAGTTCCTGTACTTTGTCTGGTCAAAGCTGAAAGACTAAAGGCCTATTACCCTGAAGCAAAGCTCCATCTTCCTAAACCATTTCAACATCTCAGGGGGAGCCCTTTTCTAACATCAAATCCACACAAGTCTTCTCAGTTGTACATTGAGAAAGGGAAGACAAAATCAATCTCTCACCCCACTGTATAAAGGGTTATAACTCGCTTCAAAAGTTATTCCTGGTTACAAGTCACCTGACCAAAAGACTTGAGGGTTGGTTTTGAGCACCTGATCAAAACCTCATTGGTGTCAGGAACCTGATCAAAAATCTGAGTGGATTCCTACCAAGGTGGTAGAAGAGTGTATGTACCTAGGTTGGGGAACCACTATAAAATTCTTGTGTCGTCTGCTTGCTCATTCTTTTCATTCTTGCTGTGGCTGTGCTAGTTGGTATTGCTGTGTTTATGTTTGTTTAGTTTAGTTTCTGCAGCACCTGTGGTAGATTAACTTAACTTAACAAAAAGTTTTAAGTTTTCACAAACTCTATTCACTCACCCCCCCCCCTCTAGAGTATTACTGATCTAACCCCTCACTTTCAATTAGTATCAGAGCCAGGTTATCTATTTTGTTGTACAAGCTAACCCTTGAACCAAAGATCCTCAGTTAGATTTGTCTTTTATTTTCAGTTAGATAGTTATTCACAGCATGACACAAAATAAAGATTATGCAAGCACCAGACCTCCAGTTTGTAACCTAAATAGGTTTGCCATCTGGAAGAAAAGAATCAAGTTATATATGAATTCTATTGATGAGGATATTTTCAATTCTATTGTGATAGGTCCTCCTGAACCATCTGCCTCCACCTCTATAGCAACATCCAGCAACAATGCAGTTCCACCACCTGAGTGGACTGAAGACAAGAAGAAGGCTAAAATTGCTGATGCCAAGGCCATGAATATTCTGGCCCAAATAATGTCAGATGACATCTTTCAAAAAGTAGCTGAATGCACATCAGCCAAGTCCATATGGGATTCTCTAAATCAAATGGTGGCTGGATCTGCAGATGAAAGGAAGGACAGGAGATCCAATCTCATATCCCTATATGAGAATTTCAAGAAGGAGGAAGCTGACACAGTAGTTGATAGGTACATAGGTTAAGCTCAATCATCAATGAGCTAAAAACCTTGGATAAGGATATCACCCTCACAGAGGTGAATGATAAGATCCTTATGTGCTTCTCAAGCTCATGGGATTCAAGGATCTTGCCCATCAAGGAGTCTAGAAGCCTAAATGAGATTTCCACTGAATCTCTTTTAGGAAAGCTTAAGTCCTATGAACAGCTAATCAAACCCAGAGAGGCAGCTGAGCCGAGAACACCTCATCCAGCAAGAAAAGAGCACAACATTGCATTCAAGGCTGCTGAGGAGACAGAGACTCTAATAACTCATGAAGAGCTAATGAGTCTCTTTGCCAAAATATTCTATAAGATAGCAAGGAAAGACTTCAGGAGAATAGAAGAGAGAAGGACATAACAAGTCAAGGTATGACAAAACACCAACTAAAGAAGTTGTGTGTTTTGGTTGCAGGAAACCTAGACACTTAATCTCTGAGTGTCCAGAGAATCAGATGAAGGAGAATAGAAGAGAGAAGGACATAAGAAGACAGCACAACAACAGGCCTTCCTCCAGCAAATACAAGAAGAAGGAGAAAGCTTTTGTAGCTGAATCCTGGAGTGAAACTGAGGATGAATCGACATCTTCCAGCTCCAGTGAAGTTGAAGAAGAGGCAAGGGCCAAAGAAGTCTTTCTAATGGCCATTGATGCCTCCAGGAGCCATTCAGAAGAAGAAGATTCTGACAATGAAGCCGTTTCAGATTTTGAAGTTGACAAGGTATTATCTTCTTTTGATAATAATCTGATTATTTCAGAACTGAAATTAAAACCACGTGCATAGACCTAATAAATTCAGAAAAAGAAATCAAAGCACTTAGGGAGAAACTAGCTATCCAAGAGATCCTGACATCTGAAAACACTAAGTTAAAGGAAGAATTAAATCTAGCAAATGAACAGATTAACTCTTTAAAAACTGAACTATGTGAGTCTAAACAACTTGAGGAATCTCTCAATGGGATAAGCCTCAAGCTGATGTACATCACAAGCACTATAAATGCCAGACTGAATGGCAAGCTGAGCTTGGGTGCCTCATCAAGTTTTCCCCCATTCTCAAGAAAAACATTTTGTCAACCCCTATCAAGTTTGTTTCTGCTAAAGGAAAAGAAATAATAAACTATAAACAAACAATAGAAGGAATTCCCAAATCAACAGGTCAAAATAAAAAAAATTAGAAAACCTTCGGTAAAAACAAAGTTCAGCAGATTTCGTCGAACTCAGATCGACGAAACATGACCAGTTCATCGAACTCCAGTCGACGAACTCTGAACGCAAACTTTAAATATAATTATTCGTCTAACTGTGATCGACGAACTTTGTATTGTTCGTCAAGCAAAGATCTACGAACATGGGGCATAGAAAGTTACTATGTTCATTCTCTGGGCAGAGATCGACGATCTCATCCCAATTCGTCGAACTCTGGTCGACGAACTCACAATATTTCATCGAACCTAGAAAGACTTAATAAGAATTATAACTATAACAACACCTCTAATAAATCCAAGAAACCATTTAATCCATTAGCTGACTGGACAATTCCACCTACAAGATATCACCTACTAGGATAAAAATCTCAACCAGAGTTTTCTGTAATATCTAGTTTTTCTTACCAGCAATATAAAGGACCCAAGGTAACCTGGGTCAAGAACAACTAACTGTTTTCACAGCAGGAAAAGGGTTGTCCAGTGTTAAATCAAATATGGTATCTGGACAGTGGTTGCTCCAAATACATGACTGGCGGCAAGTACAACCTAATCAACTACAAGTCCAAGCTGTGGCCCAAGGTAATCTTTGGTGATTCAAAGTGTGGCTAGTCAGAAGGTTATGGAGAAGTGAAAATTGGAGCTGTCATCTTCAAGAAAGTGACATATGTCAGAGGTCTCAAACATAACCTCATCTCCATAAGTCAATTATGTGATGAAGGTTATCAGGTACACTTTAACTCAACCTTCTGCACGATCTCTAATAAATAAAAACAAATTATTTTATTTGGAAATAGACAAGGCAACATCTACTTAGTTAATTTCTATTCTGCCAATTCAGATATCTGCCTACTCAACATAGCTAATACTCAAAATGAATTATGGCATAAAAGGCTAGGTCATGTTAACATGAAAAATATTGCTAGGCTATCAAAAGATAGTCTTGTAAGAGACTTAGCTTCTGGCCCCTACAAGAAGGATGGTCTCTGCAGGGCTTGTCAACAAGGCAAGCAAACTAAAACTAGCTTTAAATCAGTTAATAAAAGTGATTCACCTAGGATTTTGTATTTGCTACATATGGATCTATTGTTGGAGTTACCATTGTGATCTGGAAGTGATCAAACATGTAATCTCACTGCCAACGCGATATGGGCCTGCAGGGTCGCACATAAGAGATGTGGAGAAGTTGGATGATTGACTGTGTTGGTAAAGGTTGCCAATCACCGACCTGAATGGGGTTGTGGGCAAAGTGTTGCCTTAAAGGATCGTCGGGTTTGGGCAAATGTTGCCTTGGAGGGCTGGTAAGGTTTGTCGTCCGAGGGTCGATAACAATCGTCGAGAATCGTCTCTCTGATTCCCGCCGATCGACGAGAATCGTCTCTCTAATTCTCGCCGATCGACGAGAATCGTCGAGAATCAATATGCTGATTCTCGACGATCGACGAATTCGACAAGTATCGTCGACCGCGGTTCGACGGTCGACGAGATTCGACGTGTATCATCAAGTGAGGCTCGACGATCGGCGGGAATCGTCGAGTATTGTACTCTGATTCTCGCCGATCCATTGTGATGCTCGCTGTTCGATTCTCGCCGATTCTCACCGACTGATACTCACCGATTCTGGTACCCTATTTTCGGGGTGGTCTGCGGATAGCGATTTTCCTAAGTTTATTTTATACTTTGAGTATAAATAGAACACTTAGGGTTTTCGGGCTTTATGCTTTTAGTTTTCGGCAGACGATCGAAATCAAGGGAAGCGTTCCGCCATTCCGCGATCGTTCCGCCGATCCCGAATCCCGCCACCGACGGAAGGGTTCCGCCGCCGCCGTGTTCGCTCCGTTGACCTCCTCATCTCCGACGATCGTCGCTGGTGTTGCTCTTCCTGGTGCGGACCTAGCAGTCCGTGGAATAGCAAGGTGAGGTCATCGTTCTTCCCGATCTTCCGTGCGACGGAAAGCTCGGTGTTCTCCCGCTCGTGTGGACTTCTGCAGAAACGTGGATATTATTCCACGTAGAACTCGCCACTAGTAAGAAGACAAAGTTTGGAGCATCTCCGTTGAGTTGTGACTCAACGCCACCGAGGTAATTTTTGCCTAGTTTTTGCTAACTTCTTGATTCAACGTTCATGGCCTGATCCACATCTCTTTGGGTTTTTCTTGATGTTTTTCTCTTCCGCTGCGTGCACAAGTGTTGTTCCATCCCCTTTGAGAAACCCAACAGTGGTATCAGAGCCAGGTTGCGGCCATGATCGTTGTATTGGAAGTTTGTTATTCCAGTGCGTGTAAACCTAGGGATTTAGAAATGTTCTAAATGTCTAGATTTAGTCATGGTTCCCCGCCAAGAACGTCTGGAATTGCGTGGGAATTTCTAAGTGTTAGAAATTGTAGTCTCCTTAACAGTAACCATCCCTGGAGTATGTTTTGGATTTTGAATCCAACATAGAGAGATGAGCTTGTCTACTGCTCTAAGTTGAGTTGTCTTTGCCTTTGTCCAATGCATGTAAATCTGAGGATTTGGAAGTTTCCGGATGTTCAGATTTAGCCCTTCCTTCTATCAAATGTTGATGGTGTCAGGATGTGCACATGAGGGATGCATGTGGTTTTAGAAGAATTGTTTTTCTTTGGATGTGCACATTGATCAAATGTTGATCATGGTTAATTGTTAACCTATAATTGAAAATCCCTTCATCTAATATTAAGTGTTCGGATGCCTTCCGATGGATGACACTCTTCCTGCCTCGATCGATGAAGTGTGGGCTTGCCAAAGCAAGGTGCATTAATCTATCTTGGTAAGGGTGCGAGCGGATAATTGTGATATCCCACTGTCGTCATCGGGTCCATCTTAACTAGGTGACCTCAAAGGTTGAGTGCCTAGAGGCATAGGGTTTGCATGCACCATATGATGGATGCGAGTAAGGAGTTATTCACCAACCATACAAGAATTGCATGAGGATGCAATTGGCAAGCGTTGCCTACCTAAATAACCGCATCGTGAGAGGAATGCCAAAGCGGACTCATAGTGTTGGTGAAATACGGATCTTGTCCACTAAGAGAGTAGCTCGCATGAACTCTCCGAATTGTTAGTGAGGGCTATCATTTCGAACAAAATAGTGGGAGTATTTTAATTGAAGTCCAAATTAAAATAAATTGTATTTGAAATTTTGGTACTGATTTTATTCTGCATAAATTCTTGTAGAATTCCATGGCAAGTGTTTCACACTCCACATTGTCTCTGAGAGCCATCCTTGAGAAGGATAAGGTCAGTGGGACTAATTACATGGACTGGTACAGGAACCTGAGAATTGTTCTCAGGCAAGAGCGAAAGCTCTATGTCTTGGAAGAAGAAGCCCCCGAGGTGCCGACCGGGAACTCTTCCCGTGCTGAGAAGGATACTTATAAAAAGTATACTGACGACGCTTTAGATATCGAATGCCTTATGCTTGCCACTATGAACTCTGAGCTTCAGAAGCAACATGAGAACATGGGGTGCAAGGAGATTGACGAGCATCTCAAGAAAATGTTTCAAGGGCAGGCTCGTCAAGAGAGGTTCGACATCACAAAAGCGTTGTTTCAGTGCAAGATGGGAGTTCGAGACTCAGTAGGGACTCATGTACTAAAGATGATTGGGTATATAGAGAATCTTGAAAGGCTGGGTTTTCCTCTTGGTCAAGAGTTGGCCACGGATCTGATCCTGCAATCGTTGCCGGACAGTTATGAGCAGTTTGTCTTGAACTACAACATGAATGAAATAGACAAGACACTGCCCGAACTCCTAGGCATGTTGAGAACTGCCGAAATCAATATGAAGAAGGCCAAGCCTGCCATCCCCATACTGATGGTGCATAAGGGCAAGGGCAAGGGCAAGGGCTCTAAGAAGACGAAGGTGGGACCTAAGTCATACCTTGAGCCCAAGTCTTCAGCACTGATGAAAAAGAAAAGCACGGTGAAGGTAGGGAAATGACACCACTGTGGCAAGGCTGGTCATTAGAGGAGGAACTGTCCTTCGTACATTGAGGGTCTGCAGAAATTGAGGGGAGGTATGACTTCCGCTTCAAATGTTTACGTTATAGAGATAAACCTTTCTGCTCCTTCATCTTGGGTATTGGATACCGGATGTGGTTCTCACATTTGTACAAATGTGCAGGAACTGGGAAGGAGAAGATTGCTGAGTAAAGGGGAGGTGGACCTCCGCGTCGGCAATGGAGCAAGAGTTGCTGCTGTAGCCGTAGGGGTTTATCATCTTTCTTTGCCCAGTGGGCTTGTAATAGAACTAGATAACTGTTATTTTGTTTCGGCCATAACTAGAAACATTATATCTATTTCATGTTTGGACATGATTGGATTTTCTTTTATAATTAAGAACAATTGTTGTTCTATATTTAAGAATGATGTTTGTTATGCTGTAGCCCAATTATTTAATGGTCTTTATGTTTTGAACTTGGACCATCTGATCTGTAATGTAGAAAATAATGAAAGACTAAGAACAAATTACTTGAACCCTACTTTTCTCTGGCATTGTCGTTTGGGCCATATCAACGAGAAGCGCATATCCAAACTCCATAGAGATGGACTTTTGGACTCATTTGATTATGAATCATTTGAGCGATGCGAATCTTGTTTGTTAGGTAAGATGACTAAAGCTCCTTTCACTGGTTATACTGAGAGGGCTGAGGATCTTTTGGGTGTTGTACATAGTGATGTATGCGGACCCATGAGTTCCATGGCTAGAGGTGGGTATTTCTACTTTGTTACATTTACTGATGATTTTAGTAGATACAGATATGTGTATCTTATGAAGTGCAAATTCGAGACCTTTGAAAAGTTCAAAGAGTTCAAGAATGAAGTATAAAACCAGTTGGGTAAAAGGGTTAAAGCACTCTGATCTGATCGAGGTGGCGAATACCTGAGTCATGAGTTCCGTGATCATCTGAAAGGGTGTGGTATTGTATCACAGCTCACTCCACCTAGAACACCACAACATAATGGTGTGTCTGAGAGGAGAAATCGTACTCTGTTAGACATGGTACGTTCGATGATGAGTCATGCAGACTTGCCTGTTTCCTTTTGGGGTTTTGCTTTAGAGACTGCTGCAATGACGTTGAATCGCGCTCCAACGAAAACGGTTCTGAAGAACCCATATGAGATATGGACTGGGAAGCATCCTAGTATGTCGTTCATTAAAATTTGGGGCTGTGAGGCATACGTGAGACGTCAAATGCCTGACAAGATGGAACCCAAATCGGATAAATGTTATCTGGTGGGATATCCTAAGGAAACGAAAGGGTATTACTTTTACCTGCCGTTTGAGGGCAAAGTGTTTGTCGCAAGTACTGGTGTCTTCTTGGAGAAAGAGTTCTTATCAAGAAAGACTGAAAAGGTAGAGCTTGAAGAAGTTCAAGAACCACATGTAGTGAATGAACCAGAATTGGATTCTAAGACAGGACTATAAGATGTTGTAGCTAGAGAATCTGCTCAGGGAACACAAGTCCTACGTAGATCTGGTAGACCGAGGTTTGAGCATGAGAGATATGGATTTCTCGTATCTCAAATAGGTAATGTGTTGCTTATGGATCATGATGATGAACCAGCAACCTACCAAGAGGCTATGAATGGACCGGACTCCGACAAATGGCTTGAGGCTATGGAATCCGAAATGGACTCCATGTATGCAAACCAAGTTTGGAACTTGGTGGAACCACCTGAAGGGGTACGACCCATAGGGTGCAAGTGGGTCTTCAAGAAGAAGACCGACATGGATGGGAATGTACATACATTCAAAGGACGACCGGTGGCTAAGGGTTTCAAGCAAATTCATGGTATTGACTATGATGAGACCTTTTCCCCTGTTGCCATGGTAAAGTCCATAAGGATATTGCTTGCTGCTGCTGCGTATTATGACTACGAGATCTGGCAGATGGATGTCAAAACGGATTTCCTTAATGGAAACCTCCTTGAGGAAGTGTATATGACACAACCCGAGGGTTTTGTATCCCCAGATGAAGCCACTAAAATATGCAAGCTGAATATGTCCATTTATGGACTAAAACAGGCCTCTCGAAGTTGGAATCTTCATTTTGATGAGAAAATCAAAGAGTTTGGTTTCATCAATAATGAAGATGAGCCTTGTGTTTACAAGCGAATCAGTGGGAGCATTGTTGTCTTCCTGATATTGTATGTAGATGACATACTGTTAATTGGGAATGACATTCCTACCCTGAAAGTTGTTAAGAACAACCTAGGGAACTGCTTTTCAATGAAGGATTTGGGTGAAGTGACTTATATACTCGGTATTAAGATCTATAAAGATAGATCGAAGAAGTTGCTGGGTTTGACCCAGAGTACGTACATCGAAAAGGTGTTGAAGCGGTTCAACATGCTTGAGTCCAAGAAAGGATTTTTGCCCATGTCTCATGGTGTGAATCTCTCTAAGGACCAGTGTCCAAAATCTTGTGAAGATAAGGACCGCATGAAGTTGATTCCATATGCTTCGGCAATTGGATCAATCATGTACGCGATATTATGTACTCGACCCGATGTCTCCTTTGCTTTGAGCATGACTAGCAGGTATCAGTCAGACCCCGGTGAGTGTCACTGGATTGCAGTCAAGAATGTCTTGAAGTACTTAAGAAGGACTAAAGATGTGTTCTTGGTGTATGGTGGAGGGGAAGAGCTCGTTGTAAGTGGTTACACGGATGCTAGCTTCCAAACTGATAGAGATGACTCCAAGTCTCAGTCAGGTTTTGTGTTTTGCCTGAATGGAGGAGCTGTGAGCTGGAAGAGTTCCAAGCAAGAGACAGTTGCTGATTCTATAACAGAGGCCGAGTATATCGCAGCAGCTAATGCGGTGAAGGAGGCTGTATGGATTAGGAAAATCATCGGCGAGCTTGATGTAGTTCCTAGCATTGTTGGTCCCGTAGTTCTCTACTGTGATAACAATGGTGCAATTGCACAATCTAAGGAACCTAGATCTCATCAGCGCTCCAAGCACATACTTCGGCGGTTTCATCTTATTCGTGAGATTGTCGAACGAGGAGATGTAAACATTTGTAGAGTGCCGACTGAGGAAAATATTGCGGATCCGCTGACCAAGCCTCTCGCGCAGAGAAAGCATGATGGTCATACTAGATCGATGGGTATACGATACCTAAATGATCAACTCGAGCGAGAATCTTGTGGATTACATGTAAATATGTATTTTGTTGGCTGTTTGTTCATATGATGAACTGTGTACCTAGTTTTTCCTTTTACAATTAATGGCAAGTTCTTTTATTATGTATTTTTCTATGTGATAGTTAAATGTTTACATAATAGATACCCTTAGAATGTTCGCTTCCATGGGACATCAAGTACGTGACTTGAATGTGAGATCCTATAATCTATTTGAAGCTTCATTCTTAAAGGTCCCTGGTCAAGTATCATCATAGAAGCTAAGGGTGATGATGGTACATGAAGACTAGCACGTGCGTTGACTGATGACCGGTTCTCACAGGTCATGATATTGTGATATCAAGTCATCACGTGGGTACTTGTTAGTGAACAAGTTGTACTGGACAGACCCAACCTGAGACTACTCTGTGGATTGTCATCCAATCGTGTCATGAGTAGGTCTCAATTGACAATGGTGTTGTGATCCTTTGACCTGAAGTCACAGCATTCATCAAGTGAGGAAGAGCGTGCTTTGATGCCATCTAAAGTCTTCCTTGAGAAAGGTTGATGATAAGGGTGATTGTTGGGCATGTTACGAATCATTTGGGTGTTTGTGTGTGAGCAGATATGGGATTTGTCCTCCTGTATGACAGGAGTTGCATCCATGGGCCCCTTGATGGAACTGGACTGAGAAATGCATGACCATGCTTGGTTGAGTCAATATGTGATATTGGACTCACCATTCTCTGGAAGTCCGTCCTGGATCAAGAAACTTGGATTGAGCTATTACGAGGGTGACACGGTCCATGCCTCTAGTTCTTTCCGGATGTAAGGGACAAAGGGACAAAGACAACGCTGATGCATTGGTCATAAAGGCTTATGAGTTATAAACTCTTATTGCTTGGGGAGCAATGATGCATTGCTAGATGCCGCTCATTGTTTGTGAGGTTTTTGCTTTGATACTTTCGAGATCAAGTGGGAGTCTGTTGGAGTTACCATTGTGATCTGGAAGTGATCAAACATGTAATCTCACTGCCAACGCGATATGGGCCTGTAGGGTCGCACATAAGAGATGTGGAGAAGTTGGATGATTGACTGTGTTGGTAAAGGTTGCCAATCACCGACCTGAATGGGGTTGTGGGCAAAGTGTTGCCTTAAAGTATCGTCGGGTTTGGGCAAATGTTGCCTAGGAGGGCTGGTAAGGTTTGTCGTCCGAGGGTCGATAACAATCGTCGAGAATCGTCTCTCTAATTCCCGCCGATCGACGAGAATCGTCTCTCTGATTCTCGCCGATTGACGAGAATCGTCGAGAATCAATATGCTGATTCTCGACGATCGACGAATTCGACAAGTATCGTCGACCGCGGTTCGACGGTCGACGAGATTCGAAGTGTATCGTCAAGTGAGGCTCGTTGATCGGCGAGAATCGTCGAGTATTGTACTCTGATTCTCGCCGATCCATTGTGATGCTCGCTGATCGATTCTCGCCGATTCTCACCGAGTGATACTCACCGATTCTGGTACCCTATTTTCGGGGTGGTCTGCGGATAGCGATTTTCCTAAGTTTATTTTATACTTTGAGTATAAATAGAACACTTAGGGTTTTCGGGCTTTATGCTTTTAGTTTTCGGCAGACGATCGAAATCGACGGAAGCGTTCCGCCATTCCGCGATCATTCCGCCGATCCCGAATCCCGCCGCCGACGGAAGGGTTCCGCCGCCGCCATGTTCGCTTCGTTGACCTCCTCATCTCCGGCGATCGTCGCTGGTGTTGCTCTTCCTAGCGCGGACCTAGCAGTCCATGGAACAGCAAGGTGCGGTCATCGTTCTTTTCGATCTTCCGTGCGACGGAAAGCTCGGTATTCTCCCTCTCATGTGGACTTCTGCAGAAACGTGGATATTATTCCACGTAGAACTCGCCACTAGCAAGAAGACAAAGTTTGGAGCATCTCCGTTGAGTTGTGACTCAACGCCACCGAGGTAATTTTTGCCTAGTTTTTGCTAACTTCTTGATTCAACGTTCATGGCCCGATCCACATCTCTTTGGGTTTTTCTTGATGTTTTTCTCTTCCGCTGCGTGCACAAGTGTTGTGCCATCCCCTTTGAGAAACCCAACATCTATTTGGACCCATTGTTGTACAAAGCCTAGGAGGGAAATCCTACACTTTGGTTATTGTAGATGACTTCTCAAGTATCACTTGGGTGTTCTTTCTGAGTTCTAAGTCAGATATCTTTAAAGTTCTTACAGATTTTCTCAGGACCATACAGATTAAGTACTCTACTCATGTTGCATTGATCAGAAGTGATCATGGTACAGAGTTTGAGTCTCTTCTTATACATGAGTTCTGTGAGATGGAAGGTATCAGACACTACTTCTCAGCTCCTAAAACTCCCCAACAAAATGGGGTAACTGAAAGGAAAAATAAGACCCTAATTAAAGCTACAGGTACATTACTTGCAGATGATTACATGCCACTAACCTTTTGGGCAGAGGCTGTAAGCACAACAAACTTTGTCCTGAACAGGAGCTTGATACATAAACTAAAGAATAGGACTCCCTATGAATTACTTAAAGGGAAGAAATCTAAAATCAACTATTTTAAAGTATTTGGATGCATATGTTATATTCATAATAATGACAAGAAATACATTAGAAAGTTTGAAGCTAAGGCTGAAGAGGGAATTTTTCTAGGATATTCCCAAGTAAGCAAAGCTTATATGGTTTTTAACAAATCATCTTTAAAAATTGAAGAGTCTATACATGTTACTTTTAATGAAACTAACATGTCTTATAAGGAGAAAGAGATTTCTACCAGTAACAATTTGCAGGATTCTCACTTGTGTGAGAAATTCGATAGACTTAACCTCACCCAAGAGATTCCAACACATCCTTCTCCACAGGTTGATGAAGACAGTGAAGAAGAACAGGTGGAAGAAATTCAACCTCCTCCAATAGCAAATATACTTCCACAAGAGGAATCAATTCAAAATGTTGTTGCTGAACCAACTCCACCCACTGATATTGTCATACTAAGGGATCACCCTAGATCCCAAGTGATTGGAGACATAACAGTAGGAGTACAGACAAGGAATTAACTCAACCAAGACTTGATGCTGAGGAGGAGCCCCACTGGATCATTGCTATGCAAGAGGAACTCAATCAATTTGAGAGATGTAGACTTTGGGATTTGGTTCCAAGGCCCAAAGGCTACCCAGTCATTGGAACCAAATGGGTATTTAGAAACAAACTAGATGTCCAAGGTACAATTGTGAGGAACAAGGCTAGGCTTGTTTCTCAAGGATACAGGCAAGAAGAAGGCATATATTATGATCAAACCTTTGCCCCAGTTGCAAGGTTAGAGGCCAGCAGAAGTTTTCTGGCCTATGCTGCCTTCAAGAAATTCAAGGTGTATCAGATGGATGTCAAGAGTGCATTTTTGAATGGTGTACTAAAAGAAGAGGTTTATGTTGAACAACCTCCAGGTTTTATCTGTAAGACCCCCCCCCCCCCCCTCCCGGATCTCAAAACATGGAACAAAGGGGGAGTCTTATGCCCGGAACAGCCGCCTTGCGGTACCACCATTTCCGGCCATGGATCTCGTAATTCTCCTTGGCGGCATCTTCTCCCTCACGGCGATGGCGGATTTTCTCCTATAGAACTTGCTCCAGTAGTTTTCTCTCTCACCAGGAGTTCTCACAGGAAGTAGGGATTGAAATGAGCATGAAAACGTCTAGGGTTTTCTCTTCCCTTATATATGAAAAAGTGGCATGGGTAGGGACACGGCTGTGTCTTTACCCGTGTCACGCTTGAGTGAAATGGCAACGACGGTTTCCATGTTGGTTCAATACTTGACACGGGTAGGGACACGCCCGTGTCCCGACCCGTGTCCCGACCCATGTCCACATGACACGACCGTGTTCCCTAGCCGTGTCCTTCTCGGGATGCATTTCGATGATCTCAGCAGTTTGTCGATCTCAATCAAAATCGTCGACTGGAGCACACGGGTAGGGACATGCCCGTGTCTCTACCCGTGCCATGTTAATTCGTCGAAGTTGACGCGCAGTTCATCGATCTTGATACCCCTCGATGAGTTCAACTCGACACGATGCCACACGGGTAGGGACACGCCCGTGTCTCTACCCGTGTCATGTTAATTCGTCAAAGTCGATGTGCAGTTCGTCGATCTCGACGCATCTCGTCGAGTTCAACTCGACACAATGCCACACGGGTGGAGACACGCCCGTGTCTCTACACGTGTCGATGCGCGGTTCGTCGATATCGACACATCTCATCGAGTTCAACTCGATGCAAGGTAACACGGGTAGGGACACGCCCGTGTCTCTGCCTGTATCACATTCACACGGGTAGTGACACGCCCGTGTCACTACCCGTGTCCTTCTCTGCACTGATTTCTCCACTCCTCCACATGTGCAGTCCAATTCCCTGCACTTCCCAGGACTCGAGTCAACCCTCATGACTCAAAAACACATACGAGGGGCCTAGAGCGATTCAGGACGTTACATTCTCTCTCCAACTCATCCCTCTTATGTATTCAAATTGCATAAAGCTCTCTATGGTCTAAAGCAAGCTCCAAGAGCTTGGTATGAAACCTTAGCTAGCTTCCTGTTAGAGCATGGTTTCACTAGAGGCATAATAAATAAAATATTGTTCACTAGGCACCAAAAGGATAAAATTTTGATAGTACAAATATATGTGGATGACATCATATTGCGTCTACTGATCCCAAACTATGCAAGAGGTTCTCTGACCTCATGCATTCAAAGTTTGAGATGAGTAGCATGGGTGAGCTTGTAAAATCCCTTAGACAACTAGACCCCTGGGAGTGGTTTTGTCATGACCAGGTCATGACAAAACCCTAGGAAGACCAAGAAGACCAAGTAAACCTAAGAATGTGTGTGAGACCACTATGGTCTGCACATAGTAAATTTCTGAACTCTTGTTTAAGATGATCATGGGGCTTCACCAAGACTCCAATACCCCACATTATGGTCTTATCAACCCATTATAAGATCCATTGGAGCCCTAAAGGTCCATTGAAGTCGACCCAAGGTGGCTCAGTTGACCTAGAACCACCATAAGCCTAAAGTGAGCAAGGTGCCCTAACTAAGGACAGTTTACCCTAGTAAAGCTCAACTAACCCTACCAAGGACTTTCTAGACCTAAAGTGGGATCAATGGGTCACTAAGGACCCATGGAGGGCAGTCCAAAGGGTTAAGTTTACCAAAGTCAACTCTAACCATAAATGGGTCAAACTAACATGCACAAGGGCCAATTGACGTTCCCTTAGCCAAGTGGACCCCACACATACCTTCATAACCCTAGTGAGAGGCCAATGGGTCACCAAGGACCCATTGGGGCCAACCAAAAAGGCTAAGTTGACCAAAGTCAACTCTAGCCCTAAAATGGTCAAAGTGCACTGCCTAAGGGTCAAGTGACCTCCAAAGGGCCAAGACAACCCTACCTAGACCTTAGGGGAGGCCAATGGGTCACAAAGGACCCATTAGGTCCAACCTAAAGGACCAAATTGACCAAGGTCAACCATGGTCAAAGTTTAGGTCAAGTTAGCCTAAATGGGCTAACTCAAGCTCAAGCCCAATTCACTTGGGCTAACCTTGCCTTGATGGATGAAATAAACATGTGGGCTGCCATTAAGTTAGGTAGGAGTCAAATTCAGCTTGGTGTGTAGGAGAGAGAAAAATCACCAAAGGAAAGAGAGAGAAAATGAAGGAAAGTAATGGAGGAAGACTTTGGGATCCTCCTTCCCCTTCCCCAACCTCCCATTCATTGCTCTAGGACAAGGAATGCATCCCCAATTCAACCAGCTAATCCTTGACTGGTTGGAGCCAAGTTTCACCCCCTACCTACCACAGCCGCCAATCTTGACTAAGCGCCAATAATGGCAAGGTCTCCTACAGCCAACTAACACCTCATTTCATCTTCTTAAAAGCCTCACTGGACTCCAAGGAGTCATTTCCACCACTTACCTGAAGGAGCCAAGCTGTTCCACTATACAGTTGCAGAATTCCGACCACCACCACCAGCAAAATGGCTTTCCGGCGATCGGCAAGGCTACAGCCGCCCAGCAAGGTCCTGCTCCACTCCTTCATCCATGATTAGTTCATAACAATCGTTAGGGCCAAGGTTCGGGCTCAATTGAGCCCAATCCAAGTTGAAAAATCCCTGGTTTTTCCGTGAAATTTAGCTTGTCGGGTTGGCCGAAAAACGACACTATGGCGGCTGTGCCGCCGCCTGGCGACGGCCACCACCTCAACGAAGGTGGTGGTGGCAGTGGCAGGCCGGGGAGGCAGCTGGACGGCCGGCGGCAGCCGCTTGAAGTTGGCCCAGGAAAATTGAATCCTGGCCGTCGGCTCAAGTTTGAAGATGAAGGGTTCCCGTCCACTTTGCGCGAAGATTCGTGTTGTAAATGATATTAAACTATATGTTTATTATTTCATTTTTAATGATTTCTGTCACACAGAATGCATTTAAAGTTTTTAATTTGTAAAAATATATAGACGCTATTTCATAAAACGTCATCAACATGAATAGTGTAGCCTGTCGAGTTTACATTACAGCAAAATTGATTTGAACCAATTTGGGTGCCTGGTTTGACCAGAGCACTCATTTTGATGGGACCTACAATTAGGTCTAGACAAACATTAAGCTGAGTGCCCACACTTCATCCTTGGCCCAAAGCAATTGAAATTTTGGCAAGGAGTCCCCCCACACCATATCTAGGTTCTGCCCAAAGATGGGAATTTTTGGGGACAATTTTTCTATAGTTTTGGAAAATATTTAATTTATCTAGGATTAATTAATTTAAGGGCCAAAAGACCTCCAATCGCACCCAAATTTTGATGAGAGGTGCTTAGGGTCAATATCAATATCTGGTTAAAATTTCATCACATTTGGAGGTGGTTTGAATAGAAATCATGCAAACCCTAGCTTTGCCCTAAAAGGGGTATTTTGGTCAAAAGATGTATTTTGGGTTTTGAGTGGCCAAATCACCTCAACAGAGGTTGGGATTGGGCCACTGGCTTGGTATGGCTTATTACACCTTATCATTAAAGATGGGATAGATTGGAATTGGTTTGCCCTAAGATCTAAGGCCATACCCTAAGGAAGGGCTTTTGTGGCTTGTGAAGGGTATGAGGTCAAAACACCTTGAATGATCTTGGAATTTTGTAGAGAGGGTGCTAGGATAGATAAAACCCTCTGGTAAAAATAATAAGGGATTTTAGGAAGGGTAGGGCTCACAAAACCCTAACCCTAGCCTAGGGTACAAATATTATGGAGCTAGAATAGGTTAGCAAGATTCTTAAAACAATCATGAAAATTTGGCAGAGGGAGTTTTAGATCATACTAATCATATGTGAATTTTAATGGAATTTTTGGATACATAATTAGGGTCTCTACTTCAGAACCTCAAATATTTGGGAACTTGCTAAATAATTCTTATAGAGCTCAATACTTGTTGAAAAATTATGAAACTTCCGAATTAGTGTTCCTAGCTCAGTATGCTCATATGGGAATTTAGTTGGAAATTTTAGATGGATAATTGCTATACTTTGTTCATTAACCCATTAACTTGGAATATTATGAGAATATCAAATATAGACTTTATTATTCAATGCTAAATTGTGAAACTTGTTCCAGAGTACTTATATTCCCTTACAATCATCCATGAATTTTCTCAAAATTTTTGGAATTATTAATGCTGTAAATTCTATTAAAATGAATTATTATGGAATATATTTGAAATTAAAATTAAGGGGTTAAGC
The DNA here is from genome assembly GCA_039583875.1 of Platanthera guangdongensis. Lineage (NCBI taxonomy): Eukaryota > Viridiplantae > Streptophyta > Magnoliopsida > Asparagales > Orchidaceae > Platanthera > Platanthera guangdongensis. The sequence continues at coordinate 112,857,515 of CM077164.1, forward strand.
CTTACTGAAAAATTTTGAGGCTTTGGTTTTTGAGTTATATACTCATATTGTATTTAACAAAAATTTGGTGGGATATTATCTTATGTGAAATTGGTACTTCATCTTCAAATATGGGATTTTTGGCTACTAAATTAATTAAATAAATTATCAGATAAATAGGAAAATTGTGAAATTCTGGATTTAGTCCACAAAGCTCATAATGGCCATCCAATAATTATTATATGAGTACTGATGATTATTTGTTGTACCTCCCATTTTACGAGTCATATAGCTTAAGTGGTCTGCATATAGTAAAAATTGCAGAAACTATGTTGGAGTATAACTTGAGCACATGAGTTGGGATTAGTGGTTGGCTGGTTTGGATAGATAAAAATAAGTTTCACCATTGGAAGTAGGATGAGTAAAAGGGTTGGATTGGCTAGTGTTAGATGGTGCTCGGGATCGACAAAAGATCGTCTTTCCCATAGAAAGGAAAGGTCAAATGCACTAGGGTTAGTTCCATTACAACATTTAAGGGACTAGGAGTTGGGTATTAGCCAATAATAATGAGTGCCTTGTGAAAGAAAGCTTTGGGATTCAGCCCATCGTAGTTGCCAGTGCCCTCGAGAGCCCTTCGCGGGGAATACCTTGGGCAGTCCCGAACTAAACCTAAATTGTTAGGCAAAACTGAAATATAAGAGTAATTAGTAAATCAGGGTTTCACTTTCTCACACCTCGATGTCTCAGGGAGTTAGGTTGTGTCTTGCGGGCAGTAAGCCCAGTGGTTTCGGTGATGGGCAGGTTGGCCCGGAGAGCTTTGGCTCGGTTATGGTTTGTGATGGGCAGGTTGGACCGACGAGCTCTGGTTCTGTTGTTATTATGACGGAAGGGGCAGTTCGGGGAGCTTTGGCTCAGTAGATGATACATAAGGTTGCATGTGCATAAAGGAAAAGGTGGTGGGTCTTTGGTGTTGGAGGGTAGATGCACCGACGCCAACACGTTGACTCGGCGAGTGTGGTTTAGCACTTCGCCAAATAAAGTCCGGTGCGCCACCCGACAAGAGTATGCAGGCGCTCCTCTCTGTGCACCAGTGTTGAGGCATACGATAGGTCTGACTGGTAGTGCAATTACCGGTTTAGAGGTGGGCGAGGCCCAACCCACCGCTTCCATTTGCCACTACGGAGGTATCCTGGGAGGTTCGGCTCCAGAAAGGGGGAACTAAAAGTCTGTGTACACAGGGTCGAGTGGGTGAGTTGCGCTTGCATGTTCACATCATGGCATAATTGTATTACATAGAATAATCATTGTATATAACCTGACACATATTCTATAAGTGGTATGGGACGCTCTATACAATAGGCCATGCAAGATGACCCCTTAGTTTATAAGTTCACGCAAGAGTGCTTATAAGTTAATGGTTTTATTTGATATTACATATTATGCTTGCTAGAAAACTGACACCCTATCGTATAAATTGGTAAGATACTTTTTATACTATAGGAGCCCTGTAAAAGATCCCTTAGCTTATGTGTTTTCATATAAGCTAAGGTTACATTCTCATTCAGTTTTTCATACCTATTTTGCTGCCATACATACTGTAGAACTGCTAGATTAGTTCCGTCGCCACCTGCTTGTTTGTTATTCTCCACTTTCATGTCCTCTCCTTTCCTTCTCCCCGCTCGGTGCCTAGGAGCCATGGGGGAAGGGGCGGGGGATGATAGGACTTAGTCTTTTAGACTAATGGTTTTCGAACCACATAATTTTAGGGGAACGTTGAGCCCAGCATAGGGAGCAGCCTCGGAGGTCGGCACGCATGGAGATGGGCCAGTCTAGTATCAGAGTTCAGATGATAGGGACTGTGAGTCCTGATCATTATTAGTTATAGTATTTGCTTCCGCGTTGAGAGATTTATAGTGAGGACTTGATGTACCGGGCATGAGCCCAAGATTTATTATTTTGTGATATCTGTGGATACTCCCTTCGTGGAGAATATTTATATATATATGATTTTTGTGGACTTGCTTTACCATTGGCTACAGTTGTGATCGATTTGGACGGTAGGATCGGCGTTTTGTAGTGATGACCTTCCCGGGTGCGAAGGTGTCACTGCAAAGCGGCGGTTCTGGGCCTAAGACCCCGGTGTTTTAAAAAGAAAAAAAGAGGGGGGGGGGGGGGTCTTACAAGTGGTATCAGAGGCAAACCTCGATCGAAAATTAGCAGTCCACAACCCCTGGGTCACCACCGCATGAGTTTAGTTTGGGGACAAACTAAGCAGCGGAAGCAGTGGTATACCCATATGGGGGGGGGATCACATGTAAATGGTCCACTTTTTAGGGTTGAGTCAATTACTTACTGATGGCTTTGGAGTTGATCTAGACATTAGAAAAGATGCAGATATACTTTGTGTCCGAGGATCACCCTGAGGTCTACTGGGAGTACCTAGCATCGTTGATTGCCCTAGATGACATTAGAGACCGAGTCAGAGATGGGAATAGGCAGGATGCCCAGCTAGAGCCGGTATTCCAGGCCTTAGAAGCAGGCACTGCTGGGGATTACACGTTAAGGGATGGTCTAGTGTGTTTCAAAGGATGAGTGTACATACCAAAGGGAGGACATGTTCGGGAGGATATTATGATGGAGGCCCACTACGGTCGGTATTCGGTACACCCGGGGATTACAAAGATGACTGCAGATCTGAAGAAGACTATGTACTAGCCAGGCATGAAGAAGGATATCACCCACTTTATGACCCATTGCGAGGCATGCCAGTTGGTGAAGGCAGAGTGTGGGAACCCCGCAGGACTGTTGCAGCCACTCCTAGTGCCAGAGTGGAAATTCGACGACATCGCGATGGACTTTATCCATGGGCTTCCCCGATAACGGACGGAGAATGATTCGATCTGGGTGATCATCGACCGGCTGATGAAGGTAGCCAGATTTATCCCGATCAGGAAGGACGACTCGGTTGGTCTATTGGTTCGGAAGTTCGTGGAGCAGTTCATCCGTTATCATGACATACCCAGGTCAATTGTGTCGGACCGGGATGGATGGTTTACATCCAGAGAGTGGAGATCAGTACAGACTTACTTGGGCACTCGGCTAACATTCAGTATAATGTTTCATCCCCAGATCGATGGGCAGACGGAACGCACCAATCCGACTCTAGAAGATCTGCTACGACTATGGATATTGGATCGCGGTGAGCCTTGGGAGAAGCTGTTGCCACTGATCGAGTTCTCATATAATAACAGCTACCAATCCAGCATAAGGATGGCTCCTTATGAGGCCCTATATGGACGGAGGTGTAGGACTCCGCTATCATGGAAACAGGATGAGGATCCGAAGGTCTTGGGTTTGGAGTTTGTCGAGTACACCGAGGCTCAGTTAAGATTGATACGGGACAGGATGCTAGAGGCATAGAGCCGACAGGCTAAGTATTATGACGCTCGACATCGTCGGGTGGAGTTCCATGTGGGGGACTAGGTTTTCTTAAAGGCCCGACCAATGTATGGGGTTTCACGGGTACGAGGTCAGAAGAAGAAGATCAGCCCAAGATATATGGGGCCTTATAGGATCCGGGAGCGGATCGGTCCCTTAGCATACAGGCTGGAGCTGCCACCGGAGCTGGCGAGTCTACACGATGTGTTCCATGTATCCTCTCTTAGGAATGCTCTACTACGCCCGGAGTAGTAGATTACGGCCACTGATGGGCCGTTAGCATCTGATCGCTCAGTTCACCTGGAGCCGGTCCGGATTGACGACAAGGGAATACGAGTCTTATGCCGCAAAAAGGTACCATTGGTTAAGGTCCTGTGGAGGAATCATGGGAGAGAGGAGCACACATGGGAGCCTCAGGACTTGATGTGACAGAGATACCCAGATCTTTTCGATCAGGTATTACTCACAACCTCTCGGGATGTTACAATTTATTTTCCATATTTGAAACCCCGTAGGACTAACAAGAATTTCGAGGACGAAATTTTTTGTTTATATATTGGGATTTGTAACATCCCTCAGACAACTAGACCCCCAGGAGTGGTTTTGTCATGACCATATCATGACAAAACCCTAGGAAGCCCAAGAAGACCAAGTAAACCTAAGAATGTGGGTGAGACCACTATGGTCTGCACATAGTAAATTTCTGAACTCTTGTTTAAGATGATCATGGGGCTTCACCAAGACTCCAAGACCCCACATCATGGTCTCATCAACCCATTATAAGATCCATTGGAGCCCTAAGGGTCCATTGAAGTCAACCCAAGGTGGCTCAGTTGACATAGAACCACCATTAGCCTAAAGTGACCAAGGTTCCCTAACTAAGGGCAGTGTACCCTAGTAAAGCCCAACTAACCCTACCAAGGACTTTCTAGACCTAAAGTGGGATCAATGGGTCACTAAGGACCCATGGAGGGCAGTCCAAAGGGTTAAGTTGACCAAAGTCAACTCTAACCCTAAATGGGACAAACTAACCTCCACAAGGGCCAATTGAAGTTCCCTTAGCCAAGTGGACCCCACACATACCTTCATAACCCTAGTGAGAGGCCAATGGGTAACCAAGGACCCATTGGGGCCAACCAAAAATGCTAAGTTGACCAAAGTCAACTCTAGCCCTAAAATGGTCAAAGTGGCCTGCCTAAGTGTCAAGTGACCTCCAAAGGGCCAAGACAACCCTACATAGACCTTAGGGTAGGCCAATGGGTCACCAAGGACCCATTAGGGCAAACCTCAAAGGCCAAATTGACCAAGGTCAACCATGGTCAAAGTTTAGGTCAAGTTAGCCCAAATGGGCTAACTCAAGCTCAAGCCCAATTCACTTGGGCTAACCTTGCCTTGATGGATGAAATGAACATGTGGGCTGCCATTGAGTTAGGTAGGAGTCAAATTCAGCTTGGTGTGTAGGAGAGAGAAAAATCACCAAAGGAAAGAGAGAGAAAATGAAGGAATGTAATGGAGGAAGACTTTGGGCTCCTCCTTCTCCTTTCCCAACCTCCCATTCATTGCTCTAGGACAAGGAATGCATCCCCAATTCAACCAGCTAATCCTTGACTGATTGGAGCCAAGTTTCACCCCCTACCTACCATGGCCGCCAACCTTGACTAAGGGCCAATAATGGCAAGGTCTCCTACAGCCACCTAACACCTCATTTCATCTTCTTAAAAGCCTCACTGGACTCCAAGGAGTCATTTCCACCACTTACCTGAAGGAGCCAAGCAATTCCACTGTACAGTTGCAAAACTCCGACCACCACCACCACCAAAATGGCTTCCCGGTGATCGGCAAGGCTACAGCCGCCCAGCAAGGTCCTCCTCCACTCCTTCATCCATGATTAGTTCATAGCAATCGTTAGGGCCAAGGTTCGGGCTCAATTGAGCCCGATCCAAGTTGGAAAATCCATGGTTTTTCCGTGAAATTTAGCTTGTCGGATTCGTCAGAAAACGGCCCTCCGGCGGCTGTGCCGCCGCCTGGCGACGGCCACCACCTCAACGAAGGTGGTGGTGGCGGTGGCAGGCCGGGGAGGCGGCTGGACGGCCGGCGGCAGCCGCTTGAAGTTGGCCCAGGAAAATTGAATCCTGGCCGTCGGCTCAAGGTTGAAGATGAAGGGATCCCGTCCACTTTGCGCCAAGATTCATGCTGTAAATGATATTAAACTCTAGGTTTATAATTTCATTTTTAATGATTTCTGTCACACAGAATGCATTTACTGTTTTTAATTTTTAAAAATATATAGAGGCTATTTCATAAAACATCATCAACATGAAAGGTGTAGCCTGGCGAGTCTACTTTACAACAAAATTGATTTGAACCAATTTGGGTGCATGGTTTGACTAGGACACTCATTTTGATGGGACCTACACCTAGGGCTAGGTAGACACTAAACTGAGTGCCCACACTTCATCCTTGGTTAAAAGTAATTGCAATTTTGGCAGTGAGTCCCCCAAGACATATCTAGGTGCTGCCCAAAGATGGGAATTTTTGGGGGCAATTTGTCTATAGTTTTGGAAAATATTTAATTTATCTATGTTTAATTAATTTAAGGGCCAAAAAACCTCCAAACTCACCCAAATTTTGATGAGAGGTGCTTAGGGTCAATATAAATATCTGGTTAAAATTTCATCACATTTGGAAGTGGTTTGAACAGAAATCATGAAAACCCTAGCATTGCCCTAAAAGGGGTATTTTTGTCAAAAGTTGTATTTTGGGTTTTGAGTGGCCAAATCACCTCAACAGAGATTGGCATTAGGGCCACTGGCTTGGTATGTCTTATTTCAACTTATCATTAAAGATGAGATAGATTGGAATTGGTTTGCCCTAAGATCTAAGGCCATACCCTAAGGAAGGGCTTTTGTGCCTTGTGAAGGGTATGAGGTCAAAACATCATGAATGATCTTGGAATTTTGTAGGGAGGGTGCTAGGATAGAAAAACCCTATGGTAAAAATAATAAGGGATTTTGGGAAGGGTAGGGCCCATAAAACCCTAACCCTAGCCTAGTGCACAAATATTTTGGAGCTAGAATAGGTTAGCAAGATTTTTAAAATAATCATGAAAATTTGGCAGAGGGAGGTTCACACCATACTAATCATATGTGAATTTTAATGGAATTTTTGGATACATAATTAGGGTACCTACTTCACAAAATCAAATATTTGGGAACTTTATTAATAATTCTTACAAAGCTCAATACTTGTTGCGAAATTATGAAACTTGAGAATTAGTGTTCTTATCTCCGTATGCTCATATGGTAATTTATTTGGAAGTTTTAGATGGATAATTGCTATACTTTGTTCATTAACCCCTTAACTTGGAATATTATGAGAAAATCAAATATAGACTTTATTATTCAATGATAAATTGTGAAACTTGCTCTAGAGTACTTATATGCCCTTATAATCATGCATGAATTTTCTCTCAATTTGTGGAATTATTAATGCTGTAAATTCTCTTAAAATGAATTATTATGTGATATATTTGAAATTAAAATTAAGGGGCTAAACCTTACTGGAAACTTTTGAGGCTTTGGATTTTGAGTTATATACTCATATTGTATTTAATAAAAATTTAGTAGAATATTTTCTTACAGGAAATTGGTACTTCATGTTCAAACATGGGATTTTTGGCTACTAAATTAATTAAATAAATTATCAGATAAATAGGAAAATTGTGAAATTCTGGATTTACTCCACAAAGATCATAATGGCCCTCCAATAATTATTATAGGAGTACTGGATGATTATTTGTTGTACCTCCCATTTTTCGAGTCATATAGCTTAAGTGGTCTGCATATAGTAAAAACTGCAGAAACTATGTTGGAGTATAACATGAGCACATGAGTTGGGATTAGTGGTTGGCTGGTTTGGATAGAGAAAAATAAGTTTTACCATTGGAAGTAGGATGAGTAAAAGGGATGGATTGGCTAGTGTTAGGTGGTGCTTGGGATCGACGAAAGATCGTCTTTCCCGTAGAAAGGAAAGGTCAAATGCAATAGGGTTAGTTCCATTACAACATTTAAGGGACTAGGAGTTGGGTATTAGACAATAAGAATGAGTGCCTTGCGAAAGGGAGCTTTGGAATTCAGCCCATCGTAGCTCCTAGTGCCCTCGAGAGCCCTTCGCGGGGAATACCTTGGGCAGTCCCGGGCTAAACCTAAATTGTTAGGCAAAACTGAAATATAAGAGTAATTAGTAAATCAGGGTTTCACTTTCTCACACCTCGATGTCTCGGGGAGTTAGGTTGGGTCTTGCGGGCAGTAAGCCCAGTGGTTTTGGTGATGGGCAGGTTGGCCCGGCGAGCTTTGGCTCGGTTATGGATTGTGATGGGAAGGTTGGCCCGGCGAGCTTTGGCTCGGTTGTTGTTATGATGGATAAGATGGTCCGGAGTACTTTGGCTCGGTAGCTGATACATAAGGTTGCATGTGCATAAAGGAAAAGGTGGTGGGTCTTCGGTGTTGGAGGGTCGATGCACCGACGCCAACATGTTGACTCGACGAGTGTGGTTTAGCACTTGGCCAAATAAAGTCCGGTGCGCCAGCCGGCAAGAGTACGCAGACACTCCGCTCTGTGCACCAGCTTTGAGGCGTACGATAGGTCTGACTGGTAGTTCAATTACCGGTTTAGAGGTGGGTGAGGACCAACCCATCGCTTCCGTTTTCCACTACGGAGGTATCCTGGGAGGTTTTGCTCCAGAAAGCGGGAACTAAAGATCTGTGTACACAGAGACGAGTGGGTGAGTTGCACTTGCATGTTCACATCATGACATAATTGTATTACATAGCATAATCATTGCATATAATCTGACACATATTGTATAAGTGGTATGGGACGCTCTAAACAATAGGCCCTGCAAGACGACCCCTTAGTTTATAAGTTCACGCAAGCGTGCTTATAAGTTAAATGTTTTATTTGATATTACATATTATGCTTGCTAGAAAACCGACACCATATCGTATAAATCGGTATGGGACTTTTCATATGATAGGAGCACTGCAAAAGATCCCTTAGCTTATGTGTTTTCATATAAGTGAAGGTTATATTCTCATTCAGTTTTTCATACCTATTTTGCTGCCACACATACTGTAGAACTGCTAGATTAGTTCCGTCGCCACCTGCTTGTTTATTATTCTACACTTTCATGTCCTCTCCTTCCCTTCTCCCTGCTCGGTGCCTAGGTGCCATGAGGGAAGGGGAGGGGGATGATGAGACTTAGTCTTTTAGACTAACGGTTTTCGTACCACATCATTTTAGGGGACCGTGGAGCCCAGCATAGAGGAGGAGCCCCGGAGGTCGGCACGCATGGAGATGGGCCAGTCTAGTACTGGAGTTCAGATGATAGGGACTGCGAGTCCTATCATTATTAGTTATAATATTTACTTCTGCATTGAGAGATTTGTAGTGAGGACCTGATGTACCGGGAATGAGCCCAAGATTTAGTATTTTGTCATATCTGTGTATAATCCCTTCGTGGAGAATATTTATATATATGTGATTTCTGTGTACTTGCTTTACCATTGGCTACAGTTGTGATCGATTTGGCCGGTAGGATTGGCATTTTGTAGTGATGACCTTCTCAGGTGCGAAGGTGTCACCGCAAAGTGGCGGTTCTGGGCCTAAGACCCCAGTGTTTTGAAAAGAGAAAAAAGGGGCCTTACAGAGCTCTCCTACTTCCTTGGTCTCCATGTGAAGCAGCTACCTGATGGCATCTTCATCTCCCAAACTAAATATGCTAAAGAGCTTCTCAAAAAGTTTGGGATGGCTGATGCCTCAGCACAAAAAACACCTATGACTACTAATGCTGTAGTAGATTCTGATCCACATGGGAGATCTATTGATCAGAAGTTATATAGGGGCATTGTTTGGTCCCTGTTATATCTTACACCCAACAGACCTGATATCATATTTTCCACATGCCTTTGTGCTAGGTTCCAAGTGAACCCTAAAGAATCTCACCTTACTTTCCTTAAAAGAATTTTGAGATATATAAAGAGTTGTCCTAGTCTAGGACTATGGTATCCTACTGAGTCAGAATTTCAGTTAATTGGATACATAGATGCTGACTATGCTGGTTGAAGTTTAGACAGAAAAAAGTACCTTAGGAACTTGCCAGTTCCTTGGTACGAGACTAGTGTCTTAGTTCTACAAGAAACAAACATCTGTATCCACATCAACTGCTGAAGCAGAGTACATGCAGCTGGCAGTTGCTGTTGACAGATATTGTGGATTCAGAATCAACTCCTGGACTATGGTTTCAACTTAAATAATTCAACTCTCCTTTGTGATAACACAAGTTCTATATCTATAGCACAGAATCCAGTCCATTACAGTAGGACTAAGCTTATAGACATTAGGCATCACTTCATTAGAGAGTGTATAGATAAAAACAAAATCAAACTTGTCTATATCTCCACTGATTTACAAAAAGCTGATATTTTCACAAAAGCCTTGGATGAAAAGAATCACTTGTTTTTATAAATCAGCTGGGCATGATAAATGGAGAAGCTTTGATCTAACTTCTGTCTGCATTCGACGAATTTGCCAAAGTTCGTCGAACGGAGTTCGACGAACTGGGGAAAGTTCTTGAGTTATTCGTCGAACGGAGATCGACGAACTCTCTGTGAGTAAAGTTGTTTTTGTCGAACGCAGATTGATGAATCTGCTTCAGAAGAATTTCGTCGAACGGAGCTCGACGAAATGTCTTCAAATCTTCAGACTGAGCTCGACGAATTATTTAACTTCAAGTTATTTCGTCGACCTCAGATCGAAGATCTTTTTATTAATCGTGGAACGGAGTTTGTCGATTCATATTCCAGAAAACCCTATATCTAGTTTTTCTTTGACCTCCGTCCCACGCTTTCAGATTCATTTGCACTTGATGGTCATTTTTCTCTTGCAGGTACTCAAATGGCGATTCCAGCAGGAACCCTTATAACAATGAAGTTTGATACCGGCTTCGATGCGGATTTCGAATCATTCCAACATTCCGACCCTGTCTTTCTAGAAATCCTACAACTTCTTGACGACCAGAAACTGAAAACTCTGTTATCCATAAGGATCAAAATATCTGGATCAGAAATCAGGGAATGGGTATATACTTCTTCTGCAACAGATGACAACACTCTGACTGGAACAATAACGGGTAATGCTGTTTCTCCCTCTCCCGCCGTTTTAACTGAAATCTTTGGATTAAGTAATGGAGAAGATGCATTAGAGATTGATAATGAAGTGTTTGATGAGATGCTTAGTCAAATGGGTTACTCTGGAGAAAACCCTAACACATTACTGAAGAAACATCTCTCTGCAGAATTTAAGTTTCTAGCAGACATAGTTGGGAAAGTCTTGCTGGTCAAGCACACTGCACACGACCATATAACGAGGCATCAATTTCTGGTTATGTGTGTAGTGGTGAACAAGAAACAGGTGAACTGGGCACATATAATCTTTGATTTGATCAAGAAAAAGAACAACAAAAAGGAAGTTTGTTTTGGAAGGATCCTGGGGATCTTTTTGAAGGAAAAAGCTGCCGAATCACTGGTTTCCCCGACCATATTCATTAATGCCAGCAAAAGGCTCACTTTTGCCTTGTTTGGCAAGGGGGAGAGGACAATCTCAAAGCCCTCTAACGCTTTATCGTCTGCCACCAAAGCTTCTGAAAGTACAAGGGCTGATACAACCACTCCCCACCCTTCTGAAGAGATCACTCCCTCATCCCCATCTTGGTGTAGGCTACGGGGTTTGACGCGATAACGGCAAATGGAGTAACGCGTACGCCTCTCAACTTCCACTATTACGCTCACACAATAACTAAACGCAGCACACCCACAAACAACGTTATCAACTATCGCTAACGCACGGTAGCCACGCCGTTTATAGATCGAACAAACGACTAGAGGCCGATGTTCTCTCAAGCTAAAAGGACCAATATTGGGTCCGACCGAGCGATGGTTGTACCAAAAGAGATCTACCCAAAATGCGATCGAAAAATGGTAGATCTCTCCGAACAAAAAATACGGGGCTCGCCAAACCCTTTCGGAAATAACTCGATTAAGATTGATGCAAATCAAAAGGAAAACCACGAAGAATCTAACGAGTCAAATCCAACGCAAAAATCTTTCCGAGCACTAGACTATCAAGAGAGAATCACTTGTGAGTGGAGAGGATCATTACCCAAGTCGAAATAGATGATTCCGACTACCTTTGAACGATCGCTCTTCCACGGTTCCGCCGGAGTTGTGCCGGATGGAGAGATAGATCGTCCGCCTTGTCCGCTTCACACCAAAATCCAGATTCCTCATTGTAGAAGGAGACCTTTCTCGGATAAAACTCCAAGCAAATATGGGCGGCCGGGTTTCTTCAAAAGGGTGCTCGGGAGGTGGAGGTTGGTGGCCGGCCAGTTATGGATAAAGGTGGTCGGGTTGTAGATGGGGGAGAGGAGTGGCGGCTTGGAAGAGGAAGATGAGGGGCGGCAGGATTTGGGGAAGAAGAGAAAAAGGGGGTTGGCGGCTTGGAAGAGGAAGATGAGGGAGAGGGCTGGCCGAATGCTTTAGAGAGAGAGAGAGAGAGAGAGAGAAAAGGGGTGGTGGCGGCTAGGAGAGGAAGAGAGAGAGAGAGAGGGGGGGATTAATGAGTAAGGAATGTTAGGGTTTCTCTTTTCATTTCAACTAAAGGTTAAACAAAACCATACATGCCTATATATAGGCTTAACACCAAGTCTTGGCTATATGTAGCCAAAATAAAAATAAAACACTCAAATGTGTAAATAAGCATGCTAAAAATATGAATGCTTTTAAGCTAATAAAATAAGTTCAACTAATTATTTCTCTTGCGCCGAGGGCGGAGATTGTAGCGCCGCTCCATACGAACACCATGGCGACGCGAGTCCTTTGTTGGAGAAGAAGGAGGGTCTTCCATTAGCGGGCCGTCATCAACAACTTGGGGGCCGTCGTCACCAATCCTCCCCCGCTTGAAAGGACTCATCACCGATGAGTTGTCTTGAAGATACCGTCGGAGAAGAACACCATCCAATAGAGCGACCTCCGCCTCCGGGAGCCAAGAGTCATCAGAGGCAAGGCGATCACGCCATCGAATCAAGTAGCGGTGCACATCGCCATCTACAATGGGAAACACGTCATCCTGGAGAATCCTCTCTGACAAAAATGCTGTCCTGGCAAACCTGGGAAAAGAATTAGGCAGCAAAGGGGGAAAATCTTTATCATCAACATGTAGCGTACCTCCGTTGGAGACCGACGGAGAGAGCGATCCCTTTCCCCACTCAACCCCATACCCATGAGAATCTGTAGTGGAACTAAATGGACAGGAAGATAATTCTAGTGGCGGAGCAATATATGGCGTTAAATCCGAAACATTAAAAATCGGGGAAATACCCCAATCAGTTGGTAATTCCAAAAGAAAGGCATTGTCTCCTAACCTTTTTAAAATCCGAAAAGGTCCTGCTCGCCGATCCGCTAACTTTTTTAAGGTGCCCGTAGGCAACTGTTCAGGGATGAGACGTACCTTGACTAAATCGCCCACTTTCAAGGGAGACACTCTCTTCTGTGCGTTGGCATTAACTTGATAAGATGCGGATTGAGTGGTAGGAGTTTCATTTATGTGCTTGTGCAGATCATGGATGTGAGAGGCAAAGTCCTGTGCAAATTGACTTGACTTAAAAGATGGCGGTAACAGAATCAAGTCAAGTGGCACAGGTGTTTTATAACCGTGCACGATCTCATTCGGGGACAAACCTGTGGATATATTTTTGGAATTATTATACGCTAACTGAGCATGACGGAGGATAAGGCCCCATGTACCCTTGTGGTCTCCCACAAGGCATCGAAGCAAACTACCTAAACTTCTGTTAACAACTTCTGTTTGCCCATCCGTCTGCGGATGGTACGCTGAAGAGAATAGAGGTTTGGTGCCCATAATCCTCCATAGGGTCTTCCAAAAATAACTAGTAAACTTCACATCCCTATCGGTAACTATAGATTTTGGAACGCCTCGATGGCCAACTACCTCTTTAAAATATAATTGTGCAACGCGTGACACATCGTTGGTTTTATTGCATGCAATAAAATAGGCCATTTTGGAGAAAAGATCTACAACAACTAAGATAGAGTCGTGACACCTAAATGTGAGTGGGAGGCCGAGAATGAAGTCCATGCTAACGTATTCCCAGGGGATAGAAGGAATCAGAAGAGGGATATAAACCCCGCATTAGTTTTGTTCCCCTTAGCCAATTAGCACGCTCGACAACTTCCCACGATTTTATTAACCATGGCCTTAAGACCGTGCCAATAGAACTTGTCTTCGACTAACGTGATCGTCTTGTCACGGCCAAAGTGTCCACCTAACCCTCCGCTATGCAATTCCCACACTATGAAGTGTCGTAGGGAGGAACGGGGGATGCATAGCTTCGAATGGTTAAATAAATAGCCTTCACGAATGTAAAAAGAAGTAATGGTTGTAGGCAAGTCATCTTGAGTGGTGAAATAGATATCCTTAAAATCTGGACAGTGGGCGTATTCCTCCTTAATCCTATCGAAGCCAATCACCTTAACTTCTAGCGTGGATAGTAATAACGAAACACGACTAAGGGCGTAGTCTACGCGGTTGAGGGTTCCCTTAAGGTGTTTGATAATGAAAGTGTACTCCTGAAGATAGGAGACCCATTTGGCATGCCTAGCACTAACCTTAGTTTGAGAGTTAATAAACCTTAGCGCTTCATGATCGGATAGGATGACAAACTCCTTAGGAAGTAAATAATGCCGCCAATGTTGGAGGCATCTGAAAGTGCAGGTTAGATCTGAAATACTCTAGAGGGGGGGGGGGGGGTGAATAGAGTATTGTGCTCACTACAAAACGTTTTACAACTTTTATTGTAATCCTAAGGGAACAAAATCAGCAAATAATAAAATAAGCACAACAAACTATCTAATCACAGATCACAGCAAAAACAAAAGAAGAGGGCAACCAGACGACACAAGAAATTTTTATAGTGGTTCCCCAACCTAGGTACATCCAATCTTCTACCACCCTGGTAGGAATCCACTCAGGTTTTTGATCCGGTGCCTGACACCAATGAGCTTTTGTTCAGGTGCTCAAAAATCAAAACCACAAGTCTTTTGGTAGGAGAATTGCAACCATGAATAATTTTGAAGGGAATTAAAACCCTGTACAGGTGTTGGAAAAGAGATGATGGTGTCTTCTCTTTCTCAATGACAACTAAGAAGACTGTGGATTGATATTAGCAGATTTGCTCCCCCTGAGATCTTGAATGTATCAGGAAAAACTGGAGCACTGCTTTAGGGTGACAGGTCTTCAAAATTGGAATGCCTGGACCAGAGATTGTTCAGGAACTTCTTTGACAGATAGAATTTTGTTGTCCTTTTTAAGTTGTCCTGAGAATTGACAGAAGAAGACTCTTGATAGTGATAGATTGTTCTTCTTCTTCTTGATGAAGTTGTTCTTTGGCCAAGGATGATTGCAGTCAAGAACTTTAGATTTCTGTAAGACTGTTCTTGTGCAATCTGTCTGACTGTCTGATTGACTGTATGCAAGATTACGTTTTCTTCTCTGTATCTTTCCGACTGAAGAATCCTTTTGAAATTTGAATGCTTGAGCAGTAATTGCAGTCGGCCTGGGAAGGAAGCGACAATCAATGATTTCCCTAACTGTCCCATGGAAAAACGGCATGAAATAATCCAAGATTAATTGCACGTTCTAATGGTAACATTCCGAGAAGATCTGGCATTAATTGTTCAGGAATCATCGCTAAGAAACGGGACGGGAAACTGGAGAAGACCTAATCTGGAATCGTCGAACGAAGAACATAATTCGTTGAGCTGAGTTTGAGTTCATCGAGCTGAGCTTGAGTTCATCGACCAGACAATTTGTCTTCAAGGAAATCTTGTCAATTCTGCTTCAATCTTCGTCGAACTGACAATCTTCATTCGTCGAGTTGAGAATCATCATTCGTCGAGCTGAGTATCCAAATTCGTCGGCTCGAGAAGTTGAGAACTTGAGGTCCAAGTTTGTTGAGCTGAGAAACTTGTTCGTCGACCAAATCCTGAAGCTGGACTTAGAAATATTCTGGAGTTATCCTGACTTTAGCTTGATGTAGAACCTCAACATTCGTCGAACAGAGAACAAGGATCGTCGAGCTCAGCACTAAGAATTGTCTCACGATCGTCGAGCGCCGAACACCTTTCGTCGAGTTGAGTTCGACGAACGTCGAACTCACTTTACTTAGTCTTGAAATCCTCTAAGTCTAGAGACTCTGATGGTCTTGATGATAGCTGGTCCATCTGATGTTGAACGTAAGGACTTGGCCTAGACTCTAGGACACAAATTGACCCAGGCTATATAGGTTGGGTCACATCCTAAGCTAGTGAACCTAGCACAAATCAACTAGGGATCCAATAATCTCCCCCTATTTGGGTGAGGTCACTAACAGAGTCAAAACAGAACCAAACAGAAAAACAAAGCAAGAAAAGAAAAATATCAGGCAGAGAATTACCAACACATGCAGCAGATATATATATATACACAGCTTTGTTTAAACAAAAAGCATAGTTTGAAAACAAATGCAGAAAGAGACTGAAATAAAATAAGGATTACTTCTTTGGCTTTTTCTACTTTGACCTGTCTTCTGCTGTCTGCTCTCCTGGCTTTTTGAAGATGATTTCTCTCTTTGGATCTGAAGCCTGAGCCTTTGTCATAGTCATATCAGCTGCCCCAATAATATTCAATGATGTAGCTCTGGAGACAACTGCTTCTTGATGGAGCTTCATATTATCATCAACATTAAACAGTTTATTGCCTTTGTCAAATCTTTTCAACTCTTCTTTTCTATACTTTGAAATTATTGTGAAGCCTGATGTGTCTTTTCCTTCAGCCTTTGCTTTATTGATCAAAGATAGTCCAATTAATTCCTGGTATCTAGCCATTCTTGCAGTATTTGTAGTTTCAGGATCTTCAAATGGAATTAGAGGAGAGTATGGCCTTTTTGGACTGTCAGCTTTTTGATCTTCAGATATTTGTTGATGTTGCTGCTGATGCTGTTGATTTCCTGAGGATGGTTGCCTCTGCTGGCTGCTTCCAGAGGATCTCCCTGACTGTCTCTGATATGTTTGCATGGGGGTAGATCTCTGAGAGCTATAACCACTGGCACCAGCTGCTGGAGGAGGAGGAGGAGGTGGATCCTTTCTGAATTTGTGAAATGGAGGAGGAGAGTATCTCCTACTTATCTTCCTAACCTTTTGTTGGTTCTTTGATAGCCACATCCATGCAGGCATTCCCTTATATGGAGTAACATTGTGCAAGATGTAATAAGGGTGTTAGCAGTGGGATTAGGCTTAGGGGCTGGAGGAGGAGGAGTCTTCCTTTTCTTTGATAACATCTTCTTTTTCTTTGCGGCATCTTCATCTGAATCATCATCATCATCAGCTTCATCATCAGTATCAGAACCCTGAGGGTTATCATACAGAGTATCTAAAGCTTTCAAAGCTTTATCAGAAATAACAGCTTTTTTTGGAGGAGGGGCAGAAGGTTCAGGAACTGGAGTTTCAGCAACAGGAGAAGAGGGGACTGTACAGGAATCAGGAATTATGGGGACAGAGCCTTCAGGTACTGCCTTATTCTCCTCTTCAATATCAGCCAGGATTAGCTCATCCAAATCAGGCATAGGAGAGTCATCCATAACAAAAACTGGGGCGGAGATATCTTCTAGAATAACTTCTGGACTGGCTGCAGAGATTGAAGCTAAAGAAGGGATATCAAAACTGTCACAGAGTTGCTTAGCAACTGCTGGACTAACTGGAGAGGTATAGGGTACAATAGCCAAATGTGGCTTAGTAAAATCTGCTGGAAGAAACTGCATATATACAGTATCAAAGACTTGCAGTAATTCTGGTGGATTTACCGTGGGATTCTTAATGAAATCACCAACAGTTTTTATTTGCTCAACTGACTCATCTAAGTCAATGTCAGTGTCCATAAAATGAATCAATTCAATCATCTCAGAATTATATTCTGGAAAAATTTCTGCATCTTCATCTGCTGTAGAAGGAACTACTGCTGTGACTGTTGCTGCTGCATCTGCATCTGCTGCAACTTCATCACTGAGCATCTCCCCCTGTCTGGGTTCAGGAAAACCTGGAGCCAGGCCCATGGATGAAGACGGGGCAGCAAAGAGAAGAGAAACTTGTGCAGATAAAGAATTGATAGAATTCATAAGAGGTGTAATGGCCTCTGTGATAAGAGATTTGATGAGAGGGGTAAGAATGGTGAGGATAGATGAGATGGTAGTTGAGTCAAAGGAGGAAGGGGAAGAGGATGGAATGGAGGGTGGAATAACATGAGTGTGATGAGTGGATGTGGATGAAGGTGGAATAGGGGCATCTGGCATGACAGAGTCTGTGGGTATGTTGTAAGAGGGAATGGAGGACAAATGAGGGGGAAGTGGAGACTGAGGAGTTGTAGGGATATGGGAGTCATGAGGTGAAGCTGGAGGTGTGGGAATGTTTGAAATGTCAAGTGGTGGAGATGGAGGAGGATTAGGCACATGAGTATGTTGTTGAGATTGAAGTGTTGAAGAAGGAATGGAAGAGGAAGGGAGTTGCTTTGCTGGAAGGGGTACTGGAAGAGATGGTGGAGATGGAATGACCTCTTCTGCAGGGTGGGGAGTGGCTTTTACAGCCCTGGTGCTCTCAGAAGTAGGGATGGAAGAGGAGGAAGCCTTGGACGGCTTGGAGATCGTCCTCTCCCATCTGCCAAACAAGACGCATGTGAGGCGCTTGCTAGCATTGATGAAGATGGTCGGGGAGACCATGCATTCACCAGCCTTTTCCTTAAGGAAGATCCCCAGGATTCTTCCGAAGCAGACTTCCTTCTTACTATTCTTCTTCTTAATCAACTCAAAGAAAATCTTACTCCAATTAACAGAACGCTTATTCACCACCGCACACATGATAAGGAATTGATGTCTGGTTATGTAATTATGTACGGTGTGCTTGCCCATTAGTATCTTTTCCACAATATCCGCCAAAAACTGATAAGCGGCAGACAGTTGTTTCTTCAATAATTTGTTAGGCTTGCTTCCGGAAAACCAAATTAACTTCAGCATTTCAGTAAATTCTTCAGAATCCATTTCCATATTATCTTCTCCATTTACCAAACCAAAAATCTCAGAGAGGACGGCGGGAGATAGGGAAACAGCAGTACTCCCGATAGTGCCTGTCAGAACATCTTCCTCAGAAATAGTAGATGTGTATACCCATTCTCTAATTTCAGTTCCATCTAGTTTAATCCTTCTGGTCATGAAGTCTTTGAGACTGAGTTCTTCTAGCAGTTCCAATATATAGAGAAATATGGGGTCAGAGTGTTGTAAGTAACCAAAATCCATATCAAACCCGGTGTCGAACTTCATTGCGGCTAAGGTGCTCGCTGGAATCGCCATTGATGACCTGCAAGAAAGACACAGAGAAAACGACGATCAAGTGAAAAAGAACTGAAAGTGCGGGACGGAGGTCGAAGAAAACCTAGATATAAGGTTTCCAGAATATGAATTGACAATCTCTGTTCCACGAAAAGAAACAATTCTTCGAACTGAGCTCGACGAAATAAATTATAGACAGATAATTCGTTGATCTCATCCAAAGGTTTGGTGAAAATGTCTGCTCTCTGTAGATCAGTAGGAATATGGATTAAGTTAATTTTCTTTTTGTCTACATTATCTCTAATGAAATTATGTCTTATTTCAATATGCTTAGTCCTAGAATGGTGAACTGGATTCTGTGCTATAGCAATAGCACTAGTATCATCACAAAATAATGTTAAATTATTTAAGTTGACACCATAGTCTAGGAGTTGGTTTTGTATCCATAACATTTGTGAACAGGAGCTGCCAGCAGCCATGTTTTCTGCTTCTGCAGTTGATGTAGACACATATGTTTGCTTTTTACAAAACCAGGAGATAAGTCTCATACCTAGGAACTGGCAAGTTCCAGAGGTACTCTTCCTATCCACTCTACATCCAGCATAGTCAGCATCTGAGTATCCAGTTAACTCAAACTCTGACTCTGCAGGATACCAGAGTCCTAGATTAGGACAACCCTTTATATATCTCAAAATTCTTTTTAAGAAAATAAGGTGAGATTCTTTAGGGTTCACTTGGAATCTAGCACAAAGGCATGTGGCAAACATTATATCAGGCCTGCTTGCTGTTAGGTATAATAGGGATCCAACAATTGCCCTTTAATGTTTCTGATCTACAGGTTTCCCTGCTGCATCAGAATCCACAACATCATTAGTAGCCATAGGTGTTTTCATTCCTGAAGCATCATCCATCCCAAACTTCTTAATAAGCTCTTTAGCATACTTAGCTTGGGAGAGAAAGATACCATCACGGAGCTGCTTCACTTGGAGACCAAGGAAGTAGGAAAGCTCACCCATGCTACTCATCTCAAATTTGGAATGCATGAGGTCAGCAAACCTCTTGCATAATTTGGGATCAGTTGACCCAATAATGATGTCATCCACATATATTTGTACTAACAAAATTTGGTCCTTATGATGTCTAGGGAAAAGAGTTTTATCTATGGTTCCTCTTGTAAATTTATGCTCTAAAAGAAAGTTTGCTAAGGTCTCATACCAAGCTCTTGGAGCTCACTTTAAACCATAGAGAGCTTTATGCAATTTAAATACAAAAGAGGATTGAGTTAGAGAGATAAAACCTGGAGGTTGTTCTACATAAACCTCTTCTTGAAGCACTCCATTCAAGAATGCACTCTTGACATCCATTTGGAACACTTTGAATCTCCTGTGAGCTGCATAGGCAAGGAATATTCTTATGGCCTCTAACCTTGCAACAGGGGCAAAGGTTTGGTCATAGTCAATTCCTTCCTCTTCCTGTAGCCTTGAGCAACAAGCCTAGCCTTGTTTCTCATTATGTTTCCTTGAGCATCCAACTTGTTTCTGTAGACCCACTTGGTTCCAATAACTGGGTAGTTATGAGGTCTTGGAACCAAGTCCCAAACTCTACATCTCTCAAACTGATTTAGTTCCTCTTACATTGCAATGATCCAGTGGGGATCTTGCTTAGCTTCATGGATGGTGAGAGGTTCAATCTGAGAGAGAAAACAGACATGCATCAAGTCTTGGTTGAGTTGATGTCTTGTTTGTACACATGCTGAAATTTCTCCAATCACTTGAGATCTGGGGTGATCTCTAAGTGTGACAAGATCAGTTGGTGGAGTTTGTTGAGCAACAACTTCTGTATTTAATTCCTCTTGTGGAATGGTACTAGCTGTTGAGGGAAGTTCAGCCACTTCCACTTGAAGTTCTTCTTCACTGTCTTCAGCAACCTGTGGAGTAGGATGGGTTGACACCTCTTGGGTAAGGTTGAGTCCATCCATAGACTCACACAGTTGTGGAACCTGCAAAAAGCTATTGGTAGAAATCTCTTTTTCCTTATAAGACATGTTACCTTCATCAAAAGATACATGGACAGACTCTTCAATTTTAAGGGTAGATTTATTAAAAATCCTATAGGCCTTGCTTACTTGGTAGTATCCTAGAAAAATCCCTTCTTCAGCCATAACCTCAATCTTTTTAATGTATCTCTTGTTATTAGTGTGAATGTAACATATGCAGCCAAAAACTTTAAAGTATGTGATTTTAGGTTTCTTCCCTTTAAGTAATTCATAGGGAGTCTTATTTTTCAGCTTATGTATAAGGCTTCTATTCAGGACATAGTTAGCAGTGTTTACAGCTTCTGCCCAAAAGGATAGAGGCATATAAGCATCTGTCAATAATGTACCTGCATATTCAATGAGTGTCCTATTTTTCCTTTCAGCAACCCCATTTTGTTGGGGAGTTCTAGGAGCTGAGAAGCACTGCCTGATACCTTCCTTCTCACAGAACTCATGCATAAGAAGAGACTCAAACTCTGTGCCATGATCACTTCTGATCAATGCAACATGAGTAGATAACTCAATCTGTATGGTGCTGAGAAAATCTGTAAGAACCTTGAATATATCTAACTTAGCTCTCAAAAAGGCTACCCAACTGAATCTAGAGAAGTCATCAACAATCACTAAAGTATAAGACTTCCCTCCTAGGCTTTATACTGCAATGGGTCCAAATGGATCCACATGAAGCAAATACAGAATCCTAGGTGAATCACTTTTATTAATGGATTTGAAACTAGTTTTAGTTTGCTTGCCTAATTAACAAGCCCTGCATAGGTTTTCCTTCTTGTAGGGGCCAGAAGGTAAACCTCTAACAAGGTTGTCTTTAGATAACCTAGCTATATTCTTAAGATTTACATGTCCTAATCTTTTATGTCATAACTCATTTTGATTACTAGTAAAATTCAGCAAGCAGATATCAGTTGTGGCAGAAATAAAATCTACTAGATATATGTTGCCTTGTCTAATTCCAATTAAAACAATTTTGTTTTCATTATCAATAATAGAGCAAGAGGTAGAGTTAAAGTGTACCGGATAACCTTCATCACATAATTGACTTATGGATATTAGGTTATGTTTGAGTCCTCTTACATATGTTACTTTCTTGAAGGTAACTGCTCCAATCTTGACTGCTCCATATCCTTCTGACTGGCTACTCTTTGAATCACCAAAGATCACCTTTGGTCCTAGCTTAGACTTGTAATTGGATAGATTGCCCTTGCTACCTATCATGTGCTTGGAGCAACCACTGTCCAAGTACCAGGTCTGACTTACCCTTGGACAGCTCTTCACCTGTACCTATAATGACAAACAAAATTCAATTGTTCTTGACCCAGGTTACCTTGGGTCCTTTATTTGGTTGAAATGAGAAACTGGAAATAACTGATAGTGCAGGTTGAGATTTATAACCTAATGTGTGATATCTTGTCACAACCCGCATTTTCTCAACAATAAAATCGTATCAGAGCAAGAGAAAACACGTGTCGTGATGCCATGTTGTGCAGGGGATAACTGCACACGCTCAGGCAAAACTCCAGACCTTGGATTTAAGGAAAATCGTTGATTAATTATGAAAGAAAAGCAGTTGGGTTGATTGGCCGTATCCCTCGGCACGGTGGATCAGCTAGTCCACAATTAAAAGTATAAGTATACGCAGCAGAAAATAGTTTGGTTCAATTAAGTTGACACCCTAGTGAGCATAAGTGTCCCCGAGGGGCAACTCATGGTATGCACGACTCTAAAGTGAATATAATAGATATAAAATGGTAGCCTTTTTATGCTAAGGAAATATAGTGTCTTTGCTTTATAATTATGTTATGCATGATATACATATAATAATGCTTTTAGGGTTTAAAATATCTAACATGCACTCTAGCATAAATCCTTCCCAGAAGCAAGTAAACAACCACTAATAGGCAAAAACAGCAGTTTAAGTTCATACCCAGCATCGCAAGAAGCCACCAGTGGGTGCCAACAACCTGACACGAACCCACTGGTGAGTATGTATGTCTATACAGAAAAGTAAAGAGCTACCTCACAAAATCGGGATCAGCTGTCTCAGCTACCCAAGAGGCCACAAACCAGCCCCACCAAAAGAACTAGCCGCTGAACCGGCTACAACCTGGACCTGAGGCATTCAAGAAAAGAACACCTCAGCAAGGAAATAATCAAAAGAGTAAGTAAAACATTAGAATTAAGAGCAAAAGAAAGGTTTACCAACCCGGCAACAAACTGCTATAAGCAAAAGAAATGGCATGACAGTAAGAAAAGAGCACTGTCTAAAGCACAGCAAAGCACATCAAAGCACACCAAGTGCGAGCAATAAAAGCAACATGCTCAACGAAAGAGTCTAACATTCCTAATACGTGGGTAAGTGGCAGTGGTCAAAAACATGGATCTGAATACATAACCAAAATCAGATCCAACAAAAAGGGCTAAGGGGTCACCAATGGCAGCTTTAGGGTCCCACACACCAACCCAAACCGGGGCAAAAAGGCAGTGGCCACAGCTCTCCACATCAAAATCCACCCCTCGAGAGGCCACTAAAACTCCACCACCTACCACAACCCAAGAGTCGGCAAGCAAAAATTAGCCGAACACCCAATACCACCCCCTAAAGGAAGGGAAAATTCACACTAACAATCCTAAGGTACACATGAACTCAAGACAGAAATGTCGAGCCCACTCGACGCAGCGTTGAGTAAGCTCCACTCACCTGACGCCTAAAAATACTTAGCCGCAAGTCCTACGCTGGGTGACGGCGTTGAGTGAGCTCGGCTCACTCGATGCTGTCAGCGCTTTCCACTTAGGGTAAACGTAAGTCTTGCTAAAATCGCAGCTTAAGCCTTCTCATGCGCGAAAACAGAGAGTTGGAGATTTAATCCCAACCCACGGTTCCGTCCTAACTACTCGGAGCTATCGCAACTAACCCTAAACTGTAACTAACAGCAACCTCACCCTAACTCTAGCTACCCACTGGACACTAAACCTCCGACAAAAAGAGAACATTGATTAAAATTCCAGAAAAAGAAATAAAGAATCAGCACTTGATTAAAAGCTTGATGTAATAACTCAACCTGCTGCCCTAGGGAGGAAAAAAGACAAAGAGAATAGAGCTTATGCACAAGAAATAAAAACAGATCATGGGTTAGAAATAAATTTGGCAAGGGCAAGGGGCCACTTGCCTCTACCTCTTCGGAAAAACAAACAACAGCCGCACCACAGCTTGGCTCCGGCGGCAAGATCGGCCACCTAGAAGACCAAAGCTGAAACTTGAGGAAAGAAAAGGAATCAGATGCTTAGAAATTCCTGGAATCTACCCTAAATCAAGAAAAGCTTACATGGAAGGGAAGATCTAGCCGAGAGCAAGCCGGATCCGCTATCACACGAGAAAAACGGGCTTTAACCCTCCCGAAATCGCCGGCCAAAACAACCACCGCCTCCTCTCAAAACCCTTCCGCTGGAAGCTCTCCAGACTCGGGAACGATGAAAAATGAGAAGGAAAAACAGTTCACGGCAACAAAAGATGATTTCAGGAAAAAGTACGGAACACGCCCAAGACACGCCCGTGATACGGCCCGACACGCCCATGTCACGGGGCGTGTACTCACACACTCGACGAACGTCGATCGCCGCTCGATGAAAACACGGGACACGCCCCCCAGACACGCCCGTGACACAGCCCGACACGCCCGTGTCACGGGGCGTGTACTCACGCACCTACCCACTCGACAAAAGTCGATCTCCGCTCGACGAAGCAAGGGACACGCCATGTGACACGCCCGTGTCACAGGCCGTGTACCAACCCGAACACCGCCCGACGATCGTGGAGTGCCGATCGTCGAACAGGGAGACACGCCCCAGTGTCACGCCCGTGTTCGACACGACACGCCCGTGACATGGCCGTGTTCTCACTAAAACACCGCCTGACGACCATCGAGCGCAGCTCGACGAACCGAAGGGGGACACGCCCGTGTCACGCCCGTGTCACGGCCGTGTTCCTACAAAAAAACCCCGTCGACCAAAAATTCGTCGACCGGAGAAACGGGAGCTCTACCCGAGCACGACACGCCCTGGGTCACGGGCGTGACCCAGGCCGTGTCACCCAAACTTACACAGAAAAGAAACCTGCTAACACCTAACAAACGAGAGATAAGGCACCAGCCTACAAGCTCAGCCACAACAGACCACGCACAGCACAGCAAACATTACAAACATGCAGCTAACAAAACAACGCCGAAACGACGCGAAGGCAAACGATCTCAGATTTCGACCAAAACCGCATCGTAGCTAAACCACCAAGCCACAAAAACAACGGTGAGGTCGAAAACAACATCCGACGATCGAACACTCGGGCTAACACCTCCCGAAGCCAAAACGCAAGCATTTCCCTAAGAGGCCCAACCGAGTCACCAAAACAGACTCCGGCTAGCTGGGGAAACTTGCCAACTGGCTGCAACCAGGCTACACAAGGAACCTACAGAGCTAGGACCGTGCTCTACAACGGCAAAGGGCCGGAAAATGCGTCATCGTGACGCCAATCCAATATCAAACAAAACAAAGAAAAACCGGGGGCGTTACAGCCACTCCCCCTAAAAGAAAGTTTCGCCTCGAAACTTTACTCACAACACTCCTATGAAGAAGGAGAGAGAAAGAGCCAGGAAAGGACTATATAAACATAAATAAAACAAAACATACCAGGCACAAGCTCAGGGAAACAGATGAGGGTGAGCCTCCCTCATAGCCGACTCCAACTCCCAAGTCGCGCTTTCTACATCCTGATTCCTCCATAAAACTTTAACCATCGGAATAGACTTCTTCCGCAGCGCACGAACCTGAGAATCCAGAATGCGGACAGGCACCTCCACATAAGAAAGATTCGGCTCCATCTGAGGCACAAAATCCAAAACCTGCCTGCCATTCGATACACATTTCCGCAGCTGACTGACGTAGAAGACATTATGCACGCCAGGGAAATTTGCGGGCAAAGCCAGCCTATAAGCTGATATCCCAATCCGCTCAACAATCGGAAACGGCCCCACGAACCTCGAGTCCAACTTCCTGCTCTTGCCAAAACGCTTGACTCCGATCAACGGGGAGACCTTTAAGAACACTGAGTCCCCCACCAAAAATTTCAAATCCGATCTACGCCGATTGGCATTTTTCTCATATCTCTCCTGGGCTATCCGAAGCTTTTCCCGAATAAGCTTCACAGCAGTTTCCATCTCCTCGAGTGCTTCTGGACCTAACAAAGGTCTCTCGCCAACCTCAGCCCAAAACAAGGGAGTCCTGCAGCGCCTCCCATACAAAGCTTTGAAAGGAGCCATTTGCAAGCTTTCTTGATAACTGTTGTTATACGCAAATTCCATAAGCCGTAATCGCTCATCCCACGCTCCTCCGTGGTCCAGAATATAGCATCGGATCATATCTTCCACAATCTGATTTACTCGCTCCGTCTGACCATTGGTCTGCGGATGATAAGCTGTGAAATATCTCAAATCTGTACCCAACCCTTCTTGAAGGCTCTTCCAAAAACGAGACGTAAACCTGGAGTCTCGATCTGATATGATACTCACGGGTACACCATGCAATCTAATAACCTCATCCAAATACAGCTCGGCTATCTTCCTCATCGGATAATCGATCTTAAATGGTACGAAGTGAGCACTCTTCGTCAATCTGTCTACGATCACCCAAACTGAATCATGTCCTTTAGGAGATCTCGGTAAGCCTGTAATGAAATCCATCGAGATACTCTCCCACTTCCACATCGGAATCTCTAAGGGAGTCAGCTTGCCACCCAGCCTCCCATGGTCGGCCTTCATACGCCTGCAAGTGAAGCACTCAGAAACAAATCTGGCTATGTCCTTCTTCATCCCATACCACCAGGCAATCTGCTTTAAATCATGGTACATTTTGGTAGACCCTGGATGGTAGGCAACACTAGATCCATGGGCTTCTCTGCACACCATATCCCGGATATCTCCAACTGCGGGAATGCAAAACCTGCCACGATACTTCAAGGTACCCGCATCATCTATAGAGAAATCTGGTAATTCACCTTTTTCAGCTCGAAGGTACAAATGCAAAAGATCGGGATCATCCTTCTGATGCAGTCGCGAAAGCGCAATCCACGAAGGTTCTGCCACTGCCAAGCTACTCTGTGACTCGCAGCTTCCTACAGAAATGACCATCAAAAGGAACTCTTCCACAAGACTCTCGGCGGAGAGATTGAAAATCTTTCCTGACTTCCGACTTAGGGAATCGGCCACCACATTCGCCTTACCCGGATGATACTGGATTTCAACATCATAGTCGGCCACGTACTCCAACCACCGCCGCTGGCACAGATTCAACTCTTTCTGAGTGAAGACATACTTCAAACTCTTATGATCCGTGAAAATCTTGCACTGCGTGCCATACAGCAAATGCCTCCACAATTTCAACGCATAGATCACAGCTGCAAACACCAGGTCATGCGTAGGGTAATTCCTCTCATGAGTCTTTAGCTGCCTCGACCCGTACGCAATCACCTTCCCGCCCTGCATCAAAACGCAGCCCAGTCCGACGTGCGACGCGTCCACATATATAACATACTCACTATCTTCAGTAGGCAAAGACAAAACTAGGGCTGAACATAACCTTCTTTTTAATTCCTCAAAAGCCTCCTCACACTTGCTATCCCATGTGAAGGCTGCATTTTTCTGCGTCAACCTGGTCAACGGAGCAGACAAAGTAGAGAATCCCTCTACAAATCTTCTATAATATCCAGCCAAGCCCAAGAAGCTTCTGATCTCTTTGGGAGTAACAGGTCTCGCCCATTCCATAACAACAGCGATCTTTTCTGGGTCCACCGATATTCCCTCCTTATTTACCACGTGGCCGAGAAAAGAAACTTGAGGCAACCAAAATTCGCACTTGTTCAGCTTGGCGTATAGCTTATGGTCTCTCAGAGTCGTCAAGACCAGTCGCAAATGCCGATCATGCTCCTCCGCATCTTTAGAATACACCAAAACATCGTCTATAAAGACATTCACAAACTTATCCAGGAAGTCCTTGAAAACTCTGTTCATCAGATCCATAAAAGCTGAGGGCGCATTAGTCAAACCAAATGACATAACTAAAAACTCAAAATGCCCATGACGAGAGCGGAACGCCGTCCGCGGAACATATGACTCCCGAATCCTCAACTGGTGATAGCCCGAACGAAGATCTATCTTGGAAAACACGGCACTACCACGCAGTTGGTCAAACAGATCGTCAATCTGAGGCAAAGGGTACCTGTTCATAATAGTAACCTTGTTCAGTTCTCTATAGTCGATGCATAGCCTCATCGACCCATCCTTCTTTTTAACGAATAGCACTGTAGCACCCCATGGTGAAGAACTCAGCCTGATGAACCCTTTTGCCAACATCTCATCCAGCTGAATTCGCAACTCTTCCATCTCTCACGGGGCCATCCGGTACGACGCCTTGACAATAGGATGCGTGCCTGGCTCCAAATCTATAGCAAACTCGACATCTCGATCGGGTGGAAGACCGGGAAGATCATCAGGAAACACATCAGAGAAGTCACACACCACAGGGATCTCTTGCAAACACAGCACTCTAACAACAGCCCCTACCAGAGAGACCACACAGGCAGAACAACCAGAATCAAGCAACTTCCGAGCACGCACCGCAGAAATGACTGGAGACTCCTGGAGAGAATTCCCATAAACGCTCCCTGGCTGACCGTTGTCCTTGACGAAGTCCAAGCACTTACCCTTGCACTGGATCACAGCATCGTACCTTGACAACCAGTCCATGCCCAAGATAACATCGAAGTCCTCCAGGTCAATCACCTTCAGATCTGCCTTGGCTAGAAAATCCCCCAACAAAATCGGACAATCAAGGACACCCAGGTCCGTAACCACAGAGTCACTGGAGGGGAACTTAACGCAAAAGGCACCACCAAAACGATCTAGGCCCAAACTAAACCGCTCCACGAAGGATCTAGCCACAAACGAGTGGGTAGTGCCTGAATCGAAGAGAACGCGCGGCCAGCGGTTCTTTACCTTAAATCGTCCTACAAATAGCGCACGCATCTAAGGAAACAAACGCAAAAAAATGAAAACTACAACCGTAAAGGGATCATAACGAAACGACTGAGGAGAAGTCAAACCTGAGATAACCTGGGTCGAAGTCTGCGCTTCATCTGCCGAAAGCACATTCAGCTTCCCCTTTCCTCTATCCAATTGCTGAGGCGGTGGCAAAGCCTGGAGGGGTACTGGCTGCAGAATAGGCTGGGACTGTGGGCACTTTGTCTTGAGATGACCCTTCTGCCCACACTGAAAACAGACTTTATCTCTCGACCAGCAACGGGCCGCCTCATGCCCCTTCCTTCCACACAAGGCACACACCAAGTCTCCTCTGGGAGCACCCTGAATTGCGTGCACCTGTTGCTTCTTCTGCGCTCCAAATCTTTTGAAACACTTCTCAAAGGGGTGGCCTGGTCGGCCACAGAAACTACAAACCTCTTTTCTCTTCTTTCTCGAGTTCGCATCGGGTTCCTGAGGGCTCTTCCCTCCACCGGACTTTCGCTTATCCTTCCACAACTGCTGACCTCTATTCTTGGCATTCTCAATGGACTCAACCCTCAAGGCAGCTTCGACCATGCTGGCATAACTGACTGCACCGTAGGCATTCGCTAACTGCTGAATGTCACTTCTCAGTCCACCCAGAAATCGCTTAACTCGGTCTGCTTCAACACTCACCAGACCAGGAGCAAACCGACTCAACTTACTAAACTCAATCTCATACTCACTGACCGTGAGTTTCCTCTGCTTCAAATGGAGAAAGTCATTCATCAGCCGGTCCCTCTCGACTGAAGGCAAAAACTTACTCAACAGCATCCCTTTAAATGACTCCCAAGAGCATCCTGCCACCAAGCTCTCTTTCTCCCTCAACCACCAATTCTTTGCTAAGCCCTTGAGCTAGTAGACAGCGAGCATCACTCTCTGATCATCCGTAATCCCTGAATAAGAGAACATCTCCTCAATAGTAATCAGCCAGTCATCCAAAATCATGAAATCTGCTTGCCCATCATAAGTAGGGGGTCTCAGTCGCTGAAACTGGGATATAAACGCCATCTCCGGGGGCACCACAACCAAGGGCACGGGAGGAGCAGGAGGGGCAGGAACAGCTACCCCCTCAGCGGGGTCCGGAACTCTCGGGGCCTGTCCCGCCACCACTGCCACAAGGGACTGAATCTGAGCCTGCATAGCCACCACCTGCCTCGATAAGGTCTCATTACTCTGCCGCAGGTTTTCTACCAACGCCTCGCTCTGCGCTCCTGACGTCTCACCCTCGGATTGGGGGGTCGACCTCGTTGCAGGACGTCTCGCCATCCTATAATCGCACAAGCTTTAGACGAAACTTAGCCCAACAGCTAGAACAAAACTACCCGGTACAGACAAACACACTTAAATATGAACTTCAACTGCAAAACTTGCTCTGGGAGTTGTTTTATCATGATGATGTTATGTTTAACCTAAGATGGTTCACCACCATCAAACTAACTCATGTGCCTAAACCATGAATGCATGTGTTTGTATTCTTTTTGACTCAAAACCATGTGTGTACATATGTCATCTTGCAAATCTTTAGCTTAACACGTTGTGCTTATGAAATGTTATGCTATGCATGATGTGCTATGCATTCTAAAAAAAGCCTTAATGCATGCCATGGGCGGCGTACACATGAAAATGTTATGCATCCCATACTACATAACATTCCCATGCAACGAAAAAAAAGAAAACGTGCTAGCCGCATTCATGTGGTGAGGTTATGCATCTCATACTACATAACCCTCACATGTTGCCTCCTATGGTGGATCCATATACAAACACATATTATGCATCCCATACTACATAATATGCCCCGTATACTTCTTTATGCTCATGAGTGTAGTGTTCGTGCTTTAGCCAAGACGTGCTGATGACATATCGGTGTGTGTATGGTATGACGCTAACCACTAATGCGAACAAGGGGAAAGGTTGCCCGACCATTTGTCAAGCAACCTCCCTCTGATACCAATTGTCACAACCCGCATTTTCTCAACGATAAAATCGTATCAGAGCAAGAGAAAACACGTGCCGTGATGCCACGTTGTGCAGGGGATAACTGCACACGCTCAGGCAAAACTCCAGACCTTGGATTTAAGGAAAATCGTTGATTAATTATGAAAGAAAAGCAGTTGGGTTGATTGGTCGTATCCCTTGGCACGATGGATCAGCTAGTCCACAATTAAAAGTATAAGTATACGCAGCAGAAAATAGTTTGGTTCAATTAAGTTGACACCCTAGTGAGCATAAGTGTCCCCGAGGGACAACTCATGGTATGCACGACTCTAAAGTGAATATAATAGATATAAAATGGTAGCCTTTTTACGCTATGAAATATAGTGTCTTTGCTTTATAATTATGTTATGCATGATATACATATAATAATGTTTTTAGGGTTTAAAATATCTAACATGCACTCTAGCATAAATCCTTCCCAGAAGCAAGTAAACAACCACTAATAGGCAAAAACAGCAGTTTAAGTTCATACCCAGCATCGCAAGAAGCCACCAGTGGGCGCCAACAACCTGACACGAACCCACTGGTGAGTATGTATGTCTATACAGAAAAGTAAAGAGCTATCTCACAAAATCGGGATCAGCTGTCTCAGCTACACAAGAGGCCACAAACCAGCCCCACCAAAAGAACTAGCCGCTGAACCGGCTACAACCTGGACCTGAGGCATTCAAGAAAAGAACACCTCAGCAAGGAAATAATCAAAAGAGTAAGTAAAACATTAGAATTAAGAGCAAAAGAAAGGTTTACCAAACGGAAACAAACTACTATAAGCAAAAGAAAGGGCATGACAGTAAGAAAAGAGCACTGTCTAAAGCACAGCAAAGCACACCAAGTGCGAGCAATAAAAGCAACATGCTCAACGAAAGAGTCTAACATTCCTAATACGTGGGTAAGTGGCAGTGGTCAAAAACATGGATCTGAATACATAACCAAAATCAGATCCAACAAAAAGGGCTAAGGGGTCACCAGTGGCAGCTTTAGGGTCCCACACACCAACCCAAACCGGGGCAAAAAGGCGGTGGCCACAGCTCTCCACATCAAAATCCACCCCTCGAGAGGCCACTAAAACTCCACCACCTGCCACAACCCAAGAGTCGGCAAGCAAAAATTAGCCGAACACCCAATACCAGCCCCTAAAGGAAGGGAAAAGTCACACTAACAATCCTAAGGTACACATGAACTCAAGACAGAAATGTCGAGCCCACTCGACGCAGCGTTGAGTAAGCTCCACTCACCTGACGCCTAAAAATACTTAGCCGCAAGTCCTACGCTGGGTGACGGCGTTGAGTGAGCTCGGCTCACTCGACGCTGTCAGCGCTTTCCACTTAGGGTAAACGTAAGTCTTGCTAAAATCGCAGCTTAAGCCCTCTCATGCGCGAAAACAGAGAGTTGGAGATTTAATCCCAACCCACGGTTCCGTCCTAACTACTCGGAGCTATCGCAACTAACCCTAAACTGTAACTAACAGCAACCTCACCCTAACTCTAGCTACCCACTGGACACTAAACCTCCGACAAAAAGAGAACATTGATTAAAATTCCAGAAAAATAAATAAAGAATCAGCACTTGATTAAAAGCTTGATGTAATAACTCAACCTGCTGCCCTAGGGAGGAAAAAAGACAAAGAGAACAGAGCTTATGCACAAGAAATAAAAACAGATCATGGGTTAGAAACAAATTTGGCAAGGGCAAGGGGCCACTTTCCTCTACCTCTTCGGAAAAACAAACAACAGCCGCACCACAGCTTGGCTCCGGCGGCAAGATCGGCCACCTAGAAGACCAAAGCTGAAACTTGAGGAAAGAAAAGGAATCATATGCTTAGAAATTCCTGGAATCTACCCTAAATCAAGAAAAGCTTACATGGAAGGGAAGATCTAGCCGAGAGCAAGCCGGATCCGCTATCACACGAGAAAAACGGGCTCTAACCCTCCCGAAATCGCCGGCCAAAACAACCACCGCCTCCTCTCAAAACCCTTCCGCTGGAAGCTCTCCAGACTCGGGAACGATGAAAAATGAGGAGGAAAAACAGTTCACGGCAACAAAAGATGATTTCAGGAAAAGTACGGAACACGCCCAAGACACGCCCATGACACGGCCCGACACGCCCGTATCACGGGGCGTGTACTCACACACTCGACGAACGTCGATCGCCGCTCGACGAAAACACGGGACACGCCCCCCAGACACGCCCGAGACACAGCCCGACACGCCCGTGTCACGGGGCGTGTACTCACGCACCTACCCACTCGACAAAAGTCGATCTCCGCTCGACGAAGCAAGGGAAACGCCCTTTGACACGCCCGTGTCACAGGCCGTGTACCAACCCGAACACCACCCGACGATCCTGGAGCGCCGATCGTCGAATAGGGAGACACGCCCCAGTGTCACGCCCGTGTTCGACACGACACGCCCGTGACATGGCCGTGTTCTCACTAAAACACCGCCTGACGACCATCGAGCGCAGCTCGACGAACCGAAGGGGGACACGCCCGTGACATGCCCGTGTCACGACCGTGTTCCTACAAAAAAACCCCGTCGACCAAAAATTCGTCGACCGGAGAAACGGGAGCTCTACCCGAGCACGACACGCCCTGGGTCACGGGCGTGACCCAGGCCGTGTCACCCAAACTTACACAAAAAATAAACCTGCTAACACCTAGCAAACGAGAGACAAGGCACCAGCCTACAAGCTCAGCCACAACAGACCACGCACAGCACAGCAAACATTACAAACATGCAGCTAACAAAACGACGCCGAAACGACGCGAAGGCAAACGATCTCGGATTTCGACCAAAACCGCACCGTAGCTAAACCACCAAGCCACAAAAACAACGGTGAGGTCGAAAACAACATCCGACGATCGAACACTCGGGCTAACACCTCCCGAAGCCAAAACGCAAGCATTTCCCTAAGAGGCCCAACCGAGTCACCAAAACAGACTCCGGCTAGCTGGGGAAACTTGCCAACTGGCTGCAACCAGGCTACACAAGGAACCTACAGAGCTAGGACCGCGCTCTACAACGACGAAGGGCCGGAAAATGCGTCATCGTAACGCCAATCCAATATCAAACAAAACAAAGAAAAACCGGGGGCGTTACATATCTCCTAGGTGGAATAACCCAATCAGCTACTGGATTGAATGACTTATTAGCTTGTTTAGAGTTTCTATAAGAGAAATAGTTTAAGTTTGGTCCTTCTGGGTTCGACGAATTTTTGTAAGTTTGTCGACCAGAGTTCGACGAATAGGGCTGAGATCGTCGATCTCTGCTCAGAGAATGACAGTAGTCATTTTCTGCGCCCCAAGTTTATCGACCTCTACTTGACGAACCATACCAAGTTTGTCGATTGCAGTTAGACGAATTGTTATTACTAAAGTTTGCGTTCAGCATTCGTCGATCTGGGTTCGACGAACTGGCCACATTTCGTCGATCTGAGTTTGACTAATGCTGCTGAACCTTATTTTTATTAACTGTTTTCTGATTTCTGTTTCTCTTATCTATAGGTTTTGGATTGTTTTCAGACAATGGTTTGTTTATAATCTTTTCCTTTCCCTTGGCAGAAATAAATTTGATGGGGGTTGTAAGAATATTTTTCTTAATTATGGGTGGCAAACTTGATGATGCACCCAATCCCAGCTTGCCATTTAATCTGGCATTCACTGTGTTTGTAATGTCCATCAGCTTGAGACTTCTCCCATTGAGAGATTGCTCAAGTTGTTTGGCCTCACATAACTCAGATTTTAATTTAATTATTTGTTCATTAGCTAAGGTTAGTTGATCTTGTAGTTTAATGTTTTCTGAGTTAACAGATTCAAGATTTCCTAGTCTTTCTCTAAGAATTTTTATTTACTTTTCTGAGCTAATTAAATCTAAACACATGACTTTGAACTCAATTTTGAATGAATCAGAATTAAAATCAAAATTAGAAAGAACCTGATCTGCCTCTATTTCTGAGGCTGCTTCATCATCAGATTCTCCTTCTGATCCAGAATTGCTCCTAGAGGCATCAATTGCCATTAAGCAAACCTTCTTGGATCTTGCTTCTTCCTCTTCTTCACTTGAACTAGAAGAGGATGATTCTTCCTCTGTATCACTCCATGTTTTAGCGACAAAGACCTTGTCCTTCTTTTTGTATTTGCTAGAAGAGGGTCTGTTGCTGTGTTTTCTCCTGGAGTCCTTTTCTCTGCTCTTGTCCTTTTTCTGGTTTTCTGGACATTCTAAGATGTAGTGTCCAGGCTTCCTGCATCCAAAGCACACAACCTCCTTGGTTGGTGTCTTGTCTTATCTGGGCTTATCATCCTTCCCGGATGATTTCCTTCTGAAATCCTTTCTAGCCATCTTGTAGAATCTTTTTGCAAAGAGGCTCATCAATTCTTCATTTGATGTTGAGGTCTCACTTTCCTATGATGCTTTGAAGGCTATGTTGTGATCCTTTCTCACTAGAGTTGTTGCCTTCTGTTCTGCTGCTTCTCTTGATTTGATCAACTGCTTATAGAATTTTAATTTGCCTAGCAGAGATTCAGTTGATATCTCATTTAGGCTTCTGGCTTCTTTGATTGGCCAGATTCTGGAGTCCCAAGAGTTAGGGAAGCACATCAATATCTTATCATTCACCTCTGTCAAGGTGATGTCCTTATCCAAGATTTTGAGCTCATTGATGATTTAGCTCAACCTATTATACATTTCAGCCACTGATTCTGTCTCATCCTTTTTGAAGTTCTCATACAGGGAAATGAGATTGGATCTCCTATCTTTTCTCTCATCTGCTGAGCCAGCAACCATTTGGTTAAGGGAGTCCCAAATGGCCATGGCTGAGGTGCACTCAGCCACCTTTTGAAATATGTCATCTGACATAGTTTGAGCCAAGATATTCATTGCCTTTGCATCTACAATTTTTGCTTTCTTGTAGGCATCATTATTTTCAGGAGGAGGTACTGCAGTCATGTTTGTTGAGGTGCTTGTAGAAGCTGTAGGTGCTGGAGATACTCCTGTCGAGATAACAGAAAAAAATATCCTCATCAATAGAATTCATATATAATCTGATTCTTGCCTTCCAGATGGAAAACTTTTTAAGATTTCAAACTGGTGGTCTGATGCTTGCATAATCTTTATTTTGAGCCATGTCTGTGAAGAAATAAATCTAATAACAAAAACAAACAAACAGATCTAACAAGAGGGATCTTTGTGGTTCAGGTGTTAGCCTGTACAACCAATTAAGGTATGGTATTTTAACCAACCTCGCTTTGATATCAATTGAAAGTTCAGGCTAGATCTGAAATACTCTAGAGGGGGGGGGGGGGTGAATAGAGTATTGTGCTCACTACAAAACGTTTTACAACTTTTGTTGTAATCCTAAGTGAACAAGTCAGCAAATAATAAAATAAGAACAACAAACTATCTAATCACAGATCACAGCCAAAACAAAAGAAGAGGGCAACCAGACGACACAAGAAATTTTTATAGTGGTTCCCCAACCTGGGTACATCCACTCTTCTACCACCCTGGTAGGAATCCACTCAGGTTTTTGATCAGGTGCCTGACACCAATGAGCTTTTGTTCAGGTGCTCAAAAACCAAAACCTCAAGTCTTTTGGTAGGAGACTTGTAACCAGGAATAATTTTGAAGGGAATTAAAACCCTGTACAGGAGTTGGAAAAGAGGTGATAGTGTCTTCTCTTTCCCAATGATAACTGAGAAGACTGTGGATTGATTTTAGCAGATTTGCTCCCCCTGAGATCTTGAATGTATCAGGAAAAACTAGAGCACTGCTTCAGGGTGACAGGTCTTTAAAACTGGAATGCCTGGACCAGAGATTGTTCAGGAACTTCTTTGACAGATAGAATTTTGTTGTCCTTTTGAAGTTGTCCTGAGAATTGACAGAAGAAAACTCTTAATAGTGATAGGTTGTTCTTCTTCTTCTTGATGAAGTTGTTCTCTGGCCAAGGCTGATTGCAGTCAAGAACTTTAGATTTCTGTAAGACTGTTCTTGTGCAAGATTACTTTTTCTTCTCTGTATCTTTCTGACTGAAGAATCCTTTTGAAATTTGAATGCTTGAGGAGTAATTGCAGTCGGCCTGGGAAGGAAGTGGCAATCAATGATTTCCCTAACTGTCCCATGGAAAAATGGCATGAAATAAGCAAAGATTAATTGCACGTTCTAACGGTAACATTCCGAGAAGATCTGGCATTAATTGTTCAGGAATCATCGCCAAGAAACGGGACGGGAAACTGGAGAAGACCTAATCTGGAATCGTCGAGCGAAGAACACAATTCGTCGAGCTTAGTTTGAGTTTGTCAAGCTGAGCTTGAGTTCTTCGACCAGACAGTTTGTCTTCAAGGAAATCTTGTCAATTCTGCTTCAATCTTCGTCGAACTAACAATATTCATTCGTCGAGCTGAGAATCTGTTGGGTATTGTATCCACAATTACCTGGATTTGAGGAAGCCACCTGTCAAGCTAAGATGAATTCACAATGTATTTGATGAAACCTCTTAAGTTGTGCTTGCAGCTCTTCCACGCTAAGTGCACACCAATGTCAGGGTGCAGTAGGTCAATATACACGAGTCTGCACGACGTAATCCCTCGTTGAGCAGATCAGTGTGTTGGCCTACGTGTACTCTCTCTATTGGAGTGCACTTACTTTCAAGTACAGGGCCGTGTATATGCAAGAGAAGACAAGGAGCAAGGATGGGTCAAAGAGCATCTCTTGGGTGGAAAGACGAAAATTCGTCTAAGTAAAAGTCGACGAGAATCACTAGTGATTCTCGCCGAATCGTCGAGAATCATTAGTGATTCTCGCCGACTTCTTCCGGCTACCTCAAAATGGTGCCAAGTAAGATTCGGCGAGAATCACTAATGATTCTCGCCGAACCCGTCGCTGAGCAGGTCATGAATACCAAGTGAAAATCGTTGAGAATCAACAAGGGAATCGTCGAGAATCACTCGGTGATTCTCGACGAATCGTCGAGAATCGTTAACTGATTCTCGCCGATTCGTCGAGAATCACCAATGATTCTCGACGAATTTTACTTGGCGTTTTCTCTGGATGCTGCTGGACGGATTCTGCCGCTGGTCTAGTTTGAACCGGATTTCGGGGGTCTACGTGTGGGACCCACAACGGTCATATTGTATGGGTCTACAGTGTATAAATACATGGGTATTTTTGAACAGTAAGGATAGCGAAGAAAAGGAGAAATACGCGAGCACGGAAAAACCCTAAATCGCCGCTTCCGCTCCGCTCCGCCGCCGCCGCTCGCGACAAATGGTCGCCGCTGTTGATCGCGTTTCTTCCCGATCTCCGGCGACAGAAGCTTAGCCAAGCTTAGAGTCTCATGCGTCTATCCAGAGATCTCTTGTCTCTCGATTTGTAGATCGGGAAAGTGTTCCCCATCCGAATCGATCGAGACGATTGATCCTAGTGTGACCGTTGGTAGACCTAGCTTGCTTCGCTACGAAGTTTGGATTAACAAAGAAGTGCAGCCTCACATCGTTGTTGCCGCCGATCCCGTGAACCTAGCCGCCGCTCATCGTGCCGCCGCCGGTTCCGGGGAGATCCTCTCCAAGAGAGATCCAAGGTTGTGGACTCTTTGTGGACTTCAAGAACACGTCGTCACCAAAGAGGGACACCTTAGTCTCCTAACGAAGTTTGTATCTCGTGTACATTCTAGTTCTACTTTTGTTGTAAAGGAACACTTGTTCCGTATTGTAAGGGTTGGGTGCAACCCGGTTTGTGGGAGTGTTGACTCATACGTGTGGAAGGGTTCCTTCCGTTAGTGCGGGGATTGGATTTCAATCTTGTTGGAGAA
Source organism: Platanthera guangdongensis (assembly GCA_039583875.1). Lineage (NCBI taxonomy): Eukaryota > Viridiplantae > Streptophyta > Magnoliopsida > Asparagales > Orchidaceae > Platanthera > Platanthera guangdongensis. Next base: position 112,896,376 of record CM077164.1, read on the forward strand.
GAGACCGAGTCGTCCCTTGTTGGGAGATAGGTCGAAGGGGGAAAGTGGATGTACCCAAGTCAGGGAACCACTATAAATTGCCTGTGTATTCTGTGTGCTGTGCTTTTTATTTTTATTGTGCAGGTACATTCGTAAATTCCGCAAAAGCGTTGCGCGTCACCTATCCCCCCCCCCATAGGTGAACTTGGTTGACATTAGGTGGACTTTCAAGTGTTATCAGAGCGAGGTTACTCATCAAAAAGGTTAACACCTTGAGTAGAATCCTGCCAACAGTGTCAAAAGCATGGAGCTGGATTATGAGATATCACCACTTAAACTCTCCGCATGCACAAAGGATTATTATCCCATCTGGAGGATGAGAGTGTCGTTTCACTTGGATGCTATCGATCCTCGAGCATCCTTCATCCTGGAAGAGTGTCCGTTTATTCCCATGATACCTCCGACTCTGGGATCCAAGTGCCCATGTGCATTGCTGAGATGTCAGAGACGGAACTGTCACTATTTAACTTGGACGAGAGGATTTGTCAAATTATCTTGGATATCTGGTCTGGAGCTTCTCGCTCTAGATTAGAAAAATGTAGGACGGCTAAATCCATGTGGGTGATGATCTCCGAGTTGATGGGGGAGTCAGAGAAAGCTGGAATACGCTGTCAACCAGAGGATGAAGCCTATGTGGGGGTCCTCACCTCTGAAGATGAAGGCAAGCATCTCTCGGACAGCATCAGAGCTCCAGTGTCCGTGTCTGAGACTGAAGAGACCAGTGAGGAAAGCAGCTCTGATGAGGATGACGCAATGGTCATTGGCTCGAATGACAATAACACTGAAGAGCAGGTAACTTCCTCATCCTGCCCCATCTCTTTTGAACTTTCTGAAGACAGGAACTGCTTTCCTCTAGAAGATTCTGACTCTCTGAAGAGAGCCCTTCAGTCAAGCAACCTACTTGCTGAGGAGCAAGCTCAAGAGATTGCTCGACTGAAGATATTGTTGGTTCTCCAATTGGCGTCCAACAAGGTCAAGGACTCTAAGATCTCAGCTCTAGAGAGTAGTCTAGAGAATGAGAAACGAATAGTATCAAACTTTTCCAAAGTTGATGCTATAAAGAGAAAGCATGAAAACGGGTGGATCTCCCGAATTATCAATTCGTGGAGAAATGGGGAAATGGTGTTCCGACCCCCCACTCCAAGCAGGAAGACAACTCATCATGCCTTCAGGTATGACCACAGGAATAGTCATGGTCACTGCAGGGGTGATCTGTCCCCATGTGGAGACACCCACAGTGCAAGGGCCGTCATGGCAACCCATGAGAGAATACCTAAGGCTCATTCTGAGCCCTTTGTATTCACTGCCACTGCCTCAACTCGGTGTGAATCTGCATGTCCCTGCTCACAAAAGACTTCTCACCACCCGAGGACACAGAATAGGGAGGATAGAAGTCATGGTGTATGTTTTCATGGGGCCTCTGGAAGGGGGATGCCTGTGAGAAAGGCACCACCTTCCCGGCCTCATGACGCTCACAACATGCATTCCTTCCACCCTTCCACGTGTCACGATGGAAGAGAAAATTTTGTGAGGCGATCATGCTCTATCCCGGTTAGACCCAGGACCGTGACTACCTCAGTCACTAGATCAGGTCGGAAACGGCGATACAACATTCACCCATGTTGGTATTGTGGCAAAGTGGGGCACTTTGCCATCGACTGTTGGCACAACCCCTCTGTGCCCACGACAAGGGCTTATCCACATTCACGGGACAGAGGTAGTCTTCCTGACAGGTTTTCTGAAGGAAGGCAGTTGCGTGCTTATGCTAACAGGAACCTAGGACCCAATATAATTTGGGTTCCTAAGGTAAAGTAATTCTTTCTTGTAGGGTAGTCTAGGTTCCCGTGAATATGATGGGAACCAGACAATAGGTGGCTCAAGACTAAATTGGAACAGGCGTCTGCTATAACAGATGTGATATCGACTTGAGCATACTCACATTGAGCTCCTAATATGTTCTACCTGTGGTACTAAACGATGACTCTCAAAATCCCAGGAACTCATGATCAGTTCCAAGACTTGAGTCGTTTTCCATTGACAGTTACATATATATATATATATATATATCTTTATATACAGATACTTCTTTGTATATACGTGTATGTATGAACATCCAAGGATAGGGTAACACGATGAATTTAAACCTTAGATACATCATTAAAGAGTTATCGGAACTTCCACTGATAGATTCGAGAACTAACATCTGCAGGCGTAAATCAATTCACTGAAAACTAATAAAGATACGCAGTTAGAAGACTTTCAAATTAACTTAGACAAACGGAAACCGTAAGAATCCCATTTAACGGACTCGAGCTTGGCATTTAAAGAGAATCCCATTCTCGCCGAAGGTTCAAGAAGAATCACATTTGAGGAAGAATTCCCGCCGACCTTTCACCTTCCATAAGAATCCTGCCGAAGGAGCACACTATACGAATCCCGCCGAACTTCACAGAAGACCCTAGATTTCTCCCGCCGACTCTTCACATTCCTTAGGAATCGCACAAGGTCTTTTCCGCCGACCTGCAGGAAGCTCGTCGAATCATCTTCTCAAAGTTCCCGCAAGGTTCTCGTCGGATCCCGCAAGGAAGCTCGTCGAATCATCTTCTCAAGGTTTCTCCTTTAGGAATCGCACAAGGTTCTCGTCGGATCCCGCACCGCCTTCGCAAAATCCCGCAAGGTTCTCCATCGTCTTCCCGCAAGTTCCCGCAAGGTTCTCGAAAGGTTCTCGTCGAATTGCACAGGCTCCCGACGAATCCCGCCGAACCCCGCAAGAAACTCTCCTACTCACCGAAGGTCTCCATCGCTGTTTCCCGCTAGGTCTCCACCGAAGGTCTTCCCAAAGGACGCTCAAGGAAGATTTCTTGCAGGAAGCTGTCCAACTCTCTTCCGTCTACGCCTTTAGATCTGCTATGGCTCCAAGGACAACTGCTGGGTTGGTCACCGGTTGCGAGCTTGTTCGAACTGGGTTCTCTCACGCCTCAGACGAATTCCGCAACATCATTCTGATGCTGGAAGAGGCTAGGCTAACATTCGTCCTGGAGCACCCTTGCAAAATCTTGGACAAAGAGGTACTGGAGTTCTTCGCTACCGCAAGACTCCGAAATGGCGACTCACTCATCAAAAGCAAGGTGGTTGGGGCAAAGGTCAAGATGTCTGCCAGCAAGCTGACCCGCTTCCTGTAGCTTTCTAGCTCGGAGCATGAGGACTATCTGGAGGACGATGACAAAACCAGAACTCTCTTATTCTGCGGTCTCCCACGAGGAACTAGGTCCATAAAGAGAAAGGATATGAATGAAGAAGGTAAGCTCCTGTCTGACATAATTGGAAAGGTGCTCATCTGCAAGCCGGGCTCTCATGACCATATCTCAGCGGATATGTTCAAGATCCTGATAGTTGTTGTCTGCCGTAAAAGGTTCAACTGGGGGGAGTTGCTGTTCGAGAAGATAAAGGACACCTTGGGCTCTCCGAGTTTTGGCCGTATCATAAGTCTGTATCTAAATCAGCTAAATGGAGACAGGTTTGACATGAGCAAAGGTGTTCCTCTACACTACTTGAAGAAGATGGACTCAAGTGTGTTTGACCGATGGGAGAGGCATATTGGGCAGACTGTCGTGGAAGAACAACAGGGAGTATCTCCAGCAGTCACCCCCAATGAAGTTCCTGATACCTTGACTGCAGGAATCGAGGGGGAGCCTCTACCCCCTCATACTGATGTAGTATCTGACATCTCCTAGCTGGCCAGAGATGCTGTGGCAGATCTACACGAACAAAGTGAACCTGAGCTGGAGTATGGGGAGGCCCCGAACCGAAACGAGCAAGGAGCCGAAGCTACTGGACTGGAGACTGTTGACAACGAGTTGGAAGATGCTGCTGATATAGATGATTTCATGGATGATGACGGAGAGGAAGATGGGAATAGGGACATGAAGCATTGGAGGCTCCGGATCTTTTTGAACCTCCATCTGACAAGCATGCACCAGTGGAGGGGGAGTCAGACAAATCTACAAAGCCGCCAGCATTCCTCCATTAGAGACTGTGCTTGTATCCAGCTCTACAGATGCGTCTGCTGAAGGGCAAGGCCCACAAGTGCCTCCGGCTCTTCCATTACGAGATGAGCTAGCCACTCACACTGTAAATATCATTCAGGGCATTGTGAATGAACTCAAAGCCTCCTTTGATGAAGCTCAGAATAAACTGCTGAAAAGGATTAAGACATCTGAAAATCTCATGCTCAAGAATATGGTGGAGATCAACCATAAACTGGACGAGATGGAGAAGAAATTTGAAGAAAAGTACACCGAGGCCGGCCAAGCTGTCACACTTCTCATGGCCGGATTGAAAAAGAACACTGATACTCTTGCTATAGTAAATCAGAATGCACATGTTGTAGCTAACAACATTCAAAAGTTTGACGGTAATATGGTCACTCTCAACGCCAATCAACATGCCTTGGTCACTGAATTCTCCCGGACCACCAAGCATATTGATGACTCCCTGCACTCCTATGCAAAATTCATCGTTGTCGAAGCAAAAAGGGGGAGAAGGACTACATTGCTAAGATGGCTGAGCTCCGAGAAGTCATGATCAATAACTTCGAACAGTCAAACAAGTACGTCTATGACAGCAACTGGTGGATGCTCCACCAGGCGTTAGGTGTCGCCGTGCCTGAAAATCCTGCGGATACTCATGCTCCTGAGACATCTACGGCTGCTGAGGGAGTAAGTGTTGCTGAGGGAATAAGTGCAAGTGCAGCAGATGTTCCCATAAGTGAAGCTGATGCTAGGGCTCTCTCCAAAGCTAAACTGAGGAGCATGTTTGACCAAGAGGCCCTAGCAAAAGCCAGGGGAAAGAGAAAAGCTCAGGAAGGGACCTCCAAGGAGACACTAGCTGAGAAGAGAATCAGAATGAGTGAGGAGGAAGTTCGAAACGAAAAGTGGAGTCCAGTTTCAAAGAACATCATCTTGGACACCTTCTGGCTACAAGAAAAGGGAGAACTCAATCGAAACGAAGTTTACAGCCAGTATGAGTGGGAAAGGTACAAGACGTATGAAGCAAAACGAAACATCTTCTTCAGAAATAACACAGATGCAGATAAAGTTCCTCCTCCCAGATACTATCCGAAGCCTAAAGAGTACATGGAGAGACAAAGGAAGAAGTTTTTGGCGCAAAAACTCAAGGATGACTTAACTAAGGAAAGATAGTCAACAACTTGTAGCTTGTCATTCTCTCCTAAAAACATTTAATGCTTATTGTAATGATATGAACAATTCTGAGATATATATATATATATATATATATATATATATATATATACATTTGTATTTGAATTTGTGAATGACTCAAGTCCTGATCTGGTTGCATATATTCTCTTGTGCTGCATGTTTAACTTTTGAATGCTATGTTTATTATTTGATTGTTGTTATTCATCTTAGCTAGTAGGGTTTTGGCTTCGTCAAATAGGGGGAGATTGTTGGGTATTGTATCCACAATTTCCTGGATTTGAGGAAGCCACCTGTCAAGCTAAGATGAATTCACAATGTATTTGATGAAACCTCTTAAGTTGTGCTTGCAGCTCTTCCACGCTAAGTGAACTAATGATTCTCGCCGAACCCGTCGCTGAGCAGTTCATGAATACCAAGTGAAAATCGTTGAGAATCAACAAGGGAATCGTCGAGAATCACTCGGTGATTCTCGACGAATCGTCGAGAATCGTTAACTGATTCTCGCCGATTCGTCGAGAATCACCAATGATTCTCGACGAATTTTACTTGGCGTTTTCTCTGGATGCTGCTAGACCGGATTTTGCCGCTGGACTAGTTTGAACCGGATTTCGGGGGTCTACGTGTGGGACCCACAACGGTCATATTGTATGGGTCTACAGTGTATAAATACATGGGTATTTTTGAACAGTAAGGATAGCGAAGAAAAGGAGAAATACGCGAGCACGGAAAAACCCTAAATCGCTGCTTCTGCTCCGCTCCGCCGCCGCCGCTCGCGACAAGTGGTCGCCGCTGTTGATCGCGTTTCTTCCCGATCTCCGGAGACAGAAGCTTAGCCAAGCTTAGAGTCTCACGGGTCTATCCAGAGATCTCTTGTCTCTCGATTTGTAGATCGGGAAAGTGTTCCCCATCCGAATCGATCGAGACGATTGATCCTAGTGTGACCGTTGGTAGACCTAGCTTGCTTCGCTACGAAGTTTGGATTAACAAAGAAGTGCAGCCTCACATCGTTGTTGCCGCTGATCCCGTGAACCTAGCCGCCGCTCATCGTACCTCCGCCGGTTCCGGGGAGATCCTCTCCAAGAGAGATCCAAGGTTGTGGACTCTTTGTGGACTTCAAGAACACGTCGTCACCAAAGAGGGACACCTTAGTCTCCTAACGAAGTTTGTATCTCGTGTACATTCTAGTTTTACTTTTGTTCTAAAGGAACGCTTGTTCCGTATTGTAAGGGTTGGTTGCAACCCGGTTTGTGGGAGTGTTTACTCCTACGTGTGGAAGGGTTCCTTCCGTTAGTGCAGGGATTGGATTTCAATCCTGTTGGAGAAGAGACCGAGTCGTCCCTTGTTGGGAGATAGGTCGAAGGGGGAAAGTGGATGTACCCAAGTCGGGGAACCACTATAAATTGCCTGTGTATTCTGTGTGCTGTGCTTTTTATTTTTATTGTGCAGGTACATTCGTAAATTCCGCAAAAGCGTTGCGCGTCACCTATCCCCCCCATAGGTGAACTTGGTTGACATTAGGTGGACTTTCAGAATCATCATTCGTCGAGCTGAGTATCCAAATTCGTCGACCTGAGAAGTTGAGAACTTGAGGTCCAAGTTCGTCGAGCTCAGAAACTTGTTCATCGAACAAAGCCTGAAGCTGGACTTAGAAAAATTCTGGAGTTGTCCTGACTTTAGCTTGATGTAGAACCTCAACATTCGTCAAACATAGAACAAGGATCATCGAGCTCAACACTAAGAATTATCTCACGATCGTCGAGCGACGAACACCTTTCATCGAGCTGAGTTTGACGAACGTCGAACTCACTTTACTTAGTCTTGAAATCCTCTAAGTCTGGAGACTCTGATGGTCTTGATGATAGCTGGTACATCTGATGTTGAACCTAAGGAGTTGGCCTAGACTCTAGGACACAAATTGACCCTGACTATACAGGTTGGGTCACATCATAAGCTAGTGAACCTAGCCCAAATCAACTAGGGATCCAACAACATCTAATGACCGCATAAAATTCCCGATCATAATTAGAATAATTTAATTTCGGACTTGCCAGTTTCTCACTGAAATGCCCTACAGGGTGGCCTTCCTGACTCAAAACTCCACCAATTCCCACTCCAGACGCATCACATGACAACTCAAAAACTTTGGTAAAATCCGGTAGCCGCAAAAGGAGGGCTTCCGACATGCGCGATTTAATTAATTGGAACGCCATAGCGGCCGAGTTCATCCATGTAAATTCACCTTTTTTCATGCACTCAGTAATAGGGGCCATAATACTACTAAAATCCTTAATAAATCGCCGATAGAATGTCGTGAGCCCGTGAAAACTCCTAACATCCCGAATGTTGGCCAGCTCGGGCCAATCTCTAATGGCTTGAACCTTCTTGGGGTCTACATGGATCCCCTTCTAACTCACAATATTACCGAGGAACTCAACCGATGACACATGGAAGGTACACTTTTTAATATTCCCTAATTCGGATCTGATGGTAGCCGCTCCTAAGGTCCAATTTCAAGAAAATCGTGGCACCGGCTAACATGTCCAATAAATCATCCAGGCGAGGGATGGGAACCGGTACTTAATAGAGATTTTATTGATGGCTCTACTATCCACACACATGCTCCAAGAGCCGTCCTTCTTGGGGGCAAGTAAGGCGGGTACGGCACACGGGCTCATGCTGTGACGGATAAAACCTTTTTGCAATAAATCCAAAATCTGGGTTTGTAACTCTAAGTGTGCGGAAGGGTTTAGCTAATAATGTAGGAGGTTGGGCAAAGAGGAGCCCGGAATGAAATAATTGGCATGCTGGATATCCCGCAATGGGGGTAACTCAGACGGTAGCTCGTCCGGGTACACATCCACAAATTCTTCTAAGAGTTTTCTCAGAACCGGCGGCAATTTCTCAAAAGTTGCCGCATCTTCCTTAACTTGAAGACACACTAAAGCATAGAGGACACCGTCTAGAAAGGTAGTACGCTTCAATTATTTCTTCCCTATCAGACTCAACGTTTTCTTCTCGACCGGGACGACCGTATCCTCGGAGGGGGCCGAAGGATCCTTTGGCGGAGTGGGTTTAAAGAGAATGGTTCTGCCATTAAATTTAAACTCGTAAGTATTGGCCCGACCAAAGTGGGTGACATCATGATCATACAACAAAGGGTGACCCACCAAGACGTGACAAGCATCCATAGGGATGAAATCACACCAAATCTGCTCGGAATAAGCTTTGATGGTAAGGGGTACCAAGCATCGCTTCGTCACAGGGAGGGATGACTGGTTTACCCATGCCACCTTATAATGGTGAGGGTGCGGCTCGGCAGCAAGAGACATACGTCTCACCGCGGCTTCAGAAATAACGTTCATGCAACTACCGCTATCGATGATCAACCTACACCATTTGTCACCACTCTTAAAATTCAACGTGAAAATGTTCGTCCTATTGCAATCGTCTAACGCTCGAGGGGTCGCCAAAATACACCTCATAACCATCATATGGGAGTCATCCTCCATATCACTTGGCACTTTGTCCGACTCGCTCTCTTCTCCCGCCTCGTAAGTAAGGTCGTCAGACCCACCAGTGGAATCTAATAGGGCTAATGGTTTGGGTTTAGTAGGACAATCACTAGCATAGTGCCCTTGGATCCTGCAAGCATAACAGGTGACATTCGTTCTGTGGACCCTACCCACTAGGACTCTCTCACTAGAGGGGTTTATATTATTCCTAGCCGTTACGACTATGGAGGTCGAGTCGGGGGACTGATACTTTCCCTTAGCCTTGTAGGTGGAGGTGGGAGGCGGTCCTAAAATGGACTTGCCCTTTTAGAATGAGCGAGACTTACCTTTAAGCACATTGTGCTTCTCAATATTAAGGCAGCGTTGAATGTGACGTGCAAGTCGGTGTGACCATAACGCAGAAGTTTTCCTTGGATGTCGGGGTTTAGTCCCTTACGGAACCTGGAGAGGGTGACCTCGGGCATCTCTTTCACATCACACCTAACCATCATGTCCTTCAGCAGACTCATATACTCAGACACCGACCTAGTCCCTTGCTTAAGGGTAGCTAAATCATCGAACATCTGTGTTCGATGGTACGTAGGGACATATTGCTCTGTCAGCCTAGCCTTCATGTCATCCCAGCCTATGGGCAACGCACCGTTCTCGACTCTCAAATGCCGCTCCTCATTTAGCCAAAATATTTTAGCATGCCCTAGCAACTTCATCCTCGCTACTCACACCCTATCCGCGGCGTTCAGAGTATACCACTCGAAATAACATTCTATCTCCATGACCCAGTCCTGGAAGACTTGGGGATGCCCCAATCCATCGTAGGATGGTGGCTTGACTCGGACGGCCCGAGTAAGATCAAACTCGTAAGGTGCTCGAGGAGCGTGCTCATTAGGAGGGTGGGGGTAAGGATTGTGATTTTCTCCCACTCGTTGGTGAGCGGGTTGATTACGGGGTGCCCATTGTGGTAATCCCAGTCCGTGAAGTGCCTCCCTAATAGCTGTCAACTGCTCGTGAAATCCTGACGGAGTTCCTCAATCTTAGTGAGGGCACGACCCTCACCCCGGTCATCATCCATATTAGAAGACGATGGAGGATATTCCGTACCTAGCCTAGCGCGCATGCAAAAATGAAGACAACAGACTTAGACAGACCACACACAGAAGGAATTAATGCCGCTTAATGACTCTAGGAAAATAAATTTTTTTTTGATTTTCTTACAGGAAATAAAAAGAGGATTATTAACAAATTTATTTTGATTTTTTTGGCTGAAAAATAAGAAATCTAAGCCGCTATTGGCAGAGCAAAAATAAATTTTTTAAGAGATTTTTTTGACAACTAACGTACAAACAAAAGTGCAGGTTAACGTGCTAAATAAGAGGGGAGGGTGCCAATTAAAAAATTGATAAGAACTTCGCTTTGATACCAAATTGGTGTCGGCTACGGTGTTTGACGCTATAACGGCAAATGGAGTAGCGCGTACGCCTCTCAACTTCCACTATTACGCTCACACAATAACTAAACGCAGCACACCCACGAACAACGTTATCAACTATCGCCAACGCACGGTAGCCATGCCGTTTATAGATCGAATAAACGACTAGAGGCCGATGTTCTCTCAAGCTAAAAGGACCAATATTGGGTCCGACCGAGCGATGGTTGTACCAAAAAATATCTACCCAAAATGCGATCGAAAAATGGTAGATCTCTCCCAACAAAAAATATGGGGCTCGCCAAACCCTTTCAGAAATAACTCGATTAAGATTGATGCAAATCAAAAGGAAAACCACGAAGAATCTAAAGATTCAAATCCAACGCAAAAATCTTTCCGACCACTAGACTATCAAGAGAGAATCACTCGTGAGTGGAGAGGATCGTTACCCAAGTCGAAATTGATGATTCCGACTACCTTTGAAGGATCGCTCTTCCACGGTTCCGCCGGAGTTGCGCCAGATGGAGAGATAGATCGTCCGCCTTGGCCGCTTCACACCGAAATCCAGATTCCTCGTTGTAGAAGGAGACCTTTGTCGGATAAAACTCCAAGCGAATATGGGCGGCCGGTTTTATTCAAAAGGGTGCTCGGATGGTGGAGGTTGGTGGCCGACCAGTTATGGATAGAGGTGGTTGGGTTGTAGATGGGGGAGAGGAGTGGCGGCTTGGAAAAGGAAGATGAGGGGCGGCCAGATTTGGGGAAGAAGAGAAAAAGGGGGTTGGCGGCTTGGAAGAGGAAGATGAGGGAGAGGGCTGGCCGAATGCTTTAGAGAGAGAGAGAAAAGGGGTGGTGGCGGCTAGGAGAGGAAGAGAGAGTGAGAGAGGGGGGGATTAGCAAGTAAGGAAAGTTATGGTTTCTCTTTTCATTTCAACTAAAGATTAAACAAAACCATACATGCCTATATATAGGCTTAACACCAAGTCTTGGCTATATGTAGCCCAAATAAAAATAAAACACTCAAATGTGTAAATAAGCATGCTAAAAATTTGAATGCTCTTAAGCTAATAAAATAAGTTCAACTAATTATTTGTCTTGCACCGAGGGCAGAGATTGTAGCGCCGCTCCATACGAGCACCATGGCGATGCGAGTTCTTTGTTGGAGATGAAGGAGGGTCTTCCGTTAGCAGGCCGTCATCAACAACTTGGGGGTCGTTGTCACCACATCTCTTCCAGCCCTCCAAACCAGACAACCCTCTTACCCACTTCCATCTATTCAACAACAACAACAACAATCCGAACAATCTGTTCATGTTACTACTCCAGCTACATCACCTGCCACTTCTCCACCCATAGATCTTACTAACATCCCCTATTCCCCTATTCAGGAATATCATCAACCCTCCCCTTCTCCAACACCACCTTCATCTCCTCTTCAACATCATTTGTCCTCCATACCATCCTTAAACTTGTTATCCCCCCTCATTTCTCCATCCACACAGGATTTCCAAATGCCAGATGCTCCTCCTCCAACCCCACCAACTACTACCATCCCTCCATCTATCTCCACTCAACCACCTTCTGGAACACCTTCTGCAACTCCACCATTAGACCCCTCCACAATTTCTTCTGTCATTGCCCTCATCACACCCCTACTCAAAACAATAATAGTAGAGGCCATTACACCTCTTGCTACTTCTATATCATCTCTTGCTGCCCAAATCTCTGCCCTCTCTGCTGCCCCCTCTTCAGTTAGGGACCGAGCTCCAGTTTGCACTGAAACCAGTCAGGGGGAGATACTTGATGAAGAAGCTGCAGCAGTTCCTACAGTAGCAGTAACAACAGATGATGAAGACTTGTTTAATTTAATTCATTTTATTGATACTAACATGGACAAAGATGAGTCAGTAATAGGAGAATTAAATATTGTTGGTGATTATATCATTGATCACACAGTTGATTTGTCAACTTATTGAAGCCTGACATTGTAGAAATTATAATAAATACCAAATAAAGTAGGAAAATTATAATCTTCTTGATCTATTCCAAAAAAATCATGATAGACCACCAATTATAATCTTAGAACATTTCGATGAATATTTGAAGGGTTCACCATTCATACACATCATGTAGGTTGGTCTGGACATAGTAGAAATCGTAAAAGTAGGGAAGCGTTTGGAACTTCTATAAGAAAGGGTAGTTGATTTACCTGGTCTTGTTGGAATATATAGGGTCACCAAAAGAAGGTATGTTGTGTGAGCTCAGTTCTGCAAGGTAAGGGTTGTGCTCGGGATCGACGATGGAAAGTCCTTTCTTGGAGAGGGAAGTATAAATATGATTAGAGCTAGTTCAAGAGTAATGATAACAAATTGGTATATGGGTAGATTCCAATAATAATAAGTACCATGTGAAAGGGAGATTTGGACTTTAGCCCATCGTAGTTCCTAGTCCCCTCGAGAGCACTTCCTTGGGAATGTCGTGGGCAGCGCATGGTTAACCTTAAGCCACAAGACTAAAATGTTAAAGTGCAGTTAGTAAAGACTAGGGCTACATCTTCACACACCCTGATGACTCAGGAGGTTAGCTTGTTTGGTTTATCAGAGCGGTAGGCTCAGTGGTTGTGAAAATGGGCAAGATAGCCCGGCGAGCCGAAGGCTTGGATGGTAGTTTTCACGGACAGGTTAGTCCGGGGAGACGATGGCTCGGGAAGTTTGGGATGTCATGTTTTCATGTCCATAAGGTTTCAGGTCTTTGGAATTTGGCAATCGTTCACACCGACGTCGATACGATGACTCGATGGGTGTGGTTTATACTTAGCCAAGGAAAAGACTGGAAGGTTTTTCAGTATTAGTACGTGGTGACTCTGGTTTGTCCTTTAGAGGCATACGTAAGTGCTAGCCCTGGTAATGTGGATACTCGCATAGGAGTGGCGTAGCCCAACCCACTGTAATTCCCCGACAAGGTAGATGAACTTTCTGTATGGTATTTGTCGAGCGGAGCTCGACGAAGATCATCGAGAGGAGCTCGACGAAGATCGTCGAGCTGAGGTCAACGAACAGATCACCGTCGAGTGGCATTCGACGAAATTCCTGTAGCTGTTGGGATGGCCAGTTCGACGAAGGCTTGTCCATTTATTGAAGGCTAGTCCGTTCGACGAATTTCATTCGACGAAAATGGGGCCGATCGACTATATGCGGAAGGCGGATAATGCTGAGGTTGTATTATGTGTCTGGTCATCAAGTTATGGCCTTTGAGCGGTGGTGGACGTGGTCAACTTAATCCCGAGCCTTATCTGCAGGAATGGAAAGAGGAGATTATTATTTCCATTTATTTTCTTCCTCTTTTTCTTTCTTCTCGAGAGTTGGTGCAGACCCTTTGGGTTGAAGGTGAAATCTCGGGTAGAAATGTTGGAGCTAGTCTTGAGGTTGTACTTGAAAGCCAAAAATAGAATCGCAAAGGGGAAAGTGTGGTGATCCTTTCCGTCTGAGTAGAAGTGCTTTGCCATGGATCCAAAGAGGTGGTCAAGGGTAACGATCTTTCTTCCTTGGACATGTGAAGTCCTTAGTTCGGCATATGCAGGGCTTTCCTGTAACGCCCCGAAAATCGTATTTGAACTGATCGCACCCAAAAGAAATTTTGGTGCCTGTATAGGGGTACATAGCTTAGGACACGAGCGTGTCCAAGGCCGTGTATTGCTTGGTGTTTTGGCCGGCTGTGTCCAGAGAAGGACACGGCAGGAAACACGGCAGCGTGGCACGGGCATGTCAAAGGACACAGGCGTGTGCCTACCCGTTTCACTACCAGTGTTCCCAAGAGTCATGACGGTTGGCGTGACGTTTCTTTGTGACACACCCCTGGTCACGGGTGTGTCGAGGACTTGATACGGGCATGTCAGGTTGAGACACGGGCATGTCTTAGCCCGTGTGGTTTTTCTGCATTCGACGATCGTGCCTGGATCGAGGCACACGACCTGGGACATGGCCGTGTGTAAGGCCGTGTTCGGCCCAGGTTTGAGGATTTTTGTACAGATCCGATCCGTTCATTTTCTTTAAGTAAGATCTGACGGCCCAGATGTGTTCCTGCTCTGTTAAGGTCGGGAATGGTGGTTTAACTCCTCATTTCTCCCTTATGCTTTCTTTGTCCAAGGAGTTAGAGCAAGGAGGAAGAAGGAGGAGGATTCTGGCCACCGACGGAGCATCGGAGCACCGTTTAGAGAACCGAGAGCGGATCCGTGGAGGAAATTCCGTTATGAAGACTTCTATAAGGATAGTTTTCCATGGCACAAAAGCATACTACAAGGGTAACGATTCTCTACATGAGCATGTGAAGCTCTCTTCCTTTTTGCATAGGGAAACCTGCTCCCGCGAGTGTGCGGCGAGTGTGTGGTGCACCCTGGGGTTGACGTGAATAGTCCCCCTTGTGTTGCATATAGAGTCCGGAATCGAAGTACGGACATAGACATTGTGTGTGAAGCCTACCCGGACATGTTGGTCTGGATCGGTGATGTTGCATTCGTTATGGTTTGCCGGAGAAGACTCCGTGCTTTGTGTTTTCGGGTTTCTACGCGGTAGATTGCAGCAGGGATCCTTGGGGATTAACTCCAAGGCGCACCCGAAAAACTGAGCGGAAACATTGTTCTACTAACTAGGCGGCCGGGGAGCCGACCTTGTGCATAACTGGGTCATGCGATGTTTGGAAATTGTGGCAGGATCCGAGAGAAGCTTGGCTCATACGTACGTCTTAAGTTGAACTACGCGTTGTGAGCAACGGGCACGTGGAATCGGACCTGGGCTATGTGGTTCGGTGTGAGTGACCCGAAAAGCGGACTGGCCGTTGGCATAGTCGGGAGCCTTAGACGGTGGTCAGAAAGGCTAAAATGCTCACAAGGTTGCCATCCTGGGGGTGGTGGTGAAGACGCTAAAGTGTCAGGATTCACCGTTAATGTGCCCTATGTAACGCCCCCACTCATCACATGGCATATAACAGTGGGTCCGGCCGGGGCCCCACGCCATATGTCACAGACAAGCGGTGGAATTACTTGTGGAAATCAAAATCTACTCGTACCCTAACTCATTTCATTCTAGCGCAGCATTTTAAGTTACCATGAACTCAACTCAAGGAATGTCCACTACTATATAAACTCCATATTTATATATCCAAACCAGGAATGTATACAACTCACACACACTAGCCTTAATGCCTTACAGGTTTCTCTTTACACAAATACATATTCGTACATCGGCACGCAGACCGACCACACATGAAATCCAACCACGATTCACACGGCCTTCGAGGGCCTTTAGTAGCAAGCCTTCCATTCCGCTCATTTCAATTCAAGCAGCAGCACCTGCAATTAGCCATCCAATCCAAACAAAAAACAAAGTAATGGTCAGCATTAGCTTACCCATTATAACGACCCTACCCCTTCCCCGTGGCAGTGGTTCCTTCCTTGTATGCATAGCCATCATAATATCTATCAATTTATCAATCATAATCATATCACAAACGCTAGTATCCACCAGACGCTTCGTACACTCAGGGCACCTTATTGGTGTACCGGATATCCCAGTCGTACAACTCCGATCAAGGGTTCTTAACTTGTTATCTAGCCTGTCCTAGTCACCATAACACGCATGCTGTGAGCTTTCCGCCCAAACCATTAAGAGGTCCTAACCCCACAACAAAATTGAGCATTTACATCGATACACCATTGTGGTGTAGCAAGCCGGGAATGACCGCAGCCCCAATTTGCCTTGTCACCCATCGATCTCCCAAACTAACTAGGTGGAGGTCAGCCTTTTCCCGTGCCCATCTCGTCAATACTGCAGCTTGACGCGGGTCGGCTTTCCCTCCCGATCAGGCATAGCTTTTCACTGCTCTCGCAGAGCAAAGAGCACCTGCAATGCTCATAACACAAGGGGCTTAACCAAAGCCTCCATTCATCCAGAAGCAACATCACATATCGTTTAAAACCATAGAGTCTTCTCCGATTTACCCATCATCATCATCAATCTAGACTACCAGTCCAGATGGGCTTCACACAACATGCTTATGTCGTACTCCACACTTCCGGCTCTAAATGCAGACTCAACCAAGGAATCGCTTACGAGATCCACCTCTTGGTGGAGGATTCCACGCACATGCATAAAGAAAGGACTTCGCTGTCCAAGAAGGAGATCATTACCCTCGAAGATCGCTTTGGCTCCATGAAGTAGCCTGATGGAAGTCGCTGCCTCGGCTTTGCCTTAACGAATCTGCTCTGGGATCTTCGATCTACACTCCGCAGCTCCTCTAGCAGCTGGTTTTCCTTCCTTCACTCCTTCCCTTGCTCTCCCTTTCTCTTTCTCTGTCTTGAAATGTAAAAGGAGATGAAGAGGAAGGGTTTTTATCGCATTTTCCCGGCCTTTATCCATATGGAGAAGCCTGCACCACTGCATCCAAGATCAGGGAATCGAATGACTAAGAATTGGCCAGAAAAGTCTAAATACGGCCTGACACGCCCTGTGACACGCCCGTGTCACAGGCCGTTTCACTTAAGCCGTAGTCAAACGACTCAAATCCAGCCAGTATACGGCGGTGTGACATGCCCGTGTCACACCCTACACACCCGTGTCATGCCGGACACGCCCGTGTGGACCACCCGTGTACTTCACTCAGCACCATCTCAATTTTACCGAGATACACATGGCCCCGGGACACGCCCGTGTCCCAGCCCATGTGCACCTAGACATACCCGAGTCCCGCAGGGACATGCCCTGTGATACACCCGTGTTACAGCCGTGTACCCGAAACTCGACACTCGATGATTTTCGAGCGCATTTGGTCGACCAGAGGGACACGCCCACTGACACACCCGTGTTAGATGGTTCATTCCTGTGACACCTAGCATGTTCCTCCCGTCGAACCAATTTTGTCGACCAGACACCCAACTCCTCAAGCCAAACCTGACACGACCTGGGACACGCCCATATCCCAGGCCGTGTCACCCAACCTGAAACCCAAATTGACTTTGGGGTGTTACAATCCTCCCCTCCTTCAATGAATTTCGTCCTCGAAATTTAACTTATCTACAGACCTTCAAATACGCATTGCTCGCTCATTGCACCACAAGCAAACGAGCACCTTAACAAAACAATCCGGGTTCGAGCTCAACGGCCAGAACTTGTCTATCCCCACGACATCGCACCGAATAATAATCACTTTGTATACCATACACACAAAAATAATGCTAACATGTGTACGTCCATCTAAATCAAACATTATATCCACATATGATATAACATACACCACAAATATGTACACAAACATTTTTTTGTCCATCAGTACACACAACAAATATGTACACCAAAACACTCACATAGGGCATTTATTTTCGCTCAGCAGCATCTTCATTCATAATACGTTTGATAGCCTATTGGAGTTCCAACCTAACCATGTGAGGTTGTATTTCACCGACTGAGCTTTGTGGGTCTTGCACTTCCAGATTATACAAGCGAGGTTGCGTCCGGGATGCAGATGATTCAGCCACTGCATTACCCTTTTCGTTATAAGACGCATCCGTCCTCTTCTCGCTCCCCGAAGGGCCACTCCAACAATTAGGGGCTATATGTCCTTATTTTCCACATTTAAAACATGTACGGGTTTCAACCCGACCTTGTCCATACGTTGCGCCTGATGAAACAGTTGAAGAAGTTGGTTCAGCAGGCCTGAACTTCTTCTTATCTCGTTTCCGAAACTCCAATTGTTGAGGCTGCGGAACTTTAAATTCTAGCTTCTCCATTTCCGACTACTTTTTATCCTGCACCCGTTTCAAATCTTTCTCCAGTGCCCTAGTCGTATCGACCAACTCTTGGAAGCCTTGATTCACCGAACTTGGGAGTGCCAATGGCAATTCATCACGTAGTCCCTCATAAAATTGATTCATCTTCCGAGCCTCTTCAGCGAACGTAGAACCCGCATAGCGACCAAGTCTGGTAAACTCATGCAGGTATGTATCAATATCAGTCTCACCCTGCACCAGACGTTGAAACTCATTCTCCATCGCAATCCACTGCGACACTGGAAAATACTTGGCGAGAAACAATCGAGAGAATTCATCTATTGAAACCTCCGCTAAGCCTCGACCTGCCAAGTGATGCACCTCCATCTCATCCCACAATAATCTCGTGTCTCCTTCCAACAGAAAAGTGACTAAAGTCACTTTCTGCTCCTCCACCGTCCGGATTACATTCAGGATCCTCTTTAATCGAGCCAACCAATCTTGCGCCTGCGTTGGGAAAGGCGCTCCACCAAACGTAGGTGGATGAAATTCCATAAAGCTTTTTAATGCCTCATTCGCTGCTTGCTCTTCCGCCACAACTGCAACACGCTCTTGCCTTGCACCAGCCTGTCCTGGTATTCCTGCAGGCCTTGCGTGCCCCGTAGGCTCTGCCTGTAACACCGCAAGAACTGTCTCCATCACCATCCGTATGGTCTCCGCCGAGGGAGGTGTAGGCGCTGCAACTGCTGCTACACTCTCATCGGATCGCTGGGGCTCCGACTTCCCAGCACCACTCCTAGCCACCTAGCAATGTACAAAACACAATTACTCATCCATGTCACAACGGTAATTATACATTGACTACACACTCATGCCCCTTACGTGCATGAAATACATTCCTAGTGGACACTCGTGAGTTCAATTATATTCTTTCCTCCCATAACACTATAAACCTGGCTCTGATACCACTTTGTAACGCCCCCACTCATCACATGACATATAATAGGGGGTCCGGCCGGTTCCCCATGCCATATGTCACAGACAAGCGGTGGAATTACATGTGGAAATCAAAATCTACTCGCAGCCTAACTCATTTCATTCTAGCGCAGCATTTTAAGTTACCATGAATTCAACTCAAGGAATGTCCACTACTATATAAACTCCACATTTATATATCCAAACCAGGAATGTATACAACTCACACACACTGGCCTTAAAGCCTTACAGGTTTCTCTTTACATAAATACATTTTCGTACATCAGCACGTAGTCCGGCCACACATGAAATCCAACCACGATTCGCACGACCTTCGAGGGCCATTAGCAGCAAGCCTTCCATTCCGCTCATTTCAATTCAAACAGCAACACCTACAATTAGCCATCCAATCCAAACAGAAAACAAAGTAATAGTCAGCATTAGCTGACCCATTTTAACGACCCTACCCCTCCCCGGGGAAGTGGTTCCTTCCCTATATGCATAGCCATCATAATTTCTATCAATCTATCAATCACAATCATATCACAAACACCGGTATCCACCAGACATGTCGTGCACTCAGGGCACCTTATTGGTGTACCAGATATCCCAATCGTACACCGCCGATCAGGGGTTCTTAACTTGTTAGCTGGCCGGTCCTAGTCACCACAAAACACATGCTGTGAGCATTCCGCCCAAACCATTCAGAGGTCCTAACCCCACAGCAAAATTGAGCATTTAGATTGACCCACCACTGTGGTGTAGCAAGCCGGGTATGACCGCATCCCCCATTTGCCTTGCCACCCATCGATCTCCCAAACTAACCAGGTAGAGGTCAGCCTTTTCCCGTGCTCAACTCGTCAATACCGCAGCTTGACGCGGGTCGACTTTCCCTCCTGATCAGTCGCATCTTTTCACCGCTCTCGCAGAGCAAAGAGCACCCGTAGCGCTCATAACACACGGGGCTTAACCAAAGCCTCCATTCATCCAGAAGCAACATCACATATCGTTTAAAACCACGGATTCTTCTCCGGTTTACCAATGATCATCACCAATCCAAACTACCAGTCCAGATGGACTTCACACAGCATGTCTATGTCGTACTCCACACTTCCGGCTCTAAATGAAGACTCAACTAAGGAATCGCTTACGAGATCCACCTCTTAGTGTAGGATTCCATGCACATACATAAAGAAAGGACTTCGATATCCACGAAGGAGATCGTTACCCTCGAAGATCGCTTCGGTGCCATGAAGTTGCCGGATGGAAGTCACCGCCTCGGCTTTGCCTTCACGAATCCGCTCTCGGATCTTCGATCCGCACTCCGCAGCTCCTCTAGCAGCTGGCTTTCCTTCCTTCTCTACTTCCCTTGCTCTCCCTTTCTCTTTCTCTCTATTGAAATGAAAAAGGAGATGAAAAGGAAGTGTTTCTAATCCCATTTTCCCATCCTTTATCCATATGGAGAAGCCTACACCACTGGATCCAAGATCAGGGAATCGAATGGCTCAGAATTGGCCAGAAAAGTCTAAACATGGCCTGACACGCACTGTGACATGCCCGTGTCACAGGCCGTATCACTTAAGAGGCAGTCAACCGACTCAAATCCAGCCAGTACACGGTCGTGTGACACGCCCGTGTCGCACCCCCTACATGCCCGTGTCATGTCGGACATGCCCGTGTGGACCACCCGTGTACTTCACTCAGTACCATCTCAATTTTACCCGAGAGACACATGGCCCTGGGACACGGCCGTATCCCAAGCTGTGTGCACCTGGACACACCCGAGTCCCGTAGGGACATTGATGAATTGTAAATATACGTATTTTTATGCACATTAATTTAGTCATTTTCATTTATTTTCATCGTTTTTACTTATTTTTGTTCAATAAAATGCTCCTATTCTTGTAAATTTATTACTAACTTGTTTTATTTTATTTTGCAGAAAAATTTCAAAATCTGCCAAAATTGGGCAGTACACGCCCGTGACAATTTGGTTACGCCCGTGACCGGGCCGTGGCATTGCATTTCCCGTGAAATCGGACGATTTCTGAAGTACAAGCTTGACACGCCTGGAGACACGCCCGTGTCACCCGACACGGGGCGTGACCCAAGCCCGTGTCCTCTCCACTCGACACTTTCTGCTCGACGATCGTCGAGTGTCGACACCAACCGTCACGCCTAGAGTCACGCCCGTGACCTAGGGCGTGACTCAATCTCAGCTCGATGATTTCGACTCGACACTTTCCGCTCGACATTCGTCGAGTGTCGACACCAACTGACACGCCCAGAGTCACGCCCGTGACCTGGGGCGTGACCTTTCCAGCTAGCCCGACAAGATGCTGCCGAAGACTTTCGCCGCAACCCGCGCCCGGTTCTACCTCCCTGACACGCCCAGAGTCACGCCCGTGACCTGGGGCGTGACTGCCGCGAACTCAGCCCGAAGTCAACTTTCCTGTCCAATCGACGACCGCCTTCATGAATAGTACTGTCACGCCCCCCCCCCCCCCCCCTACACGCCCGTGACCTAGGGCGTGTACATAGAATTTTTTGCCTATAAATTGCCCATTTCTGTAAGGTCCAAGGGTTCAGATTTTTGGGCCATTTTAGTGTCTTTTTGTGGGCTGCATCCGTGATTTCTAGAGCTATGTAAGGAGATTTCTCCCTCTTTTCTTTCATGTTTGTTTTTTGCTTTAGCTTTAGCTCTTGTAATAGCTTGTAATAGTTTCCTTTAAGTAATAAAAATGTTAGATTTTCTCTTCATATTTGGCTTTGGAATGAACACTTGTGCCCACTTTCCTTCTCCTTTTTATCCTTGGTTTCATCTTTGTTCTTCATTTATGAAATGTGTGTGTGTGTGTATGAGTGTAATTTATGTACTTTACATGTTTTTAACTTGTCTTCATGCTTAGGTATGATAGGTTTTCCTCTTTTTCACCATGTCTTTTTCTTGAAAGAATTAGGATTTCATTCTTATGAATTTATAAATGAGATTTGAAAAGTGATTTTGTTCTTTTTTTACTTAGTTTTTCTTTTAGGATTGTAAAACATCTTTTGTTCTTTTCATTTTCTCTTCACCTTTTTTATCACTTTTATAAATTCTTAAGAATGAAAAAGTTATAATTTTAATTTTTGGGCACCTTTGATTTTTGACTAAATGATGATAAAACTTTTTGCTCATTCTCTTTTATTTGTTCTTTTTATGTGTTTTGGGTAAGTTTTAGAAGAAGAAATCTTGTTATTTTAATTTATAAGCAACTTTGATTTTTCTTCGTTATTAGTGTGTGTGAGTGTATGAGCATAAATTTTCTTTTGTTCTTCTTAATTTTCATGTTGTGTGTGTGAGTGTATGAGTATAACTTTTTATTGCTTCCCTCAATTTTGTAGAGTGTGTGAGTGTAGGTGTTAAATTTTAATGCTTTCTTTTAATGCTTTTTTTAATGCTTTGTTCAAATTTTGTAGAGTGTGTGAGTATAGGTGTTAGCTTTATTGCTTTCTTGAAATTCATATGGTGTGTGTGTGTTTGTGTGTATTTATTTCCGCCTACTCGTTAAGAGTTAAATGACGCATCGTTTTCATTTTCAGTCCTACTCGTTTGAGTAGGACTTGTTATTTTCTTTCTTTATTTTTCCGCCTACTCACTTGAGTTAAATGGACAGATCTTTTTCTCCCTGTAAATATTTGAGAAAGCCGTGTAATCGCATTTATTTTCTCCTACTCATTTGAGTAGGACTCGCTTTCATTTCAGTCCTACTCGTTTGAGTAGGACTTGCAATTTTCAGCTTTTATTTCCCGCCCCCACTCATTTGAGTGGGACTCGCAAATTTCAATTATGCAAATTTCTTTTATGTGTAACTTAGTTTCTGTTTAATTTATAATTTGGAGTGTGCGTGAGTTCTCGTTTTAGTTAACTTTTTAGCTTTCTAAATGTTTGTTTTGTTTTTATGTCCCCTTCTTATAATCATTAACGTTTAATTTCGAACTTGCGCCTAACTAAATTATAAGCCGTCCCCATACCGATGTGTGGCTAATCGCTATTAGCCTCGGCATCGAAGAGCATTGGTACATTTAAAATGATTTCTAATAATTGAAGCTCTTTATTTTCATTTTAATTTAAGGACTTAAGGTTTACCCCGGGTTTACGACACGTAGGACCACATATCGATGTGTGGGCCCTATTTCCGTAGTCTATATGCTAGCTAGCCGAGAGGCCGTGCATATGGACCGATCACCCCTGGGTAAATAGAGTTGCGTGCATACCCTCGAGAGAGGACAAGCGTAATTCTACCGGATTGGGTTCCCCACCCAATAGCGGGGTTCTTAGCGTAAAGCGGGCGTTAAGAGGAATCCTTCGTCGGACTAACGTTCGGTCGAATAGTCTTAACATTTAGGTGAGCGATATCCCTATAGCTAGGTGAGCTCACATTTGTGGAACCTCCACGGCCAAGTTGCCTTATTATTAATTTGAAAACTAAGTCCTATAATTATTAAAAATTGTTTTAGTCTTAATCTGATTCGATGCCGAGCGTTAACCCTTCATCGAATATTTTCTAAATCGTTTTTTCGCTCCTTTGATTTTTCCGTCTTTACTTCACTAAAAAAATCCACCTTTCTTTCAGTAAAATAATAGTCCTCCCGGAGGAGTAAGAAGAGTCAACACGACCCCGAGAACAATACAACCTCGGTATTCCCCCGAATATCGAGTACTACTTGCGATAGGTGCACTTGCCTACCCGAGCAAGCCCGCGGCGATCGACTCACCGAACCAACCACAGTAAGAGTCTGTTCGCGGGCCCATCAAGTTTTTGGCGCCGTTGCCGGGGAGTCTCTTTTCGAGTTGCTATTTCAAATTCTGGAGTCTATTACTTTTACTTATTTTCTATAAAAAAAAAACTAAAAATTTTATTTTAAAAACAAAAAAGAGTTTATTTTGTTTTATTTTTGTTTGGGTGTATGACCCGTGGACAACCCTCCGAGTCTGAAGATTTTGACTTCGACCCTGAGATCGAACGCTCTCTTGCGCGTATCCGATCTCAACGCCGAAATCCTTCTTTAGATCACGAGGAATCTATCAGAGAACCCACTGTTGTACTTATGGCCGCGCCTAACCTTCCCCCGGCGGCCGAGCGTACTATGTCTTATTACGCCCGGCCTAACCTGGATGATTCTGGGTCGAGTATTGTTCGCCCTGCGGTGGCGAATAATAATTTTGAAATAAAGTCGAGTGTCATTCAAATGGTTCAAAACGCCGTACAGTTCGATGGACTGCCGGATGAGGACCCGAATGTCCACTTGTCCAATTTCTTGGAGATATGCGACACCTTCAAGATTAATGGCGTCACTAATGACGCCATTCGTTTGCGCTTATTTCCTTTTTCCCTTAAGTCCAAAGCCAAGGCGTGGTTGAATGCCCTCCCGCGAGGATGTATCACCACGTGGGCTGAGTTGACGGAACGGTTCCTAACGAAGTACTTTCCGCCCGCAAAAACTGCAAAGTTGCGGGTGGACATTTCTTCGTTTGTGCAAAACGATCCTGAGTCTCTATACGAGACTTATGAACGGCTTAAGGAATTCCTCCGCCGTTGCCCGCACCACGCGCTGCCAACGTGGTTGCAAGTTCAAATTTTTTATAATGGGCTGAATTTTCAGACGCGTCAAATGATTGACGCGGCTGCCGGGGGTACGCTTAACAACAAAACCCCCGAGGCCGCCCAGGCTTTATTCGAAGAGATGGCTATGAATGCCTATCAATGGAACGTCCCGCGGGGACGCCCAAAGCCGGCGGCTGGTCTTTTTGCAGTGGATGCCACTGCTCTCTTGACCCTTCAAGTTGAAAGGTTAACAAAGCAGGTGGCGGAGATGTCTGATGCCTCCTCCACTCTGCCTTGTTTTATTCCCCCTAACGTCTGCGTAGCTGAAGAGTTCATGGACTTCATGGGAAATTCGGGTCGTCCTCCCTTCAACCCCAACAACAACCCTTATAGTAATAACTATAATCCGGGTTGGAGGAATCACCCCAACTTCTCGTGGAGCAACCCGAATAATGCTCAGCGTCCCCCTATTTCTTATGCGCCCGGATTTCTTCCTCTTCCTCCTCTTCCGAAACCCTCCCCGATGGAGGAAAATTTTTCGAAGTATATTGCGTCCAACGAGTCAAATATCCGGAACATTACCGGATCGCTAAAAACACTCGAACAACAGGTTGGACAGCTGGCGAGGATGATGTCCGAGCGCGCGCTCGGGGCACTACCGGGAAACACAGAGCCCAATCCGCGGGAGAACGCCAACGCTATAACCCTCCGTAGCGGAAAGGAGGTGGTCGATCCAAAACGGACCGACCCTCAGGTACATATTTCACCTCCGACCCCTCTACCCCTTTCTTCGCTTACGCCGCCTTTACCAATTATAAAAGAAAAAATTATTTTAAACAAGGCTCTTCCATATCCGCATAAGTTAGATAACGAGCGTCAGGACGCGCAATATGAAAAATTTATTTTATTATTAAAACAAATTCACATTAATGTTCCTTTTTGCGAGGCTATCTCGCAAATGCCCAAATATGCGAAAATTTTTAAAAGAACTACTTTCTAATAAACGCAAATTAGAGGATATTTCGCATGTATCTCTCAACGCTGTCTGCTCGGCGGCCTTTACTAATAAATTTCCCACAAAAC
This sequence comes from Platanthera guangdongensis, assembly GCA_039583875.1. Taxonomy (NCBI): domain Eukaryota; kingdom Viridiplantae; phylum Streptophyta; class Magnoliopsida; order Asparagales; family Orchidaceae; genus Platanthera; species Platanthera guangdongensis. The sequence goes on from CM077164.1 coordinate 112,921,974, forward strand.
AAAACGACCCGGGACGGTTTTCCATCCCGTGCCTTTTTGGCGATATATTAGTAAAGTACGCCTTAACTGATTTAGGGGCTAGCATTAATCTGATGCCGTTCTCGCTCTTTTCACGTTTAGGTTTGGGTACTCCTAGTCCTACGAATATGCACATCCAATTAGCGGATCGCTCGGTTAAGTTCCCTATCGGGGTAGTGGAGGACGTCCTTGTCCGATTCGACAAGTTTACCTTCCCGGTAGACTTCGTCATCTTAGATATCGAGGAGGACGTCGAGGTACCAATAATACTCGGTCGCCCTTTTCTCGCCACCTCCCGCGCACTAATAGATGTTAGTAATGGTAGTCTTCTCCTCCGAGTAGGCGATGACCAAGTTACTTTCTTTATTAATCCCTCGATGGACATTTTGTCATCCAACGACGATTTCTGCTACTCTTTAGATACCTTTTTCGGAGATCGTTCTTCTCCAATTTTCGAGTCCGTATTTTTAAACGACGATGTTTATGCGCTCGAAAATTTTAAATGCGATGAGGATACTTCTTTATACTTGCCTTTCGAACCAATTGGTAAGAAAGACATAGGCATTAAAACCTCCCTAGAAGAACCGCCCATCCTAGACCTCAAACCCTTACCCGCATCACTCAAATACGCATTTTTGGGAAAAGGCGATACGCTTCCCGTTATTATTTCTTCGTACTTGAGTGATTCGGAGACTTCCGATTTATTGGAAGTTTTATTTAAACATCGCCATGCAATTGCGTGGCAAATCTCTGACTTAAAGGGGATTAGCCTCTCCTTTTGCACCCATAAGATTTTTCTTAACGATAATTGCCGCAAAACGATTCAGCCGCAACGTCGTCTTAACCCAAACATGAAAGACGTCGTTAAAGCCGAAATCATTAAGTTATTAGATGCGGGGATTATCTACCCTATTTCGGACAGTGCATGAGTTAGTCCCGTGCATGTCGTGCCCAAGAAGGGCGGTCTTACCGTAGTGGCGAATGAGCATAACGAGCTCATCCCAACTCGTACTGTTACGGGTTGGCGAGTGTGCATCGATTATAGAAAACTTAATGATTCCACCCGCAAGGACCATTTCCCTCTGCCATTTTTGGACCAGATTTTAGAGCGTTTATCCGGTCATCCGTATTATTGTTTTCTTGATGGTTTATCGGGGTTTTTCCAAATCCCCATTTCCCCCGATGATCAAGAGAAAACAACTTTTTCTTGCCCGTTCGGCACCTTCGCATATCGAAGAATGCCATTTGGACTCTGCAATGCGCCAGCTACATTCCAAAGATGTATGCTAGCGATCTTTGGCGAGCTAGTAGAAGACATTATGGAAGTCTTTATGGATGACTTTTCTGTTTTCGGACGCTCTTTTCCCGATTGCCTTCACAATTTAGATCGTGTCCTTCAACGGTGCGAGGACACAAGCCTTGTTTTAAATTGGGAACAATGCAACTTTATGGTTCGAGGAGGTTTGGTCCTCGGCCATATGATTTCGTCTAAGGGGATAGAGGTGGATAAGGCCAAGATAGAAATTATAGAAAAACTTCCGCATCCAACAAACGTAAAATCTATTAGGAGTTTCTTAGGCCATGCGGGCTTTTATCGACGCTTCATTCAAGACTTTTCAAAAATAACAAAGCCGCTTACTCACCTCTTGGAAAAGGAATCACGTTTCATCTTTAATAGCGAATGCGAGTCCGCCTTTAATTTAATAAAACAAAAACTTATCACTTCACCAATTTTAGTGGCCCCTAATTGGTCCCTTCCATTCGAAATAATGTGCGACGCTAGTGATATTGCCTTAGGTGCCGTTCTTGGCCAACGCGTAGAAAAATATTTTCATCCTATTTATTACGCTAGCAAGACGCGCACCTCCGCACAAGTAAATTACACGACAACGGAAAAGGAACTCTTAGCCGTCGTTTTCGCTTTCGATAAGTTTCGCTCGTATATAACGCTATCTAAAGTTATCGTTTTTACCGATCACTCCGCGCTTAAATATTTATTAGCTAAAAATGATGCGAAGCCCCGCCTTCTTCGATGGATTCTCCTCCTACAAGAGTTTGATTTGGAGATCCGAGATAAGCGGGGAGCGGAAAATCTAGCGGCGGACCACCTCTCCCGTTTAGAAAATCCGGGTGCGGAAGCGCTCGTTGAATCTGAAATAAATGACAGATTCCCCGAGGAACGCCTTCTTGCCATTAATAAATCTTCGTCATCTTTGCCTTGGTTCGCAGATTTTGCAAATTTCTTAGTAGCGCGGGTGCTTCCAAAAGAATTTTCAAGTCACCAAAAGAAGATATTCTTTTCTGACTTGAAAAATTTCTTTTGGGAGGACCCATTTCTTTTTCGTATCTGCGCGGATCAAGCGATCCGAAGATGCGTTGAGGGTGTGGAGTGCTTGCAAATTCTTAAGTACTGCCACGAGGGTCCAGCCGGTGGGCACTATCAAGCCAACCGGACCGCTCGGAAGGCGCTAGAGGCGGGCTACTTTTGGCCCACTCTCTTCAAAGACGCACATAATTTTGTGCGCGCATGCGATAGCTGTCAGCGGTCGGGTAACATCTCTCGTCGCGACGAGATGCCCCAAAATATGTTTTTAGAGTGCGAAGTCTTCGATTTATGGGCCATAGATTTTATTGGCCCCCTACCTCCATCTTTGAAAAATATGTATATTTTAGTGGCGGTGGACTACGTATCGAGGTGGGCGGAAGTGCAAGCTCTCCCCACCAACGATGCACGAGTCGTCGTTACATTTCTTAAAAAACTATTTTCTCGCTTCGGCACGCCTCGCGCAATTGTTAGTGATAGGGGAATGCATTTCTGTAACGCTCTTATGGCTAAGACGTTAGCTAAATACGGAGTCACGCACAAGCTTGCCACCCCCTACCACCCGCAAACAAGTGGCCAAGTCGAGGTAGTAAATCGAGAGATTAGGCGAATTTTAGGAAAGACCGTTTCGCTAAATAGGAAAGATTGGTCCGTTAAACTCGACGATGCGTTGTGGGCGTATCGGACGGCATACAAAACCGCAATTGGTTGTACGCCGTTCCGGTTAGTCTACGGCAAAGCGTGCCATTTACCCGTAGAATTAGAGCATCGCGCTCTTTGGGCTTTAAAACTCTTAAACCTCGACTCCAACTTAGCCGCTCAGAATAGAAAACTGTAACTAAACGAGCTCGATGAATGGCGTGCGAACGCTTACGAGATCAATAAACTCTATAAGGAGCGCTCTAAGTTATATCACGATCGAAAAATCAAGTCCCAAAAATTATTTTCTCTGGGCGATCTTGTCCTTCTTTACAATTCACGTCTTAGGCTTTTTTCAGGTAAATTAAAATCTAGATGGTCCGGTCCCTTCCTAGTTGAAGAAGTTTTTCCATATGGAACCATACTCGTCTCCCACCCGGACAAAGGTTCATTTAAAGTAAACGGTCATAGGTTAAAGTCTTATATAGCAGGCGACTCAGTGATCGGTTTTAGCGAAACCATAACTTTCCTCCACATTATAAACCCGCCAAAATAGTAAAGCTACACGACTATAAACAAAGCGCTCCTGGGAGGCACCCCTCGCTTATCTTTTTCGCTCTTTCCTTATTACATTTACTGTTTTTTATCTAATAAACGCAGGGTTTCTGATTGGACTTCCCCGTACGCGTTTCAGGGACGTTTCTACCCCCCCCCCCCTCTCTTTACTTTTGTACATATCGCATTTTAATTTTTGTTCTGCATACTTACGATACAACATTGGGGACAATGTTGGACTTAAGTATGGGGGTATTTTCGTGCTTTACTTTCTGCACTTCAATTTTTTTTCTGCATTTCAAAAATACAAAAAAGTACATATAACAACAAAACAAAAACAAAAAAATTTAAAAAAAACATCTTAAAATGAAAAAAACATTTTAAATGAAAAATCCAAAAAAAATTTTTTTTGTTCTCTTTCTTTCTTTTTTCCAAAAAACTCAAAAACAATTAAAAAAAAGGAAAACAAAAAATATATTTAGTTTCACTTTGTAAATATTTTTCATTTATTGTACATACTCTTTTATCTCTCCCCCTTCCTCATTCTTGTAAAAACCTCTCTTTTACTCCCTTGATTTTGTACATATAATAAAAATTCTCTTAAAAAATACAAAAAAAGATAATAGTTCAAAACAAAATTCAAAAACAATTTTGAGAAAAACAAAAATACAAAAAAAGATAATAAATGAAAAACAAAAAAAATGATGATAAAAACTATAAAAATAAAAAAAAATGTTTTGCAACAAATAAATCAAATATTCCATCCTTAACTTTCCTGCTATCCAAAAATTCCGTTTTGAGTTTATTTATATGCGAATTTGATTAATTCTTTGTTCACTACCCGTTTGTTAATTATTGACTGAAAAATTTAAATACCCGGGGTTAAGTTTTAAAGAATTCTTTATGCTTTGTTAAAAATAGAGAACTCGTTTTAGGCACTACTTCTAATTTTTCATTGATAGGAGCATGTATATTATGTTAGGAAATAACGACTATAGAATTCTATTATACTAACTTTTAGCTTTCTGAAAAATTGGAACGTACAAATTATTAAGGTTGCTCTCAAAAATTTTTAGGATTAAAATCTAGTTTTCCTTTCTCCCCTTACTTTTCATGACCTACTTAGCATGAAAAATTTCTATCATTAAAAGATCCTATGTCAATGGGAATAAGATTTCGTTCCGTAAACATAGGCACCCAATAATTTTAAAAGATTATATATGGAGTAAGAGGATAAAATTCATTACTCCTACAAATATACATTGAGTTAATTTTATTCTGATGAAGTTGAAAAACAAAAATCATATTAGGAAAATAAGATTTCGTTTTCCTAGTAATCCAAAAGAAAAAAAATGAAGGTTCGAGAAAAAAAATTACCTCGCCTCAAAAATCAAAACCCTCTTCATAAACCCACTACCCCCTTAGCCAATTACACGATTCTAGAATTAATTCAAAAATCTTTTTGAGAGCATAATTAGTAAATTGTATTATTTTCAGTAGCACTCGTATAAGCTAGAGTTCTTATAATTCCAAACTATTTTCGTTAATCTAACCATTACAAATGTTGCCTTCTATTTGATTACATCAAGAAGTCTTTTGGCCAAAACTTTTGCGCTATTTAAATCATCTACATAATTTTAGGACTTAACTCTTACACCCCGTATATTTATTTCGATCTCTCTTATAATTGATTAAGCGATAGCTAAAACTTAGAGTTTTTTTTATTCCTTATAGATTCACCTCAAACTTTTGCTCTAGAATAGCAAAAGCCTAAGTATGGGGGTATTTGATGAATTGTAAATATACGTATTTTTGTGCACATTAATTTAGTCATTTTCATTTATTTTCGTCGTTTTTACTTATTTTTGTTCAATAAAATGCTCCTATTCTTGTAAATTTATTACTAACTTGTTTTATTTTATTTTGCAGAAAAATTAAAAAATCTGCCAAAATTGGGCAGTACACGCCCGTGATAATTTGGTCGCTCCCGTGACCGGGCCGTGACATTGCATTTCCCGTAAAATCGGACGATTTCTGAAGTACAAGCTTAACACGCCTGGAGACACGCCCGTGTCACCCGACACGGGGCGTGACCCAAGCCCGTGTCCTCTCCACTCGACACTTTCTGCTTGACGATCGTCGAGTGTCGACACCAACCGTCACGCCCAGAGTCATGCCCGTGACCTAGGGCGTGACTCAATCTCAGCTCGACGATTTCGACTCGACACTTTCCGCTCGACATTCGTCGAGTGTCGACACCAACTGACACGCCCAGAGTCACGCCCGTGACCTGGGGCGTGACCTTTCCAGCTAGCCCGACAAGATGCTGCCGAAGACTTTCGGCGCAACCCGCGCCCGGTTCTACCTCCCCGACACGCCCAGAGTCATGCCCGTGACCTGGGGCGTGACTGCCGCGAACTCAGCCCGAAGTCAACTTTCCTGTCCAATCGACGACCGCCTTCATGAATAGTACTGTCACGCCCCCCCTACACGCCCGTGACCTACGGCGTGTACTTAGAAATTTTTGCCTATAAATTGCCCATTTCTGTAAGGTCCAAGGGTTCAGATTTTTGGGCCATTTTAGTGTCTTTTTGTGGGCTGCATCCGTAATTTCTAGAGCTATGTAAGGAGATTTCTCCCTCTTTTCTTTCATGTTTATTTTTGCTTTAGCTTTAGCTCTTGTAATAGCTTGTAATAGTTTCCTTTAAGTAATAAAAATGTTAGATTTTCTCTTCATATTTGGCTTTGGAATGAACACTTGTGCCCACTTTCCTTCTCCTTTTTATCCTTGGTTTCATCTTTGTTCTTCATTTATGAAATGTGTGTGTGTGTGTGTATGAGTGTAATTTATGTACTTTACATGTTTTTAACTTGTCTTCATGCTTAGGTATGATAGGTTTTCCTCTTTTTCACCATGTCTTTTTCTTGAAAGAATTAGGATTTCATTCTTATGAATTTATAAATGAGATTTGAAAAGTGATTTTGTTCTTTTTTTACTTAGTTTTTCTTTTAGGATTGTAAAACATCTTTTGTTCTTTTCATTTTCTCTTCACCTTTTTTATCACTTTTATAAATTCTTAAGAATGAAAAAGTTATAATTTTAATTTTTGGGCATCTTTGATTTTTGACTAAATGATGATAAAACGTTTTGCTCATTCTCTTTTTATTTGTTCTTTTTATGTGTTTTGGGTAAGTTTTAGGAGTAGAAATCTTGTTATTTTAATTTATAAGCAACTTTGATTTTTATTCGTTATTAGTGTGTGAGAGTGTATGAGCATAAATTTTCTTTTGTTCTTCTTAATTTTCATGTTGTGTGTGTGAGTGTATGAGTATAACTTTTTATTGCTTCCCTCAATTTTGTAGAGTGTGTGAGTGTAGGTGTTAAATTTTAATGCTTTCTTTTAATGCTTTGTTCAAATTTTGTAGAGTGTGTGAGTGTAGGTGTTAGCTTTATTGCTTTCTTGAAATTCATATGGAGTGTGTGTGTTTGTGTGTATTTATTTCCGGCTACTCGTTAAGAGTTAAATGGCGCATCGTTTTCATTTTCAGTCCTACTCATTTGAGTAGGACTTGTTATTTTCTTTCTTTATTTTTCCGCCTACTCACTTGAGTTAAATGGACGGATCTTTTTCTCCCTGTAAATATTTGAGAAAGCCGTGTAATCGTATTTATTTTCTCCTACTCATTTGAGTAGGACTCGCTTTCATTTCAGTCCTACTCGTTTGAGTAGGACTTGCAATTTTCAGCTTTTATTTCCCGCCCCCACTCGTTTGAGTGGGACTCGCAAATTTCAATTATGCAAATTTCTTTTATATGTAACTTTGTTTCTGTTTAATTTATAATTTGGAGTGTGCGTGAGTTCTCGTTTTAGTTAACTTTTTAGCTTTCTAAATGTTTGTTTTGTTTTTATGTCCCCTTCTTATAATCATTAGCGTTTAATTTCGAACTTGCGCCTCACTAAATTATAAGCCGTCCCCATACCGATGTGTGGCTAATCGCTATTAGCCTCGGCATCGAAGAGCATTGAGACATTTAAAATGATTTCTAATAATTGAAGCTCTTTATTTTCATTTTAATTTAAGGACTTAAGGTTTACCCCGGGTTTACGACGCGTAGGACCACATATCGATGTGTGGGCCCTATTTCCGTAGTCCATATGCTAGCTAGCCGAGAGGCCGTGCATATGGACCGATCACCCCTGGGTAAATAGAGTTGCGTGCATACCCTCAAGAGAGGACAAGCGTAATTCTACCGGATTGGGTTCCCCACCCAATAGCGGGGTTCTTAGCGTAAAGCGGGCGTTAAGAGGAATCCTTCGTCGTACTAACTTTCGGTCGAATAGTCTTAACGTTTAGGTGAGCGATATCCCTATAGCTAGGTGAGCTCACATTTGTGGAACCTCCACGGCCAAGTTGCCTTATTATTAATTTGAAAACTAAGTCCTATAATTATTAAAAATTGTTTTAGTCTTAATCTGATTCGATGCCGAGCGTTAACCCTTCATCGAATATTTTCTAAATCGTTTTTTCGCTCCTTTGCTTTTTCCGTCTTTACTTTACTAAAAAAATCCACCTTTCTTTCAGTAAAATAATAGTCCTCCCGGAGGAGTAAGAATAGTAAACACGACCCCGAGAACAATACGACCTCGGTATTCCCCCGAATATCGAGTACTACTTGCGATAGGTGCACTTGCCTACCCGAGCAAGCCCGCGGCGATCGACTCACCGAACCAACTACAGTAAGAGTCTGTTCGCGGGCCCATCAGACATGCCCTGTGACACACCCGTGTCACAGGCCGTGTACCAAACACTCGACACTCGACGATCGTCGAGCGCATTTGGTCGACCAGAGGGACACGCCCATTGACACGCCCGTATCAGATGGGTCACGCCCGTGTCACTTGGCGTGTTCCTCCCGTCGAACCAGTTTCGTTAACAAGGCACCCAACTCCTCAAGCCAAACCTGACACGCCCTGGGACACGCCCGTGTCCCAGGCCGTGTCACCCAACATGAAACCCAAATTGACTTTGGGGTGTTGCACCCTAAGTGCACGAGGTGTTTGGCCATGCGAGCCTACACATATGGCAAAATATGTTTGTACTATATTATTTAGCTGGGCTAATGAATTGCAGGGAAGGGGCACCGCCGTCCTGAGTTAGGGGCGGGGTCGTTATAGTTTGGTCGTCTTTGGCTGACCGTTGCTTTGTTTTCCACCGTGCGCGGGAATGCTGCTTGCAGGTGCTACGGAGCCGAGTGCAAAATAGTGGGCTGGAGTCCATGTTGCTGAGCTGGCACTCGAAGGCCCAAGTGAATAGTTGTTATTCATTTTGTCATGTGTGGCCGGCCTACGAGCTGATGTATGGAAAGCATTATATTGTTAAGTGAACTCTTGTAAGGCCATAAGGCCAAGTATCTTTCAGTGTATTTGTATTTCATTCCAGTTGTAATGGTTGTGGACATTCATGATTATTGGATTATAGTTATGGGTTCTTTCAACTATTTAAAAGCTTCCGCTAGAATGCTATGTGTTAGGACGTGTAGTGTTAATTGGATAGTTTGGTTATTCATACGTAACCCTTCCTACTATCTGTGGTATATGACGTCGGGTTCCAGCTAGACCTTCTGTTATATACCATACGATGGATGAGGGTGTTACAATTTGGTATCAAACTTCTGGTTACGGTCCGGCTTAAATGAATTAGTGGGCGAATTCTTTTAAGGGGTGGTGAGCACATGTGTGCGTCATCGTTATAACATCAAAAAGAACCAATGAATGTCCACTTAGGAATGAAAAAATACACTTATTTTGTGGAACCTGAGTGTTCCAATGATTGCTTTTAGCAATTTGTGTGTCGTCTACGCTAGGTTCTTTGCTATTATAGGCGGCTAGGAGCGGTGCTGGTCAATCGGAGCGTCCGCAATCGGCGGAAAGTAGTGCACCGAGGGATGTGCCTATAATACCTTCTTCAGCAGAATCCATCAGACTTGTGGCTGAAGCAGTTTTTGCCATGATTAATGCCCAACCTGCAGGGCAAATGCACCACGCACCACCTGTTGATGAGCAAGAACCGGTTAGGGCGGCAGATCCGAGAGTGGTGGAGTGCATGTCAGTGGATCAGGTAGAGCCGAGGAGGGCTACGGAGAGATAGCTCAAGCATGTAATGGGCTTTAATCCTCCGAGGTTCGATGGGTTTGGAACGCCAGCTCAAGCTGAGGATTGGATCTCTATGATAAAGAGGGTCTTAATGGCCACGTTAACTGAGGAGTGGCAGAAGACCACCATAGCGACCTTCCTTTTGGCTGGTGAGGCGAGGCTGTGGTGGGATGAGTTGGAGTTTCATCTCTTAGTGGGAAGGCAGCTTACTGATGTGCCTATGGAGGAATTCTCAAGATTGTTCTTGGCCAGATATTTACCCTCTGCTCAGAAGCTTGAGATGGAGAATAAGTATCTTGGGTTGACTCAGGGAGCCAGAAGCGTGGACGAGTATCTCCACAAGTTTACACGGTTGGGTCGATATGCTGGTGCTATGTTTACAGAAGAAGAAAGAAAGACCAACCGATTTTATGAGGCTCTACGCAGCGACCTACAGTTACTCCTTGCTGGGCCTAAGGCGCAGGGCTTCCTAGCCTTGGTCAATTCGGACCGGTCATTGGAAAAGGATGTGAAGAAAGTCTAAGTGAAGAAGGACCCAGGGGAAAAGAAGGCAGAGTTCAAAGTGCCAAATGCAAAGTCAGGATTCCGCAGATGGAACAAGAGGCAGAGAACTTCGAACTCAGCCCCTTTGTCTGGTACATCGGGGGCAACCACAAGTCGAGTCCCAGGAGCTTGCTACAACTGTGGGAAGACGGGGCACTTTGCTCGTGAGTGTTGGAGCGGACGTGCAAAGTCCGAGAGGAAGTCTGGAGCGACCTATGAAGAGAAAGGGAAGGTGGTGGAGTCAACCGCATCCCATCATGCTCCAGCCCAGCCTAGAGTTTATAATATTGGTCTGCAAGAGCCCATCAAGCAAGCTGATGTGGTGACAGGTATGAGTTAAATTTTAGCAGTTTAACTTTATGTAGTTGTTGCCTCTTTTTATATGTTAGCTTGTTATTCTTGGTACTAGGCTTCGTGTTGATTTTCTATTGTCCGGCGAGAGCCCTGTTTGATACGGGGGCTTCACATTCCTTCTTATCCAAAATATTTGTGTCTCGTATCGGGGTCCCTTCCTCGATAGCAAAAAAGAAGTTGGATGTGTTGTTGCCCAATGGGTGCTCAATGCGCGCAGATAAGTTCTGTGTGGTAAAGGTATGGATTGGGCACCAGGAGTTTGATTTGCGAGCATTGGCTCTACCGTTAGTGGAGTTCGACGTAATCTTTGGTATGGACTGGCTCTCGGAGCAGCAAGCTTACGTCGACTACAACCGAAAGGAGGTTAAGTTGGGGCTGTATATTAAACTAGAGACAACGTTTGCAGGCATGATGGGGTCAGGTAAAGTTTTGATGTCGGCCCTTCAAGTGATTAAGGCAGTTCAGTCTGGTGCAGAGTTGTTTGTCACCTTAGTGCAGGATTCAATGCCCAGGCTAAGTCTGGACAGTATCCCAGTTGTGTCCGAGTATCCTTATGTGTTCCCAGATGATCTCCCAGGAGCCCCTCCTCAGCGGGAGATTGATTTTACAATTGAGCTGGTACCGGGTGTGAAACCGGTGTCATGCTCTCCGTATCGGATAGCGTCGTGAGAGATGGCGGAGTTGAAGGTGCAACTGCAGGAGTTGTTAGAGCAAGGTTATGTGCATCCAAGTTCGTCGCCTTGGAGCGCACTGGTTCTTTTCGTTAAGAAGAAGGATGGGAGCTTGCGACTCTGTATTGACTATCGGGAGTTGAACAAGCTTACGGAGAAGAATAAATATCCGATCCCCAGGATTGCCGATCTATTTGATCAGTTGGTTGGGTCTACAGTATATTCAAAGTTAGATCTGAAGTCCGACTACTACCAATTGAGGATAAAGAAAAGGGACATCCCAAAGACAGCATTCAACATGCGGTTTGGGCATTACGAGTTTACGGTCATGCCGTTTGGGCTGACCAATGCTCCATCCGTGTTTATGGATCTAATGAACAGGACGTTCAGAGAATACCTGGATCGTTTTGTGATAGTATTTATCGATGATATCTTGGTATACTCGCAGTGTGAGGAGGACCACTACAAGCATCTACACATGATGTTGGACACATTGAGGAGAAATCAGTTGTGTGCTAAGTTCTCGAAGTGTGAGTTCTGGTTATCCTCAGTAGTGTTCCTTGGTCATGTTTTTAGTGGAGAAGGGATAGCGGTGGATCCGGCAAAGATAGTGGCGATACGGGAGTGGCCTATTTTGACTACAGTGGCAGAAGTCCAGAGCTTTCTGGGGCTTGCCTGCTACTACAGGCTCTTCGTAGAGAACTTCTCGCGGATAGTGTTACCACTCACGATGTTGACAAGGAAAGATCAAAAATTTGTGTGGTCGCTGGAGTGTGAGCAGGATTTTGAAGAGTTGAAGAGGCAGTTGACCACGACGCCTATTTTATGTTCGCAGAGTGGAACCGAAGGATTTGAAATTTATAGTGATGCTTCGGGCAATGGTTTGGGCTGTGTTCTGCTACAGCATGAGAGAGTGATAGCCTATAGTTCACGACAATTGAAGGTTCATGAGAGGAATTATCCAGTTCATGACTTAGAGTTAGCGGCTGTGATATTCGCTCTGAAGCTGTGGAGGCACTACCTGTACGGTGTGAAAGTTGACATCTACACCAATCATAAGAGCCTGAAGTACTTGTTAGATCAGAAGGATCTGAACATGAGGTAGTGGAGGTGGATGGAGTTCTTGGGAGACTACACCTTTGAGATACATTATGTACCTAGGAAAGGAAATGCAGTGGCGGATGCGTTGAGTCGCAGGGTTCCTACGCGACCCAGCTAGTTGTCAGTACACGATGAGAGATTGGTCCGTGAATTGGAGGCATTAGAGATAACTTGCATCGACAAGTAGTCTAGTGCCGAGCCGAAATTGTTTTGGACAGAGGTGCAGTGTGACCTAGCTGATAGAGTTCGGCGGGCATTGGTTCAGGATAGCATCATGAAGCTGATCTTAGATGAATATTTGGATGGGTCAAATTCCCAGTTTGTGGTTTAGGATGGACTGCTAAGGAAGGATGGTCGTCTATGCATCCCGAGTGCGGATAATCTTCGGGAGGAGTTGATGTACGAGGCTCATCATACCAAGTACTCGATCAACCCGGGAAGCATGAAGATGCATAGATACATGGAGAAATTATTCTGGTGGCCACGATTAACGAAGGATGTAGCACTTTATGTGGCCAAGTGCCAAACTTGTGCCTTGGTGAAGGCAGAGTGCCAGAAGCCCGGAGGTTTCCTAAAGTCCTTGCCTATCCCGGAATGGAAATTCGACGACATTTCTATGGATTTTGTGCATGGTTTGACAAAGTCGTAGAAGGAAAACAATGCCATCTGTGTGGTCGTAGATAGGTTGACAAAAGTGTCTCATTTCATCCCGAATAGGAAGGAAGATCCGGTGGAAAGGTTAGCCAAACTCTATGTAGATAACATCGTACGGTTGCATGGTGTGCCCCGCAGTATTGTAAGTGACCGAGATGGACGCTTCACGTCGAAGGACTGGAGGCTGGTGCATAATCTGTTGGGAACTAAGCTGGGTTTCAGCATAGCCTTCCACCCACAGACGGATGGTTAGACCAAGAGGGTCAACAGGACGATGGAGGACATACTTTGCATTTGCGTCCTAGATTTCGGAAAGCATTGGGAAGATCACCTGTACATGGTGGAATTTGGGTATAACAACAACTTTCAAGTGAGTATTGGAATGGTACCTTTCGAGGCCTTATATGGGAGGAAGTTTCGTACGCCGTTGTCTTGGTTGGAGATAGGCGAGTCGAATTTGTATAAATGTCAAGCGGTGGAAGACGCCACTTCAATGGTACGTACAATTCAGGAAATGATGAAGATCGCTCAGGACAGGCAAGCAAAGTACTATAACGCCAAGCATAGGAGCGTGGAGTTCGTTGTTGGCGACTAGGTGTATTTAAAAATTAAGCCGTTCAAGGGTGTTTCGCGGGTTCAACGCTTGAAGAAGCTGAGTCTGAGATACCTTGGACCATTTGAAATCCTGGAGCGTGTTGGCGAAGCAGCGTATAGATTGAAGCTATCAGTGGAGTTGAGTGGGCTGCACGATGTGTTCCATGTGTTAGTGTTGCGGAGGGCAGTGCAAGAGACTTTGTAGATAGTTGAGGTCGATCAATTGCCTGTTTATTACGAGTTGACGACAAAGGTCAAGCCTATACGTATAAAAGTCGTAGAAGTCAAATGACTCCGCAACAAGTAAATCCGAATGGTTAAGGTTCATTGGGATAACTATGGACGTGAGAAGCTTTCATGGGAGCAAGAGCAAACTATGTTGGAGGAATACCCCGAGTTATTCCACTCAGGTAACATTTAATTTTGCGTACCTTTACTTAATTTCGGGATGAAATTCCTTAAGGGGGGGGGAGATTTTTAACGCCTCGAAAATCATATTTGAGCTGATCGCACCCAAAATAAATTTTGGTGCCTGTATAGGGGTACACGGCCTAGGACACGGGCATGTCCAAGGTCGTGTCTTGCTTGGTGTTTTGGCCGGCTGTGTCCAGAGAAGGACACGGTAGGAAATATGGCAGCGTGACACGGGCATGTCAAAGGACATGTGCGTGTGCCTACCCATGTCACTACCCGTGTTCCTAAGAGTCGTGACGGTTGGCGTGACGGTTATTTGTGACACACCCCCGGTCACGGGTGTGTCGAGGACCCGACACGGGCGTGTCAGGTTGAGACACGTGCATGTCTTAGCCCATGTGATTTTTCTGCGTTCGACGATCGTGGCTAGATCGAGGCACACGGCCTGGGACACGACCATGTGCAAGACCGTGTTCGGCCCAGGTTTGAGGATTTTTGTACAGATCTGAACCGTTCATTTTCCTTAAGTAAGATCTGACGGCCCAGATGTGTTCCTGCTCTGTTAAGGCTGGGAATGGTGGTTTAACTCCTCATTTCTCCCTTAAGCTTTCTCTTTCCAAGGAGTTAGAGCAAGGAGGAAGAAGGAGGAGGATTCCGGCCACTAACGGAGCATCGGAGCACCGTTTAGAGAACCAAGAGCAGATCCGTGGAGGAAATTCCGTTGCGAAGACTTCTATCTGGATAGTTTTCCATGGCCCAAAAGCGTACTACAGGGGTAACGATTCTCTATATGAGCATGCGAAGCTCTCTTCCTTTTTGCATAGGGAAACCCGCTATTGCGAGTGTGCGGCGAGTGTGCGGTGTTCCCTGTGGTTGATGTGAATAGTCCCCCTTGTGTTGCATATAGAGTCCAGAATCGAAGTACGGACATAGACATTGTGTGTGAAGCCTACCTGTACATGTTGGTCTGGATCGGTGATGTTGCATTTGTTATGGTTTGCCGGAGTAGACTCTGTGCTTTGTGTTTTTGGGTTTCTATGCGGTAGATTGCAGCAGGGATCCTTCGGGATTAACTCACAAGGCGCACCCGGAAAACTTAGCAGAAACGTTGTTCTGCTAACTTGGCGGCTGGGGAGCCGGCCTTGTGCATAACTGGGTTATGCGATGTTTGGAAATTGTGGCGGGATCCGAGAGAAGCTTGGCTCGTACGTACGTCTTAAGGTGAACTACGCATTGTGAGTAACGGACAAGTGGAATCGGACCTGGGCTATGTGATTCGATACGAGAGACCGGAAAAGGGTACTGGCCGTTGGCATAGTCGGGAGCCTTATACGGTGGTCAGAAAGGATAAAATGCTCACAAGGTTGCCATCCTGGGGGTGGTGGTGAAGACACTGAAGTGTCAGGATTCACCGTTAATGTGCCCTGAGTGCACGGGGTGTTTGGTCGTGCGAGCCTACACCTGTGGCAAAATATGTTTGTAATATATTGTTTAGCTATGCTAATGAATTGTAGGGAAGGAGCTCCGCCGTCCCGAGCTAGGGGCGGGGCCGTTATAATTTGGTCGGCTTTGGCTAACCGTTGCTTTGTTTGCCACCGTGCACGGGAATGCTTCTTGCAGGTGCTGCGGAGCCGACTTGTCATAAGTTTGTTCAATAGAATCAGTCTTTCCTTGTCTAAATGCCTCGTATTGCTGGTTAAGGAGTGACCTTCTGTCATCTCTCACCTCCACTATCCCTTACATATACACTATCAAGGTATCCCACATTTCCTTAAAAGAATTACAGTGCACCAGATTTAGAAATGTAGAGTTGTATATAGCACTCACTATTATGTTCTGTGCTCTTTTATCCATACTAGCAAGTATGACCTCATCCTCTGATATTTCTGACAATGTCTTGGGAGTTTGAATATTGGCATCTAGGACAGATATTTTTATGGGCACATAGGGTCGATCTTGAATTGTAACAAAGATTCTTGGGTCTGAAGATTCCATGAACAGTCTTACTCCATGTTTCCATATAGCAAAATTGTCCTTAGTGCAGATGGGCAATTTCATAGAACTGAGTTCTCTATCTGATTCATAAGACATAGGTCAGATAACCTTCAACTACCCTTAGGATCTTTTCCAGACTGTTAGATCTATCTTTGGAGAACCTGGCTCTGATACCACTTGAAAGTCAAGCCTATGGGTATAAAGTCACCTCGGGGGGGGGGGGGGGGGGTGAATAGGTGACCTATTAAACTTCTTTGAATTTCTTGTAACTTTTGCTATGAGCACTAATGCATTTCAGAATATAAGCTGTACCCAGCATGAACAATAGAATAACAAAACTGATCACAACATACATAACAAAGAACACTGAACACAACACACAACACAAGGGACACAACAAGTTTATAGTGGTTCCCCTATATAGGGTAGATCCACTTTCCCCCTTCTTCCTCACTAGCAATGTGCTAGATAATGTTATAGCTCCTCCTCCTCAACTCAGATCCTCATATCCTACACGGCTCAGTTTCTCTTCAAGAAACCTACACTCAGACCCACTGGTCATACCTCAGAGATATCACAATCTCCTACCTCAGAGATCTCCACAATCTCCTACCTTAGGGATCTCCACAATCTCCTACCTCAGCCTTTATAGATTAGGCTTACAAAAAAAACTCAGAGAATAAGATCTCCTACCCACTCAGATCTCTAGGAGATCTTACAATGAAATTTGATAAAACAGTTTACAGAAAACAGAAAACATGTAATCTGTTGGATTGGTGTGTACAATTTCTTTCACTCAGCTGCAGTTTTATTTCTTCTTGATAGATCAGCAAGCTGAATTGAATTTCTTCTAAATCAGCAACTTCTTGATGAAGATTAGATTGAATAGGTTGAAGATGTTGATGAACAGATTACTTAATCCCCAGATCAACCTTAGAAAAGGGATCTGAAGACTTTCTTCAAGATCAATTTCTTCTTCTCTTTTCTTTTCTTGATTCATCTCTTGGAGACTAAAGAATGGAATCGGTCGGTGTATTGGTAACTATGTATATATGTATGTGTGTCCACTTCTGAAGGTAGGACCTCCTATTTATAGAAATCTCAGATGGCTTAGACTGGTATTGATGACATCAGCAACTGTCAGCAAATCCTTCCTTGAACTGTCTTTATAGAAGAAATGCCTTCCTATTATTTGTGTCGACACATCTTAGTACTGCCTTGTGTCGACACAGAAGTTTTGTCTCGACACCTCTGTTATCTGTGTCGACACATCTTAGTTCTGCCTTGTGTCAATAATGATGTTTTGTCTTGACACATCTGTTATTTGTGTCGACACATCTTAGTTCTACCTTGTGTCGACACTGATGTTTTGTCTCGACACATCTGTTATCTGTCTTGACTCTTCTTTTGTACTTTGACTACTGATCTGTCTTGTGTCGACATAGAGGTATTGTCTCGACACATCATCTGTTCTTTTTGTTGACTACTAATCTGTCTTGTGTTGACATAGAAGTATTGTCTCGACACATCTTCTGTTCTTTGTGTTGACTACTGATCTGTCTTGTGTCGACACAGAAGTATTGTCTCGACACATTGACTTAGAATAATTTGTTCAACTTTGAACCTGCACATGTAAACTTAGCATACATCAAATACACCTTTGGGTATATCATTAAGTTATCAAGGGGACTTCTTCAGATCAGGTATACTATTCCCAATGTACCCAATAGAAGACATTGAGTGGACTCAACGCACCCAATGCCCGAGACTCAGACTCGTCGAATCAACTCCTTAACTCAACGAATCGTCGAGTATACTCTAAACACATTCAACGCTTAAGTGCCACACTCGTCGAATCAACACTTTGACTTGACGAATGGTTAAATATACTCAACACACTCAATGCCACCATTCGATGAGTCAACACTTGACTGGACAAAAGCGTTTAGTGATCTCATCGCAATAGACACTTTAGAAGTCTGGCTGAGCTAAGTCATTTTCAACTTTTCATATGTGCATAGTCAAACTAAGCCAATATCCCAATTTCTCCAAACGTTCTTATGTGCTACCCTGATAGGCTCATACTACATTGGCAGTGAGGCTACACACTTGATCACTTCCAGATCACAATGGTAATACAACTTGTCTCCCACTTGATGTTGAAAGTATCAAATAAATGCTTCACAAACAATGAACGACATCTATCAATGCATCATTGCTACCCAAGCAATAATAGTTTAGAACTATAAAGCCATCGTGACCAATGTTACAGTATTGTCATGTCACTTTGTCCCTTACATCCGAAAAAAAACTATATGTATAAACCGTGTCACCCTCATAATTGTTCAATCCCAGTTTCCTGATCTAGAATGGACTTTCAGGAATTGGTGAGCCCAATATCATATATTGACTCAACAAGCATGCTTATGCATTTCTCAGTCTCATTCCATCAAGGGTCCCATGGATGCCACTCCTATCATATAGGAGGAGAAATCACATCTCTGCTCACACACAAACACCCAAATGATTCGTAATGCACCCAATAACCACCTTTATTATCCAACTATCTAAAGACTGGACTTTTGATAGCATCAAAGCATGCTCTTCCTCATCGATGAATGTTGTCACTTCAGGTTAAACAACCACAAACACCATTTCTAGTTGAGACATACTTGTGAAACATTCATATAATAATCCACAAAGTATTCTCAAGGTGAGTTTGTCCAGTACAACTTGTTCAGTAACAAGTACCCATGTGATGACTTGATATCATAATATCATGACCTGTGAGAACCGGTCATCAGTCAACGCACATGCTAGTCTTAATACATCATAAATGCCCTTAGCTTATAAGATGAAATTCGATCTGGGACTACTTAAGAATGAAGTTTTTAAGATTATAGGCTCTCACATTCAAGTCACAACTTGATTCCTATCGAAGCAAACATTCTAAGCGCATTTATTTCGTTAAATTACTCTATCATAATAGAAATAAATTCACAGAATAAGAACTTGTCAAAATATATAAATGAAATGTAAACAATACTCTATTCATCAAATGATTTATTACAGACAAAAAATATGCAATCCATAATACTCAAACTAGTGTTGATCATTCAGGTATCATATACCCATAGATCTAACATGGCCATCATGCTTTCTTTTTGCGAGAGGCTTTGTTAATGGATCCACAATATTATCCTTAATCAGCACTCTGCTATTATCCACATCTCCTCGATCGACAATCTCCAAAATAATATGGAACCGCCGAAGTATGTGCTTGGAGCAGTGATGAGATCTAGGTTCCGAACCAAGTGCAATTGCACCATTTTTGTCACAGTAGAGAACTATAGGACGAACAATGATAGGAACTACATCTAACTCACCGATGAATTTCCTAATCCATACAGCCTCCTTCAATGCATTTACAACGATAAAATACTCGGACTTAGTTGTAGAATCAGAAACTGTATACTGCTTGTAACTCTTCCAGCTAATAACACCTCCATTAAGGCAAAATATAAACCCTGAGTGAGACTTTGAGTCGTCCATATATGTTTGGAAGCTAGCATCTGTGTAACCCTTTACAACTAGCTCTTCCTCTCCACCAAACACTAAGAATGTGAAAGTGCAGCTAGATCTGATATACTCTAGAGGGGGGGTGAATAGAGTATATGGTGATTTTAAAACTTTTACAACTGCTGTTGTATTTTAGGTGTGTGTATGTGTGTGCACGGAAGCAAATAAAATAAACCAACAAGCAGCAATGGACTAATCACAGCACATTCACAGAGCAAAGCCAGAAAACAAAAGGAAAAGAAAGCAACCAGACGACACAAGAATTTTATAGTGGTTCCCCAAATCTGGGTAGTCCACTCTTCTACCACCATGGTAGGAATCCACTGCAGGAAGGGGTTGATCAGGTGTCCTGGCACCAATGGGGTTTTGATCAGGTTCCCAAAAACCAAACCCTCAAGTCTTTTGGTGGGATACTTGCAACCAGAATAATTTTGAAGGGAAATAAAACCCTGTACAGAGGTGGAGTGAGAGGGTGATGAGGTCTTCTCTTTCTCAAATCAAATGAGAAGACTTGTGGAATGTTGTTTAGCAGCTTTTCTCCCCCTGAGATGTAGAATGGATCAGGAAGAATACTGGAGCACTGCTTCAGGGTGATAGGTCTTCAAAGACCTAGAATTCCAGGTCTAGAGAAAGTCTTCAGGAACTTCTTGCAACTGATATGAATGTATTGTTTTGAAGTTCTCCTGAGTAAAAGCAGATGAAGAAGACTCTTGATATTGATGTAATGTTCTTCTTCTTCTTCTAGATCAATTTCTCTCTGGGCCAAGAATGAATTCTTTTTCTTTTTTCTTGTGTTGTCTGAATCACTGTCTATGCTTTTCTTGTTGTCTGTTGTTGTGTACTTGTTGTATTACTACTGGTTTCTGTATATCTTTGTCTGTCATAGAAAAACTCTCGAATTTTGAATGTCGAGCAGTAATGACAGACGGCCGGGGAAGGAAGCAGCAATTAATTATTTCCCCAACTGTTTCCATGGGAAAATGGCATGTAATAACCCAGAATTAACTGCGCATCCTAACGGTAGTATACTGTGAAGAACTGCCATTAATTGTCCAGGAATCAGTGCCATGGAATGAGACGGGAACGGAAGAAGACCTAGTCTGGAATCATCGACCGAAGAACAGAATTCGTCGAGCTGAGTCTTGAATTCGTCGAGCTAAGCTGAGTTCGTCGAGCTGAGATGAGTTCGTCGAGCTGAGCTAGGTTCGTCGAGCTGAGCTGAGTTCGTCGAGCTGACAGTCTTCATTCATTGAATAGACAATCTTCAATATCAGACAAACATTATTCGTAGAGCAGAGAACCAAATTCGTCGAGTTGAGAATAAACTTCGTCGACCTGAGAAAAGTTCTAGACTTGGACGAAATACTCTGCATCTGCTGAAATGCTGTGTCGACACAAAATGGTGTCGACAGATTGATCTTGGTATCGACACAACTCCTCTGGTGTCGACAAATTGGTCTAGGTGTCGACACAAATCCTCTGGTGTCGACACAAGCTGGTGTCGACTGAAATCCTGGGTGTCGACACAAATCGTCTGGTGTCGACACAAGCCCTAAGTGTCGAAACAGATTCTCTGAGCACAAAAATCGTCGAGTAGAGATTAGCATTCGTCGACTTGAGAAGCTGTGAACTTGAGGTCCAAGTTCATCGAGCTCAGAGTATAATTCGTCGACCGAAGCATGGAGCTGGGCTTAGAGAAATTTGAAGTAGTCCTGAGAATGCTTGAAGTAGAATCCGGTGTTCTTCGAGCAAAGAACAAAGTTCGTCGAGCTCAGCACTGCGAATTGTCTCACGATCATCGAGCGCACAACTTCCTTCGTCGAGCTGAGTTCGACGAACGTCGAACTCATTTCACTTAGTCTGAAAAACTGATAGATCTGGAGTTCCTGATCGTCTTGAAGAAGGCTGGTCCATCTGAAGTTGAGATAGAGGACTGTCCTAGACTCTAAGACACAAACTTGACCCAGACTATACATGATGGGTCACATCCTAAGTCAGTGAACCTAGCCCAAATCAACTAGGGATCTAACAATCTCCCCCTATTTGGGTGAGGTCACTAACAGAAACTCCAAGCAAAGAACAGACAGAAAAACAAATCAGAATTAAGAGATATATCTGGTAGAGAATTTACAACACATGCAACAGATATATATATATACACATACTGGCTTTGTTTTAATGCATAGATATAGACTGAAACAGAAGCAGAAATGAAAAGAAAACACAAAAATTGCTTCTCTGATTTCTTCTGTTTTGGCTTGACTTCTGGTGCTTTTTCTCCTGGCTTCTTGAAAATGATTTCCCTATTGGGATCTGAAGTTTGAGCCTTGGTCATAGTCATGTCAGCTGCCCCTATGATGTTCAGTGAAGTGGCTCTGGGGACAACTACTTCTGGGTGAAGATTCATGTACTCATCAACATTGAGTAGCTTGTTTGCTTTCCCAAATCGTTTTAGCTCATCTCTCCTGTACCGAGACATAGTAGTTAAGCCTGTTGTGTCCTTGCCTTCAGCTTTAGCTTTGTTGATTAGAGATAAGCTAATGATTTCTTGGAATCTTGCCATTCTGGCTGTGTTGGCTGTTTCTGGATCTTCAGGAGGGGAATAGGGCCTTTAAGCTTCATGTAACTTAGATACCTGGTGCTGCTGCTATTGTTGTTGATGGTGTTGACTGCCTGAAGATGGTGGCCTTGGCTGACTGCCACCAAAGGATCTCCCTATTTGTCTCTGATAGGTTTGAATAGGAGCAGATCTCTGAGAGCTAGAGCCAGAGGCACCTGCTGCTGGAGGAGGAGGAGGAGGAGGAGGAGGATCCTTTCTGTATCTATGAACTGGGGGAGGAGAGTATCTCCTACTCCTCTTCCTCTCTTTTTGCTGGTTCTTAGATAACCACATCCATGCAGGCATCCCTTTGTAAGGAGCAACATTATGCAGAATATAATATGGAGTTTCTGTAGTGGGATTAGGCTTGGGAGCAGGAGGAGGAGGAGCCTTCCTTTTCTTAGAGAGCAACTTCTTTCTCTTGTTAGCAGCCTCCTCATCTAATTCATCATCATCATCATCAGAATTTGAACTCTGAGGATTATCATACAAAGAATCCAGCTTCCTCAGAGAGGCATCAGGAATGATAAGAGGTTGTTCTTGAGGGGGAATAGAAGGTTCAGAGGGTGAGGGTTCAACAGCAGTAGAGACAGAACTTGCAGCTGCTGCCTTGTTCTCTTCCTCAATGTCTGCCAGAATGAGCTCATCCAGATCAGGCATGGGAGAATCATCCATGACAAAATCTGGGACAGGACAGATGTCTGGAATAGACATAGGGGTTGGAACAGCAGCAGGAGCAGCAAAGGATGCATAAAGTTGCCTGGCAACTGCTGGATTTGCTGGAGAGGTATACTGGACAATAACCAAATATGGCTTAGCAATCTCTACTGAAGGAAGCTTCATATGTACAGGATCAAAGATCTGAAGTATCTCAGATAAATTAACTGTGGGATTTATAAGGAAATCACCAGCAGTTGTTATTGAATCTACTGACTCATCAAAGCTACTATCAGTGTCCATGAATTGAATAAAATCTATTGCTGTATCTGTAACTGCATTATCAAGCACTGTAATAACTGTATCTGTGGTGTCAAGAACTGTATCTGCAGTATCTGTATCTATATCAACTATATTTACTTCTACAACTGCTGCACCAGCTTCATCATGGAGCATCTCCCACTACATGGGTTCAGGAGAACCTGGAGCCAGGCCCTTGAATGAAGAGGGGGCAGCAGAGAGGGCTGTGATTTGGGCAGATAAAGAATCAATGGAATTCACCAGAGGTGTAATGGCCTGTATGATGAGTGATTTAATAAGAGGAGTCAGAAGAGAGATGATGGAGGGAATGGTGGAAGAATCCATAGGTGGAGAGAGAATAGTAGAGGAGGAAGGAAGAATATGTGGAGGGGATAAGGGAGGTAGAACAGGTTGTGGTTCAGTGGGTATGGTGTAGGATGAAATAGTGGATAGGTGTGGTGGAAGAGGGGATTGAAGGGGTGAGGGAATATGTGTTCCAGTGGGGGAAACTGGAGGTGTAGGCATATGTGTAAGATCAGGCGGTGGAGATTGATGTTGAGGTGGAGTCAATTGAGGTGCAGGAGGAGTGGGAAGAGATTTGGTAGGGGGAATGACCTCTTCAGAGTCAGGGTGGGGAGTGACCTTGACGGTCTTGGTGCTCTCAGAAGCCTGGATGGAGGAGGAGGAACCCTTGGAGGGTTTGGAGATGGTCCTCTCCCATCGGCCAAACAAGGCACAGGTGAGGCACTTGCTGGCGTTGATGAATGCGGTCGGGGAGACCAAACATTCGCTGGCCTTTTCCTGGAGGAAAATCCCCAGGATTCTGTCGTAGCAGACTTCCTTCTTGCTAGTTCTTTTCTTGATAAGGTCAAAGAAAACCATGCCCCAATCGACCTGGCGCTTGTTGAGCACTGCGCACATGATCAGGAATTGATGGCGAGTGATGTAGTCGTGTGCCGAGTGCTTGCCCATCAGAATTTTCCCTACAATGTCGGCCAAAAACTGATAAGTGGCTGACAATTGTTTCTTCAGAAGCATATTAGGGTTGTTGCCAGAGAAACCCATGACTTTCAGCATATCAGCATATTCCTCAGCATCCATTTCCAAGTTGTCTTCCCCATTGATCAGTCCAAAAATTTCAGAGAGTACTGCTGGGGACAGGGAAACGACAGTGTTTCCAATATTTCCTGTCAGATTTCCATCTACAGAAATTGCGGCAGTGTACACCCATTCTCTGATCTCGGTTGAGTGAAGCTTGATGTTGCGTGTCATGAAATCCTTGAGCTGCAATTCTTCAAGTAATTCAAGGATATACAGAAAAATTGGATCGGAATGTTGGAAGGACTCAAAGTCCATTGAGAATGCTGCATCAAACTTCATCGCTGTAAGTGCTCCTGGAGGGATTGCCATTGATGACCTGCAAAGAAAATTACAGAGAAAACGGCGATCAAGAGCAAAGAAACTGAAAACGCGGGACGGAGGTCGAAGAAAACCTAGATATAAGATCTTCAGAATATGAATCGACAAGCTCCGTTCCATGAAAAAAGACAGATCTTCGAACTGAGATCGACGAAATAAGGTATAGGAGAGTAGTTCGTCGAACCCATTCAGAAGAATTGAAAATAGTTCGTCGAACTCCGTTCGACGAAATGGTTTCTGAAACAAGGTTCGTCGATCTCCGGTTGACGAGAATTGTTTCCACACAGAGAATTCGTCGATCTCCGTTCGACGAGAATCTCTCGAACTTTCCCTAATTCGTCGAACTCCGTTCGACGAACTCTGGAAAATTCGTCGAATGCAGACAAAAATTAATTTAACTCTTCTCCATCAATCATTCCCAGTTGATTTATAAAGAACAGATGGGTTTTCTCATCCAAAGGCTTGGTGAAGATATCTGCTCTCTATAGATCAGTAGGAATGTGGATCAAGTTAATTTTCTTTTTGTCCACATTATCTCTAATGAAATGATTTCTTATTTCAATATGTTTAGTCCTAGAATGATGAACTGGATTCTGAGCTATAGCAATAGCACTTGTATTATCACAAAATAAGGTTGAATTATTTAAGTTGATAACATAATCTAGGAGTTGGTTTTGTCCATAGCATCTGTGAACAGCAGCTGCCAGCAGCCATATACTCTGCCTCAGCAGTTGATGTAGACACAGATGTCTGCTTTTTGCAAAACTAGGAGACAAGTCTAATATCCAGGAACTGGCAAGTTCCAGAGGTACTTTTCCTCTCCACTCTACATCCAGCATAGTCAGCATCTGAGTATCCAGTTAACTCAAATTCTGACTCTGCAGGATACCAGAGTCATAAACTAGGACAACTCTTTATATATCTCAAAATCCTTTTTAGAAAAATAAGATGAGATTCTTTAGGATTCACTTGGAATCTAGCACAAAGGCATGTGACAAACATTATGTCAGGCCTGCTAGCTGTTAAGTATAATAGGGATCCAATAATTTCCCTATAATGTTTCTGATCTACAGGTTTCCCTGTTGCATCAGAATCCACAACAGCATTTGTAGCCATAGGTGTTTTCAATCCTGAGGCATCACCCATCCCAAACTTTTTAATAAGCTCTTTAGCATACTTAGATTGGGAGAGGAAGATACCATCAGGGAGCTGCTTCACTTGGAGACCAAGGAAGTAGGAAAGCTCACCCATGCTACTCATCTCAAATTTGGAATGCATGAGGTCAGCAAACCTCTTGCATAATTTGGGATCAGTAGACCCAAAAATGATGTCATCCATATATATTTGTACCAATAAGATTTGGTCCTTATGATGTCTAGTGAAAAGGGTTTTATCTATGGTTCCTCTTGTAAATTTATGCTCTAAAAGAAAGCTAGCTAGGGTCTCATACCAAGCTCTTGGAGCTTGCTTTAAACCATAGAGAGCTTTATGCAACTTGTAAATATAAGAGGGTTGAGTTAGAGAGATAAAACCTGGAGGTTGTTCTACATAAACCTCTTCTTGAAGTACACCATTCAGAAAGGCACTCTTAACATCCATCTGGAATACCTTGATCTTTTTATATGCTGCATATGCTAGGATATTCTAATGGCCTCCAACCTTGCAACAGGGGCAAAGGTTTGGTCATAGTCTATTCCTTCTTCTTGCTTATATCCTTGGGCAACCAGTCTAGCCTTGTTCCTTACTATGTTCCCTTCTGCATCTAATTTGTTCCTATAGACCCATTTGGTTCCAATAACTAGGTAGTTATGGGGTCTTGGAACCAAATCCCAAACTCTACATCTCTCAAATTGATTTAGTTCCTCTTGCATTGCAAGAATACAGTGGGGATCTTGCACATCCTCATGGATGGTGAGAGGTTCAATTTGAGAGAGAAAACAGGCATGCATCAAGTCTTGATTGAGCTGATGTCTTGTCTGTACACCAACTGAAATGTCCTCAATCACTTGAGATCTGGGGTGATCTCTAAGTGTGACAAGATCAGTTTGTGGAGTTGGTTGAGCAACAGCTTCTGCAAATAATTCCTCTTGAGGGATGGTACTGGCTGTTGATGGAAGTTCAGTTACTTCCTCTTAGATTTCTTCTTCACTATCTTCAGCAGCTTGTGGAGTGGGATGATTTGGAACCTCTTGGGTAAGGTTTAGTCCATCCATAGACTCACACATTGGTGAAACCTGCAAAGGACTATTGGTAGAAATGTCTTTCTCCTTATAAGACATGTTAGCTTCATCAAAAGACACATGGACAGATTCTTCAATTTTAAGGGATGATTTATTGAAAACCCTATATGCCTTGCTTACTTGGGAATATCCTAGAAAAATCCCTTCTTCAGCCTTAGCCTAAAATTTTCTGATGTATCTTTTGTTATTAGTATGGATATAACATATGCAACCAAAAACTTTAAAGTAAGTGATTTTAGGTTTCTTTTCTTTAAATAATTCATAGGGGGTCTTGTGTTTTAGTTTATGTATAAGACATCTGTTCAGGACATAGTTAGCTGTGTTTACAGCTTCTGCCCAAAAGGATAGAGGCATGTAGGCATCTGCTAACAATGTACCTGCAGCTTCAATGAGTGTCCTATTTTTCCTTTCAGCAACCCTATTTTGTTGTGGAGTTATAGGAGCTGAGAAGCACTGCCTGATACCTTCCTTCTCACAGAACTCATGCATAAGAAGAGACTCAAACTCTGTGCCATGATCACTTCTGATCAATGCAACATGAGTAGAGAACTCAATCTGTATGGTCCTGAGAAGATCTGTAAGAACTTTGAATGTATCTGACTTAGCTCTCAGGAAGGCTACCCAACTGAATCTGGAGAAATCATCAATAATAACTAAGGTGTAAGACTTCCCTCCTAGGCTTTGTACTGCAATGGGTCCAAAAAGATCCACATGAAGCAGATACAATATCCTAGGTGAATCACTTTTATTAATGGTTTTGAAGCTAGTTTTAGTTTGCTTGCCTAGTTGACAAGCCCTGCATAGGCTTTCCTTCTTGTAGGGACCAGAAGGTAAACCTCTAACAAGGTTGTCTTTAGATAACCTAGATATGTTCTTAAGGTTTACATGTCCTGGCCTTTTGTGTCATAGCACATTTTGGTTACTAGTGATATTGAGTAAACAAATATCAGTTGTTGCAGAATGAAATCTACTAAATATATGTTTCCTTGTCTAAGTCCAATTAAAACAGTTTGGTTTTTATCATTTATAATAGAACAAGAGGTGGAGTTGAAATGTACCTGATAACCTTCATCACATAATTGACTTATGGATATAAGGTTATGTTTAAGTCCTCTTACATATGTCACCTTTTTGAAGATCACTGCTCCAATGCTTACTCTTCCATACCCTTCTGACAGACCACTCTTAGAGTCTCCAAATATCACCTTTGGTCCTAGCTTGGACTTATAGTTGGTGAGATTTGCTTTGCTGCCAGTCATATACTTGGAGCAGCCACTGTCCAGGTACCATGTCTGACTTAGCCTTGGATAGTTCTTCACCTGTACCTGCATCAAAAAATGAAGCTCAATTGTTCTTGACCCAGGTTACCTTGGGTCCTTGGTTTGGTTGAAAAGTAAAACTAGAAATGACTAATAATGCAGGTTGAGACTTATACCCTAGAGGGTGATATCTCCTAGGTGGAATTATCCAATCAGCTACTAGATTAAATGTCTTGTTAGCTGTTTTAAAATTTCTATAGGAGAAATTATTTATATTTGGTCGTTCTGGGATCGACAAATTATTGTAAGTTCGTCGACCAGAGTTCGACGAATGGGCATGAGATCATTGACCTCCACTCAGAGAATGACCATGGTCATTTTCTGCATCCCACGTTTGTCGACCTCTGCTCGACGAACCGTACACAGTTCGTCGATCACAGTAGGATGAATAATTATTTCTGAAGTTTGCGTTCAGCGTTCGTCGATCGGGGTTCGACGATCTTGCAGGATTTCGTCGACTAGGTTCGACGAATTCTGCTGAACTTGGTTTTTAACAGCTTTCTTCTGTTTTCTATTGCTATTGTCTAGGGGATTTGACTTTTTTTCTGATCTGGATTTTTCAGTTAGTTTCTCTTATCTTTGGCAGTGATAAACTTTATGGGAGTGGAAAGTATATTCTTCTTTATTATGGGGGGTAAACCTGATGAAGCACCCAAGCCCAGCCTGCCATTTAATCTGGCATTTACTGTGCTTGTGATATCCATCAGCTTGAGGCTTCTCCCATTGAGAGATTGCTCAAGTTGTTTTGCCTCACATAGTTCAGATTTTAACTTGATTATCTGTTCATTAACTAGAGTCAATTGGTCAGTTAGTTTTCTATTTTCTGTGCTGACAGATTCAAGGTTTTCTAGTCTAGTCCTCAGGGTTTTTATCTCTTTCTCTGAGTTTATTAGATCCATGCACATGGTTTTAAACTCTACTTTAAACAAATCAGAATTGAAATCAAAACTAGAAATCTCCTGATCAGCCTCTGAGTCTGAGGCACCTTCATCTTCAGAATCCTCTTCTGATCCACAGTTGCTTCTGGAGGCATCTATTGCCATTAGGCACACCTCCTTGGATCTGGCTTCTTCCTCTTCTTAACTGGAGCTGGAGGAGGATGTTTCCTCTTCTGTGTCACTCCAGGACTCAGCAACAAATCCTTTGTCCTTCCTTTTATACTTGTTGGAGGAGGGTCTGCTGCTTTCTTTTCTTATGGAATCCTTGTCCCTGCCCTTGTCCTTTTTCTGATTCTCTGGGCATTCTGAAATATAGTGCCCTGGCTTTCTGCATCCAAAACACACAACCTCCTTAGTTGGTGTCTTGTCATATTTAGGTTTATCATCCTGCCTGGATGATTTTCTTCTAAAGTCCTTTCTTGCCATTTTGTAGAATCTTTTGGCAAAAGGCTCATTAACTCTTCATTGGAGGTAGATGTTTCACTATCTTCAGAAGCTTTGAGGGCCAAGCTGTGCTCCTTCCTAACTGGGGTAGTTTCCTTCTGTTCTGCTGCCTCTCTTGATTTGTCAAGCTGCTCATATGACTTCAGCTTGCCTAGCAGAGATTCTGTTGAGATCTCATTGAGGCTTCTGGCTTCTTTGATTGGCCAGATTCTGGAGTCCCATGAACTAGGGAAACACATCAATATCTTGTCATTCACCTCAGTTAAGGTGATGTCCTTGTCAAGAGTCTTGAGTTCACTGATGATTGAACTTAATCTATTGTACATCTCAGCCACTGATTCTGTCTCATCCTTTTTGAAATTCTCATAGAGAGAAATGAGACTGGATCTCCTATTCTTTCTTTTATCAGCTGAGCCTTCTACCATTTGATTGAGAGAGTCCCAAATGGCCTTGGCTGAGGTGCACTCAGCCACCTTCTGAAATATGTCATCTGACATTGTTTGGGCCAGAATATTCATAGCCTTTGCATCAGCCATCTTGGCTTTCTTATAGGCTTCAGTATTGTCTGGAGGTGGTACTACACTCAGATTAGTTGATGTGCTGGCAAAAGTTGTAGGAGCTGGAGGAACACCTGTTGAAATGATAGAGAAAATATCCTCATCAATGGAGTTCATATATAATCTGATTCTTTTCTTCCAGATGGCAAACTTATTAAGATTGCACACTGGAGGTCTGATGCTTGTATAATCCTTGTTTTGGGTCATGTCTGTGATAAGGATAAGTCCAATAACAGAATAGAAAAGAAATGAGATCTAACCAAGGGATCTTTGGGTTCAGGTGTTAGCCTGTACAACCAATCAGGTATGGTATGTTTAACCAACCTCGCTTTGATATCAATTGAAAGTGCAGCTAGATCTGATATACTCTAGAGGGGGTGAATAGAGTATATGGTGATTTTAAAACTTTTACAACTGCTGTTGTATTTTAGGTGTGTGTATGTGTGTGCAGGGAAGCAAATAAAATAAACCAACAAGCAGCAATGGACTAATCACAGCACATTCACAGAGCAAAGCCAGAAAACAAAAGGAAAAGAAAGCAACCAGACGACACAAGAATTTTATAGTGGTTCCCCAAATCTGGGTAGTCCACTCTTCTACCACCCTGGTAGGAATCCACTGCAGGAAGGGGTTGATTAGGTGTCCTGGCACCAATGGGGTTTTGATCAGGTTCCCAAAAACCAAACCCTCAAGTCTTTTGGTGGGAGACTTGCAACCAGAATAATTTTGAAGGGAATTAAAACCCTGTACATAGGTGGAGTGAGAGGGTGATGAGGTCTTCTCTTTCTCAAATCAAATAAGAAGACTTGTGGAATGTTGTTTAGCAGCTTTGCTCCCCCTGAGATGTAGAATGGATCGGGAAGAATACTGGAGCACTGCTTCAGGGTGATAGGTCTTCAAAGACCTAGAATTCTAGGTCCAGAGAAAGTCTTCAGGAACATCTTGCAACTGATATGAATGTATTGTTTTGAAGTTCTCCTGAGTAAAAGCAGATGAAGAAGACTCTTGATATTGATGTAATGTTCTTCTTCTTCTTCTTCTTCTAGATCAATTTCTCTCTGGGCCAAGAATGAATTCTTTTTCTTTTTTCTTGTGTTGTCTGAATCACTGTCTATGCTTTTCTTGTTGTCTGTTGTTGTGTACTTGTTGTATTACTACTGGTTTTTGTATATCTCTATCTGTCATAGAAAAACATTCGAATTTTGAATGTCGAGCAGTAATGACAGACGACCTGGAAAGGAAGCAGCAATTAATTATTTCCCCAACTGTTTCCATGGGAAAACAGCATGTAATAACCCAGAATTAACTGCGCATCCTAACGGTAGTATACTGTGAAGAACTGCCATTAATTGTCCAGGAATCAGCGCCATGGAATGAGACGGGAACGGAAGAAGACCTAGTCTGGAATGGTCGACCGAAGAACAGAATTCGTCGAGCTGAGTCTTGAATTCATCGAGCTAAGCTGAGTTCGTCGAGCTGAGCTGAGTTCGTCGAGCTGAGCTGGGTTCGTCGAGCTGAGCTGAGTTCGTCAAGCTGATAGTCTTCATTCGTTGAATAGACAATCTTCAATATCAGACAAACATTATTCGTAGAGCAGAGAACCAAATTCATCGAGCTGAGAATAAACTTTGTCGACCTGAGAAAAGTTCTGGACTTCGACAAAATACTCTGCATCTGCTGAAATGCTGTGTCGACACAAAATGGTGTCGACAGATTGATCTTGGTGTCGACACAACTCCTCTGGTGTCGACAGATTGGTCTAGGTGTCGACACAAATCCTTTGGTGTCGACTGAAATCCTGGGTGTCGACACAAATCGTCTAGTGTCGACACAAGCCCTAAGTGTCGACACAGATTCTCTGAGCACAAAAATCGTCGAGTAGAGATTAGCATTCGTCGACTTGAGAAGCTGTGAACTTGAGGTCCAAGTTCGTCGAGATCAGAATATAATTCATCGACCGCAGCATGGAGCTGGGCTTAGAGAAATTTGAAGTAGTCCTGAGAATGCTTGAAGTAGAATCCGGTGTTCGTCGAGCAAAGAACAAAGTTCGTCGAGCTCAGCACTTCGAATTGTCTCACGATCGTCGAGCGCACAACTTCCTTCGTCGAGCTGAGTTCGACGAACGTCGAACTCATTTCACTTAGTCTGAAAAACTGATAGATCTGGAGTTCCTGATGGTCTTGAAGAAGGCTGGTCCATTTGAAGTTGAGATGGAGGACTGTCCTAGACTCTAAGACACAAACTTGACCCAGACTATACATGATGGGTCACATCCTAATCAGTGAACCAAGCCCAAATCAACTAGGGATCCAACAAAATGATTCCTAAGTCCTTCTGAAGTACTTTAGGATATTCTTGAAGGATATCTAGTGACCTTCACCGGGATCAGACTGATACCTGCTAGTCATGCTCAAGGCATAAGAGACATCAGGTCGAGTACATATCATAGCATACATGATTGACCTAATTGCCGAAGGATATGGAATCGACTTCATGCAGTCCTTATCTTCACAAGACTTAGGACACTAATTCTTAGAGAGACTCACACCATGAGATATGGGTAGGAATCCTTTCTTGGACTCAAGTATGTTGAACTGTTTCAGCAACTTATAAATGTACCTACTCTATGTTAAACCTAGCACCTTCTACGATCTATCTCTATAGATCTTAATACCAATTATATAAGTCACCTCTCCCAAGTCTTGCATCGTAAAGTAAATCCCTAGGTTATTTGTAACAACTTACAAGGTCGGTTTGTCATTCCTGATCAGCAGTATATAATTTACATACAATATCAGAAATACAACTATGCTCCCACTAATCCTCTTGTAAACACACAATTGATCCTCGTTCTTGATAAAACCAAACTCTTTGATTTTTTTCATCAAAATGAAGATTCCAACTTCGTGACGCCCATTTTAGTCCATAAATGAATCTCTACAACTTACATATTTAAGTGGCTTCACCTGGAGATACAAAAGCATCGGATTGTGTCATATACACTCTTCAAGGAGGTTTCCATTTAGGAAAGATATTTTGGCATCCATCTGCCAGATCTCGTAGTCATAATATGCAGTAATAGCAAGTAGAATTTTGATGTACTTAACCATGGAAATATGGTAAAAGGTCTCATCATAGTCAATACCATGAGTATGCTTGAAATCCTTAGCCATTAGTCCCCCTTTGAATGTCTGTACATTCCCATCCATGTCGGTCTTCTTCTTGAAGACCCACTTGCACCCTATGGGTCGTACCCCTTCAGGTGGTTCCACTATAGTCCAAACTTAGTTTTCATACATGGAGTACATTTTAGATTTCATGTCCTCAAGCCACTTCTCGGAGTCCTATCCACTCATAACCTCTTGGTAGGTTGCAAGTTCATCGCTATGATCCATAAGCAACAAATTACCTATTTGAGACATAAGAAATCCATATCTCTCAGGCTCAAACCTTGATCTATCAGATCTACGTGGAACTTGTGTTTCTTGAGCAAGCTCTCTAGCTATAATAACTTATAGTCCTGGCTGAGGTACCAATTCTGGTTCATTCACTGTTTGCGGTTCTTGAACTTCTTCTAGTTCCACCCTGGTAGTATTTTTACTCAAGAACTTCTCAAGAAAGACACCAGTTCTCGCGACAAACACTTTGCCCTCAGAAGGTAGGTAGAAATAGTACCCTTTAGTTTCCTTAGGATATCCCACAAGATAACACTTATCAGACTTGAGTTCCATCTTGTTAGGCATTTGATGTCTTACGTAAGCCTCATAGCCCCAAATCTTAATGAGTGGCATACTAGGATGCTTCCCAGTCCATATCTTATGTTGCGTCTTTAGAACCACATTTGTTGGTTCAAAATTAAGTTTAAAAGTAAAAGTTTCTACAGCAAAACCCCAAAAGAAAACAGACAGATCTGCATGACTCATCATCTAACGTACCATGTTTAACAGAGTACGATTCCTCCACACAAACACCATTATACTATGGTGTCCTGGGTAGAATGAGCTGTGATAGAATACCACATTCGCTCAAATGATCACGAAACTCATGACTTAGGTATTCATCACCTCGATTAGATCATAGTGCTTTAATCTTCTTATCTAGTTGGTTCTCTACTTCGTTGTTAAACTTTTTGAACTTTTCAAAGGTTTCAAATTTGCACTTCATAAGATACATGTATCTGTATTTATTGAAATCATCAGTAAATATAACAAAGTAGAGATAAACACATCCAGCCATAGAACTCATGGGTCCACATACATCACTATATGCTATACCCAAGAGATCACCATCCCTCTCATTGAAACCAATGAAAGGGGCCTTAGTCATCTTGACTAACAAATAAGATTCGTATCTCTCAAATGATTCATAATCAAATGAGTCTAGCAGTCCATCATTATGGAAATTTGATATGCATTTCTCATTTATATGGCCCAAACGACAATGCCAAAGGTATATAGGGTTTGAGTCATTCATGTTGGAATTGATGTTTCACATTCCTTGTGTTTGAGAATATCGAATCCCCGATTGTATTTGATCATGCTGCATGTTGATAGAGTGTGAAGGTTATCATGTGCAAGCAACAGAGAAGGCTCATATGGATATTACCACCTGGAGGTAGCACTAACGCGCCACGCTACCCTGTTGACGAATGTCTCGAGAAGAAGAATTGAGACTCTGGGCTACCGCCAGGCGTTAGTACTTCCACAGGCACTAACACGATGATTTATTTGGACCAAGCGCTCTGCATGGTTTCGGCGCTAGCACTACAGTGCCGCGCTAGGTCTTCGACGAGTTTCGAAGGCAGAAAGGTCGAACTCAGTGCTACCGCTAGGCGACTGGATTACTACAGGCAGTAACTAAATGATTTATTCGGTCCTAGCACTCTGGAAGATTTCGGCGGTAGCACCTACCGCGTGGCGCAAGCCTTGTCAAACGGATGTTACATTTTTAGGAACGTCGCATCTTATGTTACTGCGTGGCGGTAGGACCTACCGCGTGGTGCTTGTTCAAATGAAAAGGCAAAAGATTGTTTCAAAGACTACTTTCTAGATTTGGAGGACAGGTGGCACAACAAGCGCGCGAAACTACCGTAGGTGCTAGTCTTACCGCCGACGGTAGCCTGTTTTCATGAAGACATATAAAAGCCACTGCGTTTCCTGTTGTCATTATGGATCTAAGAAAAATTTTGACGAAGGGTTTCCGAACTCCAGATTTCGGCCGCCTCCTTGCGCCCATCTCCACTTGTCTTTGTCCAAGTTGAAGGAAGCCTCCTCCCTCCCGTTCATGAACGAAGAACTCCAGCGATCCAGAATCTTCATCGACCAATGAGAACTGACTGGTTGCTAGACAACGAAGATCTCAAGCACCGGCTGTAGATCGCACACCGGAGAAGTCGTCAAGTGGGAGAACTTCATATTACTTATCATCTTTACTTATAATCTTTGTACTCCATTTCTATTTTCTGTTTAGTTTTTATTGAGGAAAATCGACTGGAGAGGGTCGTCAGAATCCGGGAAGGATTCCATGGTAAATCATCTCGTGGTTTGGGACGTCTAGATCGGAGGATATAGCTTGGCTCTAAGACCCTCCCTTGTGTGGAGATGAAGAGTGGGCTCTATGACCCTTCCTTGTGTGGAGGTGAAGAGTGGGCTTGAATGCCTTTCCTAGAGGGAAAGGGTGAGAGCCAACCGGTCATAATTTGGTGGGTATATAAACTAAAATAATCTGCATTCTCTTCGTCTCTGATCTTTCACGATATAAAGATCAAGTTTTGATGTATAGTCATCTTGTACTATCTTTCATTATTGGTTTAATGCAATTAGACTCTCTTCTTTGTGATTGTTTTGTTGTGTGAAGTTTTTTAAATTCAATAACATCCGCAAACCTTATTTACCCCACCTAAGGTTGGCCACTAGATCCAACAAGTGGTATCAGAGGAAGGTTACTTCCAATAGGCTTAATAACCTGAACTACGATGACCAACACTATGCATGCTTTCACTGAGGGACAAGGTATGAGTCATCCTCCACTCTTTATGGGCAGTGACTATAGTCACTGGAGGACACAGATGAAAATTTTTCTGATGACTCATAGCATGGACGTATGGGCCAGGGTATAGATAAAGTAAACTGCTCCCATTGTCACGGTTGGTGATACCGTCATCGAAAAACCACGAGATAAGTGGGATGACGCAGATAGGTTAAGATTTACAAATAATACCAAGGCCATGAATGCTTTATTCTGCGCCTTGGACAAAACTAAATTCAATAGAATCTGCAACTGTGAAACTGCTTATGATATATGATGACTGCTAGAGCTTACTCATGAAGGTACATCGTAGGTTAAGGAGTCGAAGCTACTCCAACTTGAATCTGAATATGAACAGTTCCAGATGGGGACCGATGAGGATGTGGACAACATGTACATGCGTTTCACCAAGATCATCAATGCTTTAATGTCTCTCGGAAAGGACTTTCCAAACGGAGATCTGGTTAGGAAGATCCTGCGATCTTTGCCTCCACACTTCAATCCTAAGGTGACTGCGATTGATAAGTCTCATGAAATCAGCACCCTGGAGATAGAGAGCATCATCGTAAACCTCAAAACACATGAGGTGGAACTGAAGATTCAAGCAGAGGAATATCCCAAGGATATGAAGAAGAAGGGACTGGCACTAAAGGCAGCACGTGAAAGAAAAGCTGCGGAAGATTCTGAGGAGAATGAGGAGGAAATTCTTTACGTCTGAGAGTTCAAGAAATTCATGAAGAAACCTAAAAAACAGGGACAGTTCAAGAAATTCCTGAAGAAAGGAGCTGGAGAAGGCAGGAGGTGGAACAAGCCAGAGAAAGAGACAGAGAGCGACGATGAGAAGCCCCGGCCGAAATGCTATCATTGCCACAAACCTGGACACCTAAAGAGAGACTACGTGAGACTTCAGAAGGAAGAGAAGGGGAAAGAAAGTCGATACAAAGGAAATAAGAAGGTACTGAAGGCGCTTACTTGGGATGAGAATGGATTTGACATTTCAAGCTCCTCAGATTCAGGGAGTGATGATGAGGCAAATCTGTGCCTCATAGGAAAGAGCCAAGAATAATATGATGATGAATCCAGTGTCCAGAGTGACACTGAGGTAACCCCACCTACATACTCTGAATTCCTTCAAATGTATGAAAATTTAGTTGATAAATTAGAAAACACGTTTTCTGCGAAAAAGGCCGTAAGAGCCGAAAATAAGAAAATCATAAAGGATTTAGAAAGATTAAAAAATGAAGTAATTAGAAATGGCAAAGAAAAGATAGAGTGTCTAGCGTGCTCTCACTTGATGACAACGATCGAAGATCATAAGGCAAGTCTCTCCAAGTTGTCAGTGAGAACAACTAGTCTCATAAATAAAAAGAACGACTTGGAGAAGAGACTCCAGTTATCTATTGCCAAGGTAGTGGAAGGCACGAAACAATTTTCTAATCATTGTGTGATGCTTCTGACCGAGAACACCGCCTTAAAGGTGAGGATCCATGATCTTGACTGCGCTATCCAAGAGTTTGGAGTAGGCCAAAAATAATTAAATATGTAGTTGGTTGCGCAGTGTCATGGATCTAGGAAATTTGGACTAGGTCATGGAGGTCCAACATCACCACCGAAGGGAAATCATTTTTTTCTAAGCTTACGCCCAACGCCCATAAACCGAAAGATAAGCTGAAATATTATGGAGGGCGATCACATTCCTCAAGCATGAGCTCAAGCAACGTGATAAAAGTAGCATCCACTGCTTACATCTCGTGTGCAAACTGTCATAAGTTTGGTCACACATCTAGCTCATGCCTAAGGAAAGGTGCCACAAAAAATTTGCAAGTCTGGCTACCAAAGTCTTCTACCTATGTTATGGGTGGGACAACTTGGGTAACCAGAACTTTACCCTCATCTTCTTCTTAGGTATGTTGGCAGGCTAAGGACATGAAGAACGTACGGTACTTGGACTCTGGTTGCTCCAAGCACATGACGGGAGATAAAGACAAGTTCCTTAGCCTGGAAAAGAAGAAGGGTGGCATGGTGACATTTGGAGATAATAGCAAAGGAAGGATACTGGGAATCAACACTATTGTTAACAAGTTATTTTCTATTTCAAATGTTCTGTTTGTTGATGTCTTAAAGAATAATCTTATTTCTATTAGTCAAATGTGTGATAAAGGTGTAGATGTTATATTTAAGTCATCCTCAAACACGTGCAAACTTATTGATGCCAAAACCTCTAGTGTACTGCTTGTGGCTCATAGAAATCATAACGTGTACAACATTAGTTTTGATGATATTTCTGCATCTAATTTGAAATGGCTTGTGACAAAAAATGATGAATTAGATCTTTGGCATAGGAGACTAGGACACACTGGTTGTAAGATTATTGTTAAACTATCACGAAAGAAACTCGTACGAGGCCTCCCCAACTTACGTGGTAGTTTAAATGTTCTTTGTGTTCCCTGTTAAAAAAGGAATTTCGTTAAAAACTCTTTCAAAAGCAAAACTGAAATTTCCATGACTAGACCTCTTGAACTCATACACATGGACTTGTTCAGACCTCTTAGTACATGTAGTCTAGGTGGGAAACGGTATACCTTTGTCCTCATAGATGATTTCTCACGCTATTGTTGGATAATCTTCCTTGCGAACAAATCTGATACATTTCTTGAATTCTCAAACCTGTGTACGAGACTTCAAACTGAGAAGGAGCGCAAAATGAAACGTATCAGATCAGATCGTGGAGGAGAGTTTGAGAATGAGGACTTCTCAAACATGTGTTACTCCTTAGGTATTAAGCACGAATTCGCCGCCCCTCACACTCCAGAGCAGAATGGGGTTGTTGAAAGGAAGAACCATACTCTTCAAGAATTAGCTAGCACAATGCTCGCAGAGTTCGGTCTACCTTGTTATTTCTGGGCTGAAGCGGTAAACACAGAAAGTTATGTGATGATCCGTGTCATGCTTCGCCATCTTTTAAAGCGAACTCCCTACAAGCTATATTTCGAAAGGAAACCGTCAATATCATACTATAGAATTTTTGGTAGTCCGTGTTATATTCTAAACACAAAGGACCATCTAGGAAAATTTGACGAAAAATCTGATCTAGGTATCTTTCTCGGATACTCGAGCAAGAGCGTGCCTATAGGATCTACAATAAGAGGACCTTAGTGGTTGAAGAATCGGCACATGTGCATTTCGATGAAAACACTCAAACTTGTGATCCTAAGGCTAGTGAAGAGGAAGCTGAAGAGAACATACCAATTAAGATTAAGGCGGAGGACAAAACCGTGGAGAGCGAAACACAGATAATAAAACAAGGATATAGGCCACCTAATAACTTAACTTTCTCAAAGAAACATCCTAGTGATCTATTCATAGGAGAGCCATCTCATGGAGTTAGAACCTGGTCCGCCCTTCATGAGTCTTCTTCAAACTTGTGTTTTCTCTCGGATATTGAACCCAAGAATGTCTCGGAATCCTAAAGAGAAGAATCATGGTTTTTAGCGATGACTGAGGAACTGAGTTGTTGATGCGCGAAAACCGATGGGGAGAAAAGTAGGGAAAGAGTAGAGGGTTGCTGTCGCGGGCACCAATAGTTAACACGGTGTGTTCGGTCTCACAGGCAAGGTGAAGAGGTTGATGGCTGTGGGGGAAGAGTAGAGTAAGCTTCTGGGTGCTCAAGAGTGGAGCAAACGCTTGTTCAAGCGTTGTGGGGATAGAGGAGAGAAGGGTGTTTATCCGAGTGCGGAGCTGATTGGGATGGTTGATCCGGAGTTGTAGAGCAAATGGTTACTTTGACGGCTGTGCTTGCAGGCTGATGCCGAGAGGGTAGAGCTGATAAGAAGAGAGGGGAAGCTAGCAGCGACAACAACAGACTTCACCCGCCACAACTTAAATGCCAATCCTGCGACGAGCTTTCCTTTGATTAATTTTGAGTATTATAACTTTTATTACACCTTTACAAGAAAGCAAATAAAGGGTACATTAGAGAAGCTGGTGGCTAAGGATAGAGAGTGCCAGAAAGGAGGCCGTACGGACTGAAGAGCAAATTCGGAAGGCCACGCAGACAGGAAAAGAGAGAGAGAGCAGACTGGGAAAATGAGTCCGCAGGGGTGATGACTTGAGCTTGTCGACTGCTGACCTCGAGCGCGAGGCGATGAGCATGTCCACAAATGAGAGGCATGAGTTTCTATTTATAGGCCCGAGGAGGTAACGACTTTCGGTGATGTTACCCCTGGTGAGACGGTAACTTGTACGAGTAAAGACTTGAGTCTGCCGAGTCCACAATAGGCCGCGCGGACTAGGGCTTGCTTCTGGAATTGGTTATGCTGATGACGGACCTGGTGGAGTCCTCCCCTGCTGCTGGTGGACTGAGAGGAATCCGCTCGAACTACTAATAGAGCCCGCTCAAAGATTGTGGGGGCTGAGGGACTACCCGCCCACTGCTGGGAAGTGGGTGCTGGAAGCTGAGTGGCGGACTGCGTAATAAGTCTGCCCCTACTGAGTTGAGCGAGCACGCGGCAAGTGTGCGAGCTGAGGGATATCCGCCCATTGTTGGGAAATGGGTGCTGGAGGTTGAGGAATGGCGGGTTGCATAGCGAATCCACTGAATCCACGGCTGAATGGTGGAGGCCGCCCGCTACTAAGAAGCTGGGATTCATTGATGTCCACAGACTAAGAAGCAAGTCCGCCCAGCCCGCAGTGGAGAAGTGTTGGAAACCACGAGCTGCCATAGGTGTTGGTTGACTGGGCGAAGTTGCGGTCTAAAGAAGCAGGACGCGCCTTCTGCTGAAGTCTGTCATCTATTGAATAGAACGTCTTGCCGCTACTGCTGGGTGGCCTGGGCTTGGCGACCTGGAAGGTCGCGCATGCTTGGTGAAGTGGAGGCAGGTATTGCTGGCCGGCGACCTGGGGGAAGGTCGCCACTCTTTACTGGCAGCTTGGCGGCAGGTCACCACTCTTGACAGGAGGCCTGAAGACCGGTCGCTACTCTTGATTGGCGAAAAGATGGAGTTGTCGTCATTGAAGATGGTGGGAAGCCTGGTGGAAGTCCGCTTGATAATGTGGCAGTCTGGGCGGACTGGAATCTGAGACCGCCAAAGTTGGTCACCTGTTGGATGGAGAGCTTGGGGCGATTAGCTGAACAAAGAGCGCGGTCTGTAGAGCGAAAGAAAGTCGGGAGACCTGGCTAGTCAAACCGCAGAGGCCGCCCAAGCCGAGCGGACTGAGCGGTCAGGGAAGCTTGTCCGCCCATCCTAAGATGTCGCGAACTCTAGGGAGAACTCGAAACAGGCCGCGACCAGCGTGCTGGCTACCTTAGGAAGGATCACCGATTTCTAGGTTAACATAATCCCCACACTTTTTTAAGTTCTGACGAGAATGTTGGATCCCTTGTTGGATTTGGGCTAGGTTCAATAAGTTAGGATCTTCTGACCCAACATGTATAGCCAGGGTCATGGTTATGTACTAGAGTCTAGGCCAAGTCCTTAGAGTCACACTACATGGACCAGCCATCAACAGACTGCATAAAGACTCAAGACTTAGAGAAATTTCAGAGACTCAGGAAATGAGTTCGACGTTCGTCGAACTCAGTTCGATGAAAGTCGTGCTCAGCTCGA
Source organism: Platanthera guangdongensis (assembly GCA_039583875.1). Lineage (NCBI taxonomy): Eukaryota > Viridiplantae > Streptophyta > Magnoliopsida > Asparagales > Orchidaceae > Platanthera > Platanthera guangdongensis. The sequence goes on from CM077164.1 coordinate 112,963,674, forward strand.
CGAACTCAAAAACAATTCTCTGAGCTGAGCTCGACGAACTTGGTACTCAGGTCAATGACTTATGGACACACTACTTCAGCATTACAAATTCAGAATTTCTCTGAACTCCAGTCGACGAACTTAATTCTCAGCTCGACGATCTATGGGTATTCTACTTCAACATCTTATTCCAAAAACAACTAAGTATTCTAAATCTAGGATCATACTCCAGTCGACGAATTCACCTTCTCAGCTCGACGAACTTAGACCACATTCCTGGCAAGACTCATCTGGCGGTTAGAAGTTCTCAGCTCGACGAAACTAGTTCTCAGGTCGATGATTTCTAGACACATTACTTAAAACATTCTTGAGTCCAAGAAATATGGAGTGTTGAACTCCAGTCGACGAAGTTTCATTCTCAGCTCCACGATATTGATGCACAGAGTTGACAAGGTTTCAGAGAAAGTATTTCTGTCCTCAGCTCGCTTATCTTGGATCTCAGGTCGACGAATAACTATCATCTTGTCGATGAACTTGGATTCTCAGGTCGACGAACTCTATGTAAGACCCCCCCTCCCGGATCCCAAAACACGACACGAAGGGGGTCTTATGCCCAGAACAGCCGCCTTGCAGTAGTATTAACACACGGTCTAACCTATACCACAAGATGCCTATTCTGTCGGCTACAACCAATACCAATATATGCCAACCCAACCAAAATAATAATAAGAGAAGTCAAATTCACAGAAAGTATATAAGTCCAAGTACATCAAATGAAGAGAAGCTAAAACATGCTTCTACAATATATATCAGAGTACAACTATTAATTGCCCAAAAAAGGCTACAATAAAATCTCACAACACTCACATCAGTACCCAACAGTAGCGACCACGCCGTCCCTTCAGGCCCTGTCGTCCTGCCCTAGCTGTCCTACTACATGGTCCGTGGCTGCTCTACATGCGGGGTGACCTCCTAAAAGGGAAGACATAGCAACCGTTAGTCGAAAAGACTAAGTGGCTTCACATCCGCTCCCCCGGAGACTCCTCGGCACCAGGCGGAGAATGGAACATGGGTACAAGGTATAATAAATAATATAAGCAGGTACAAGCAGGTGGTAATGGTACAACATGATTAATAGTATTTTAAAATAGTAGTTCTACAAGAGCTATGACAACCATCAAGTATAAGTAACCACACCAGGAAAATAACTTAACTTATAAGGATGCCCATATAAGCTTATAAGATAAGGATTGATTTACATAAAAGTAACTCATCGTATAAGAGTGCCCATACAAACTTATATGATGAGGAACTTGTTTGTGCAATGCTATGTAATGGTATGCGTGCTATGCAATGACTCACCCATGATCACACACATGCAATTGCTATGTCGACACAGACTATAGTTCCCACTATTCGAGCAGGTAGCTAACCTCTCAGGCATCAACCGTCGTGGCCAGGCGGTGACAGTAGAGCGGGCATCTCTACTAGTAGGCGGGTATCCACACTACTTCACCTAGGCCTCTGTACGCCTCAACGCTAAGAACACAACAGCGGAGCCCATTCATACTATGACCCAGCGCGGTCTCGGGTAGATGTTCACCGAGAACACAGCCCGAACTGGCCTGGTGTGACCCAAAAGGGGCCTTAGAAGAAAGCACGAGGACACAGCCCAACTGTTCACTTGGCACGGAAGGAGCCCCGGGAAGTGAACACCAAGGACCAAGCGCAACTGCCCAAAGTCTAACAGTCAACTCCCGTTGGTGTGACGATCAGCGAGCCCGTAGACCTGCCACACTATCCTCAACCCAGAATTACGAAACCGCGTGTCGACCCACACATCATGCAATTCCACATCACCGTGGCATAGAAGGAGCCTCGGAGAAAACACGAGGGCCAAGCCCAACCAACCACTCGGCACGGAAGGAGCCCCGGGAAATGAACACCGATGACCAAGCCCAACCGTCCGACCTTTGTTCATCTTAACACAAACTCAACCAGTGACGGTCAACACCGCACTTACACCCTTCCACAATGCTACCCATAGTTAGACGACACTCTAAGCATTGTATAACCAAATTCATTCCGTTAATCAAACATTCTTATGGCCATAGATTAACCTTCTACATGTCATTCCAAATGATTTCAACATGTTATTAACATGATGCGCATTTATATTAGTCTACCAATTTTCTATCAAATCATTTCATTTAAGTGTGCTTGCTTCACAAATCGATACATGGAATCCAATTAATAAATTCATCAATTATAGAACTAAGATGATTAACATAAAAGTGTTCACCCAAACCTCAAGTTAATTGCGACATTGAATCCACCGAATCCAAATCCATGTTATACCAAAACCAGAACTTAAGTGCAGACTAAATCTGGACAGCAAATTCGACCGGAGATTCTCGATGCTATAGGAATCTGGTGAAGACGTGTGACCCTTTGATGGAATGGTATTTCCATGGGCTACAACTTTTATGCTCAGACCACAACCCAGATTCAATAGTATCATACTTGAAATCAGCCTTGAAGTCCGCTGCGTACAAAACACAATTTCTGCATGCAGGAGTTATCGGACGTCATTTTCGTTCAGATATTCCCATGGCTACAGACTTCACCTGAAGTCGTGCAACCACTCGTTGAAAGTTATTTTCAAGGACTTCAACTTTCGTGTTTAGTAGAAAGCCTAAATCTATCATATCACACCTGAAAATGGCCAAGATGCTCGCTGCGCGTAGAACACAGATTCTGCATGCATCTTAAAGAGGAATGAACGACAACGGTTCATATTCCTCCTCAAGTCGATCTACCACAATCACATCAAAAATTCCTCATCCCTTATTCACCCTCATGAGGCCATGACTCTTCATGAAACCATCCCCCATCTTCACATAGAAGATTGGAGAGGTTGAAGACACCACTAACCTTAGAGCACAAGCCCTAGAACGGCCTCTTCCTAGAGAAACCACCATCTCGCAAGTCTAGACACTTTTCAGTCGACATCTCGCCGAGATAAATACAGATCTAGCACTAAGGGAGAGGGGAGGAAGCTCACCTCATTTCCGGCATTTCCACTATATCCGGCCATGGATCTTGTAACTCTTCTCAGCGACATCTTCTCCTTCACGGCGGCGGCGGATCTTCTCCTCTAGGACTTGCTCCAGCAGTTTTCCCTCTCTACAGAAGTTTCTATCAGGAAAAATGGCTGGAATGAGGAGTGAAAATAGTTAGGGTTTTCACAACCCTTATATATGAAAAGTGACACGGGTAGGGACACGCCCGTGTCCTTACCCGTGTGCTGCTTCGGGCGAAGCGTCAAAGATGGTTTTTGTGTCGGTTCAATACTCGACATGGGTAGGGAAACGCCCGTGTCCCAACCCGTGTCCATATGATATGGCTGTGTTCCCTGGCCGTGTCCTTCTCTGGATACATCTCGACGAATTCAACTCGACACACATACACATGGGCAGGGACACGCCCGTATCTCTACCCGTGTAAAACATTTCGTCGGTCCTGACACACTTCATCGATCTCGACACACTTCATCGAGTTCAACTCGACACACATATGGGTAGGGACACGCCCGTGTCTCTACCCGTGTCATACATGTTGGGTACATTGGTTAAATGTACCTGATTTGAAGAAGCCTCACCCAACTCAATGATATACATCATAATGTATTTGATGTATTTTGAGTTACTTGTGCAGGTTAAGTATTTGCAGGACTGAAGCAAAAAGTTTCTAAGTCCATGTGTCGACACCCAGAGGGAAAGTGTCGACACTTAAGAAGACTTGTGTCGACACCCAGGCAAGCAGTGTCGACACTTGGAGTCATTGTGTCGACACCTGAGATGCAGAGTCGACACCAGACAGAAAGTGTCGACACAAGGAGCTGTGTCGACACTCAGTAAAGAAAAGTGCAGTAAAGCTGTGTCGACACTTAACAGCAGTGTCGACACTCAGTGAAGCTGTGTCTACACCAGAAAGTGTCGACACTTGGAGATGTGTCGACACTCAGCAAAAGTCAGCAGAGACTAAGTTAAAGTGTCGACACCAAGAACAATGTGTCGACACTCAACAGAAGAGTCAGCACATGAAGTAAGTGTCGACACCTAGAACAATGTGTCGACACTCAGCTGAAGACTCTACACTTGAAGAAAGTGTCGACACATGGAGCTATGTCGACACTTAGCAAAGAACAGCAAGATCGTCAAATTATTCTAAGTACAAGTGTCGACACTAAGGGAATGTGTCAACACTCAGCTGAAATCTCAACAGAAGAATCAAGTGTCGACACAAGGAGCTGTGTCGACACTCAGCAAGTATCAACATAGAAGACTATGTGTCGACACCAAGAAGCAGTGTCGACACTTAACAGATTCAACACAAGAAGTTGTGTCGACACAAAGGAGATGTGTCGACACTTAGAATAATTCAACAAAAGATAGAAGATCAAGTACTTGTGTCGACACTCAATTTTAGTGTCGACACCTGAAGAAGAAACTGTGTCGAGACATAGTATCTACAACACAAGGAGTTGTGTTGACACCTTGTAGACTTGTGTCGACACTTACACAACTTGTGTCGACACTTGGTCTATAAGTGTCGACACTTAAAGACAGAAAGTCTCGACACTTTCAGACAGTTAGAGAACTTTCAAGAATTGACTGGATGACTTGACAGCTGCCGTTCCAGCCGGTCTACAGCACCTGTCAGAGATGTCAGAATTCAGTTATGGACCGGACCAGCCGGTTACCATGAAGAAGGCATATAAATAGGCTCATACAGTCTACAGAAACAGTGGTTAAGGTTGTTCAGATTGTTGTTGAACAAGTTATTAAAGTGGTACACAGAGTTATTGATCAAGTATCAAATCAAGAAGATCTAGCCGTCCAAGTGCAGATCTAAGAAGTTGGAGAGAGTGGGCTCCATCCAAGAAATCAGCCATTGGAACTAGGCTGAGAAGAAGGATTCAGATTCATTCTGGATCTTAAGAAGTAGAGGTCAAGGATCAACTGCAGAAGGAATCAGTCTTATTCAGTTCTACTTTCAAGAAGCTTTGAAGAAAGCTAAGTCAGATTGAATCCAGCTGAGTTCTTCCAAGAACTCATCAAGAAACTCTGAACTCCCCTCTCTTGTTTCTGAGTTGCTGAGTTAGCATTTCTATAAACATTTTTATCTTGTAGGATCCTTTGGATCTGAGTGAATTGTAAGCCTGTAACTATAAAGGATGAGGGTAGGGCTTGAGAGCCTGAGTGTAGGAGATTGAAATCTCTGAGTGTAGGCCTTGTTGGCTGAGTGTAGGACTTGATTGGCTGAGTGTAGGCCTTTGTGGCTGAGTGTAGGCTTTGGGAAAAGCTGAGTTGTAGGGCCTTGGGCCTGAGGTATAGGAACCAATTTGGGTTCTGAGACAGTGGTGGAGTTTGGCCGAATCTAGTACACTACTAGATAGGCGAAGGGGGAAAGTGGATGTACCCAATGCTTGGGGAACCACTATAAAACTCTATGTCTTCTGTGATTGTGCTGTGATTATGAATGCTTGTGTGATTGCTGTGCAAAAGTAGTATAGATTCTGTGATATAACTGATTGCTGCCATTAAAGTTTTAAAAAGAATTTGGTCACCTATTCACCCCCCCCCCCCCTCTAGGTGTTTAGGTACCATATCTTTCAAGTGGTATCAGAGCCAGGTTCCTCAAAAAGGACTAACAGTCTGAGGAGATCCTGATTGGCAGATTCAGTTTAAGTGAATTACAGATTCAAGAAAATCAAGAAACATGGGTTCTTCTGAGAATCACAAGGAATTGGGTTCCATGAAATTACCTATATGCAGAAAGGAAATCTTTGGGATCTGGAAGGAAAGGGTAAGGCTGTTTATGGAAGCCTCTGACCCTAGGATATACATCACAGTAAAGGAAGGGCCTTATGTGCCCATGAAGATATCTGTTCTAGATGCAAATCAGAGAACTCCAAAGGATTTCTCTGAAATGACTAAGGATGAGATTGTCCTAGCCACCATGGACAAGAGGGCACAAAACATTATAGTGAGTGCCATAGATGATGCAACATTTCAGAATCTTATACACTGTAAGACAGCCAAAGAGATGTGGGACACTCTTATTGTGTATATGGAAGGATCTGAAGAAGTTAGACAAGATAGAAAATCCTTGCTAAATCAGGAGTATGAAAGTTTTAGACAAGGAAAGGGTGATAGCATAACTGAATGTTATAAGAAGTTCTACAGAATAGTGAATGAACTCATGTCTTATGGAAGAGAGTTCAGTAACTATGAACTAAATGACAAGTTCTTAAGGTCCCTAACCAAAGATTGGGACACAAAGATTTGTGCCATTAGAGAAATGGCTAAGTTGGGAGAAACTCCTCCTCCTACATTGTTTGGCAAATTGTTGTCATATGAAATGCAATTGACAGTGAGGAAAGAGGAGGAGAAGTCAACAAGAACTGAACACAAGGAAAGAACTGTAGCCTTCAAGACAGAAGCCTCCAGAAAGTGCAGGAATAAGTCATCAACTCCACCTCCAAAGGTAGTTGAATCAGAGTCAGATGAGTCAGTCAGCACCAAATCTGCAAGAAGTGAAAGTGATGAAGACTTTGCTGCCTTCACTAGACACTTTCAGAAATTCTTGAAGAAGAAACAGTGGAGGTCAAGGCCTTCTACTTCAAAAGGAAAAGAAGATTTTTATCAGGATAAAAAAGCTTCAAAGAAGGACAGGAAGAGGACAAAATCTAGCAAGGCAACTGGTTCTAAGATAGTGTGCTATTGCTGCAATAGACAGGGCCATGTTATTGCAGACTGTCCTGAAAAGAGGAAAGAATCTAGTGACAGGAAAAAGACTTATTTCAAAGGCAAGAAAGAAAAGTCTTTTGTTGCCAAGAAGGAGAAGACTCTATCAGATATCTCTTCTTCAGAAACTGAGTCTGAGGCTAAAGCTTACATAGGGCTGTTTGCTGAAGAAGAAGAAGAAGAATTCATGCAGATAATGGAGTCTATTTATGAACAAGAAGACTGTCAGTGCCAAGGACTGATGGCATTGACTGAGAGTGACAAAATCCTGGAGCAGCCAGGACCCAATAAGGTACAAAGTTCAACTCTAAGTTCAGTTTCTTGTTCTAGTACAGAGTCAGATTCTTCATCATCAAGTGATGAGAATGTATCTGAGTCTGAGGATGATATTCATCAGCTTATAGATGAATATAAAGTACTGTTGCAAGCTTATAAGAAAAGCAAGTTCCTAGCCAAAAGTCAGGCAAAGGAAATTGCTGATCTTAAAGCTGCTGCAACAGATTCTGAGATGCTATTTGATCAAAAGCTAAATGAGATAGCCAGGCTGAAACACATAACAGTGATTCAGATGGGGACTATCACCTTTAAGAATGATCAAATCAAGAGTCTGGAGATCAATCTTCAGAAAGAGAGAGAGCTTGTTGCTAGGTTTTCTAAACCTAAGTCAGTGCTACCTTTAATTGATGAATTTGTTCATCATAAAGGCAAGGCTGGACTAGGTTTTATTAGACCTGCAAGGACTGAGCAGTCCCAGCCCAAGTCCAAGGGCAAAGCCCCAACATTCAACAAGTCTGATGTAGATAAGACAGCAAAGACAGTACCTAAGCAAAGGTACAATAAGTTTGAATGTTGGTGCTGTGGCAAAGTTGTCCATTTTGCAGTGGACTGTTGGCACAATGCTAGTGCCAAAGTGAGTACCAAACTACCTGTTGGAAAGCCAGTAGGTAGCTTTGTCAGATTGCAAACTAACAAGTACCAAGGACCCAAGAATTCTTTGGGTTCTAAGGTTCATTAATCTGTTTTGCAGGTGAGTCCAAGTGGCCATACCCCAACATGGTACTTGGACAGTGGATGTTCCAGACATATGACTGGAACTAGAGGATTACTAAAGGACTACATACCAATAAAAGATGGTCCAAAAGTAACCTTTGGTGGTTCTGAAAAAGGAATCATCAAAGGATTTGGTAACATTTCTAGCAACTTAGTTACCATTACTCAAGTGGCTTATGTTAAAGGGTTGAAACACAACCTAATAAGTATAAGTCAATTAAGTGATGTAGGGTATGTCATTTCATTTGTTAAAAATGGTTGTCATATCAAGAGGTCAACTGATCAAGAGATCATTTTGACTGGTTATAGGAAAAGAAATGTCTACTGCTTAGACATTATGGTTGAGAACAATAGGTCTCCAGTTTGTCTTGTAGCTTATGAGACAGTCACTCATTGTGTCAAATGGCACAAGAGGCTAGCCCATCTTAACTACAAGACTATTAGCAAACTCTTTTGCAAAGAGTTAGTGAGGAATGGTCCTCAAGTTAAGTGTGTTAAAGATGGTATTTGCTCAGCTTGTCAAAAGGGCAAGCAAACTAAATCCACCTTTAGAAGCATAGAAAACAAAGATGCTGTGAGGTGTTTATACCTCTTGCACTTGGATCTCTTTGGTCCAATGCCAGTTCACAGCTTAAGTAGGAAGGTCTATACCCTTGTAGATTTAGATGACTACTCAAGGTTTTCCTGGGTGTTCTTCTTAAGACAGAAATCTGAAACACCTAGTGTCTTCCATAGCTTTGTCAAGCAAATTCAGAATGAACTAGACAGTACAGTGGTCAAGATTAGAAGTGACCATGGTACTGAGTTTCAGTCTGATAGCATGACAAAACTTTGTGAAGACTTTGGGATATTTCAAGAATTCTCTTCACCTAGAACACCTCAGCAAAATGGCATTGCTGAGAGGAAGAATAGGACCTTGATAGAGGCTGGTAGGACCCTACTAAGTGATACATCACTGCCAGAGTATTTCTGGGCTGAAGTAGTTAACACTGCATGCCATGTTATAAATAGGGCTACCATCACTAAAGGCCTCAACAAGACCCCCTATGAAGTTGTGAAAGGCAGGAAACCAAACCTATCCTACTTCAGGATCTTTGGTTGCAAATGCTTCATACTTAACAATGGGAAGTCTTACTTGACTAAGTTTGCTGCCAAGTCCCAATAGGGAATTTTTGTTGGGTACAGCAATAATAGTAAGGCTTATAGAGTCTACAACTTGACTACACAAGTTGTAGAAGAATCTGTGCATGTATTTTTTGATGAGACTAAACTTATTAACAATGAGTTGTCTAGTAGTGTATGCAGCCCCACAGGTTTAACAAAGAAAATGGACAAGCTAACTATAGATGAAGTACCTGCTACAAGACAGCAAGTAGAAGACAGTGGCTGTTGTCCAGGGGGAGAACTACATGTGCCAATTGCTGATGAAGTTCAAGGAATACAGCATGATGGAGATGATGAAGAGGTTCAACCAGAAGTTAAGATGCCTCCAGCCAACAGGCATCTTAGAGATCATCCAGTAGAGCAGATTATTGGAGATCCAAGACAAGGAGTACAAACCAGGAGCAGATACATGAATGCAGCAATCTACTCCAATTTTCTGTCTCAAGTTGAACCTAAGAAGTTTGAAGAAGCAATCCAAGATCCACAATGGACTGAAGCAATGCAAGAAGAGCTTAATTAGTTCAAGAGGTGCAAAGTTTGGGAACTTGTTCCTAGACCTAAAGACCACAATATAATTGGAACCAAGTGGATCTACAGGAATAAGATGGATGAACAAGGGGTCATCATTAAGAATAAAGCAAGATTGGTTGCTAAAGGATACAGGCAAGAAGAAGGTATTGATTTTGATCAAACCTTTGCTCCAGTAGCCAGACTGGAAGCCATAAGGATGTTCTTGGCCTATGCAACCTATCAAGGATTCAAGGTTTACCAGATGGATGTCAAGTCAGCATTCCTGAATGGTAATCTTAAGAAAGAAGTCTATGTGGAACAGCCTTCAGGTTTTGTTGATCCAACTCTACCTCATCATGTCTATAGACTTAGGAAAGCTTTATATGGGTTAAAGCAAGCCCCTAGGGCTTGGTATGAAACCCTATCTAGTTTCCTCATTGAGAACAAGTTCTCAAGGGGGAAAATAGATAAGACTCTATTCCTTAGGGAATCTAGAGGAAAAGTTATACTAGTCCAAATATATGTAGATTACATTATATTTGGGTCTACTGAAAGCAGCCTTTGCAAGAAGTTTGCAAAACTTATGCAAGGTCAGTTTGAGATGAGTAGTATGGGAGAGCTGAAGTTTTTCTTGGGTCTCCAAGTTAAACAGACTGAAAGTGGTTTATCCATATGTCAGTCCAAGTTCACCCTAGAACTCATAAGGAAGTATGGTATGGATTCATCCAGCACCATGAAGACTCCTATGGGGTAAAGTATGTCTCTCAGCAAGGATGATGCAGGGAAACCTGTAGATGAAACCTTGTATAGAAGGATAGTTGGCTCCCTATTATACTTGACTGCTAGTAGACCAGATATCATGTATGCTACATGTGTCTGTGCAAGGTATCAAGCCTGCCCTAAAGAGTCTCATTTGACAGCAGTCAAAAGAATATTGAGATATCTAAAGGGCACTCCCTATCTAGGCCTCTAGTACCCTAGGAATGGATATTTTGATCTAACATGTTATTCAGATGCAGACTTTGCAGGATGCAAAGAAGATAGAAAAAGCACTACTGGAACCTGTCAATTCTTAGGTGGGAGACTAATTTCATGGAGTAGCAAAAAGCAAACCAGTGTGGCTATTTCCACTGCAGAGTCAGAGTATGTGGCTGCAGGAAGTTGCTGTGCTCAACTTCTGTGGATACAACATCAGCTAGAGGACTATGGATTTCAGGTAAGTAGAACTCCACTCTTCTGTGATTCTACTAGTGCTATTTCAATAGCTAATAATCCTGTATCCCATAGTAGAACTAAACATATTGAAATTAAATATCATTTTCTTAGGGAGCATGTAGAAAGAGAAGATATTTTACTTGAATATGTTAAAACTGATAATCAAGTAGCTGATATGTTTACTAAGCCCCTAGAAGAAACTAAGTTCAAAAGATTCAAAATTGAACTCGGAATGATAAACTTAGAGTAAGTTTACAGAATTGAAAATGGCTAAGTAAAAAGGTGTCGACACATAGACAAGTCTATGTCGACACAGAATAGTGGTGTCGACACTTCAGGAAAAAGGTGTCGACACATCTAGGAAGTTGGTGTCGACACTTCAGAATATTAGTGTCGACACATGTCAAGTAGGTGTCGACACATCCTTAGTGGTGTCGACACTTAAGTTTTACTCAGAATTTTCTAAGTAAAGTCTCGACTATGTGTCGAGTTATGTTGTGTCGACACATAAACAAGTGTCGACACATAAAATCTGTTGACTAAACTTGTGTCGACACATATGTGTCGAGACATTATAAGTCAGTGTCGACACTTATTGCCAGTGTCGACACATTTTAAGTTAGCTGTCCCGCCTGTTCATCTTCAAAATTAGAAAGGTATAAATAGGGCTTTGTCTTTGTTTGTCGACACGCTTTCAAAGTTTCGAGACCAAAACTACTGTGTCGACACCTCTCTTTTCTCAAGACAAATTCTACAAACCCTAATGGCGCCTAAGCTTGAGGAGAACGTCAACGAAGGATATGAACTGGTGCGCGGCGCTTTCACTGATGCTGATCAAGAAATCCAGGCGGTCGTAACCCTAGTCACAGATTCAGGGTTAGAGTATTTAGTTTCTAAACCTACAAAGATATGGAAGAAAGAGGTTCTTGAATTCCTAAATGGAGCTGAAGTAGATGAGTCTGGATACAGAATCAAATCCAGAGTTCATGGAACGAAGGTCAAGGTATCACCAAAGAGTCTGAGGAATATTCTACGGCTTCCAAAAACTCAAGAGGAAGATGAAGTTACTGCATCCAGGACCAGGGAAGCTCTAACCTGGTGTGGACTTGATCCTAAGATGAAGATAGGTTCTGTTTTCAATAGGAAAGGCATGAACAGCTAAGGCAAATTCATGTCTGAGATAGTTGGTAAAGTATTACTCAGCAAGTCAGGAGGGCATGACATAGTGTCTGCCTCTATGTTCAATATAATGACGAGAATAATCTTCACTCTTAAAACTGATTGGTCTGTTATAGTCTTTGAGAAAATCAAGGAAAGTTTGAAGAAGCCCAACCTGGGCAGAATTATAAGTCTATACCTAGCTGGTGCCATACCAGAGGTAATGCAACAAGCTGTAGGAAGTAAGATAAATCATATGAGAAAGATGGATCTGAGGATCTTTTCTAGATGGGACAGGGTGTTGTCAAAGGAACAACCAACCCCTGAGAAGACAGTTTCTGAGAAGGAGATTCCTCCAAAGAAGAAAAGGAAGACTGCTCCAATGGCTCAAGAGTCCACTAGCAGTTCTGAAAGTGATGAACAAGTTGTCTTCACTCCAGATGAGCAAGAGGAAGAGACTGCAGTGAAGACTCCTGCTCCTCAAGAGGTTGCTGAGATCCAGGGGGAGCTACCTCAAGCTAGCCCCATCAACAAGGATCACAGCCAGGGGGAGCTTCCAGTTGTAGAAGAACCAACTACACTGGAAAGTGAACAAGCCACCACCACCATACTAGAGGTACTCACTGACCTAAATACTTTAGAATTTCTTATAGAAGATGTTGATTTGTCTGATGATCATCAGCAAACTCAACTGAATAGTCAAGTTCCAGATGCTGTTAGAGAAGACACATCTGCTGTACTAGAAGTGGTTTCTGATCCAGTGGTTGAAGAGCCCAGAATTACTCCAGCTCCTTCACCACAAAAATACACCATGGAAGATTTATTCCTAAATCTAGACCAACAAGATTTTGACATGGACAAGGATGCTGCTGAGAAAGAGAATGCTGCTGCTGAGGGAGAGCAAATGCACATTATGGAAGAGCCTGTAAGGCAGGAAACTGAGAAGGCACCTGAAGTGCAGAAAGAGAAGCCTCCTAGCCCCAAGGAGAGGGTTGACATTGCCAGCACCTCAGCATCTGAAGATGAGGAGGCTGCAAGGGCTAGGAAAAAGAAAATTTATGTCTTCAAAAGAAGGAGCCAGAGTTATAAAAAGGCTCTCCAAACTGTTGCTCCACAGTCTATAGTACAGGCAGCCCCAGCTTTTAATCATAATGCACTGATGGTGGCAATGCAAATCAAGTTGGATGAGCAAAGGCAGGCCATAGAGAAGTATGTAGATGAAGGGCAGAAATCTTTACAGTTTGATCTTGCCCAGGACATCAAGTCTATAAGGTTTGAAATGAACCTTAACAAGAAGGAGATGACTGAATGCTTCCACAAAGGTGGAAATGCAGTGGTGTACTTGGCAACCCACCAGGAAAAGATCAAAGCACAAGTGGATGACATAGAATTGAAGCAAGGATATGTTCTTGAAAATCAACTAAGGATGAATGACAATTTAACTGCTTCACATAATGCTATTGTCACTGAATTGAAGAACAAGGCTGCTGAACCTTCTACTTCCGCTGCTGCTCTTAAAGCTGATTTTGACAATGTATTCCAGGAAGAAATCTCTGTTGTTAAGACTGCTATCCAAGCATCCCAGAAGGTCATATCTGAACAACTTCAAAAGCTCAAACCATTCTTTAAAGATGGAATCAGATACTTGGATAGTCAAATCAGATTTCAAAAGGATGATGTCAGAGATCATATGGCTAGAGAAGTCATAAAGGGGGAGAGAGTGTTAGTCAAGGCAAGCTCTGACCATGCTAAGTGGATATCAAATTCCATCAGAGATACACTTGGGTATCCTCCTCTGTGTGATGACAATGATGTTGCTGAATCTGGAATTAACCCTGCCTATCTTGGAGGTGAGCAACCAGAAGTAGCTCAAGTCATTTATCCACCTCCAGATTTTGAAATGATTCATGCTGAGGTACAGACCATGTACAGCCCATCTGGGGGCAAGGACAATGTCCATATTGAAAAGGTTGTTCAGCCTATATCAGAAGCCATGCAAGAGGCATTGCAGAAAGAAGAAGAGACAAGACTGTCTAAGAAGAGGTTTAGGGAACAAGCAGAACAAAGGCCAGACTTTGAACAGTGGAGCCCTACCTCTAGAAACATAATATTAACTGCCTGGAAAGCTGCCAAGGATAACACTCATGACAGGAACAAATGGTTCTCTGAAGCTGAATGGAGAAAGCATGAATCTAGACAGGAGGCCATTGTTCAATACAGAAGGAAGGCAAAGATGGGAAAGCTACCTCCTACAGCTCAGGAGCCTAGCAAGTACTTTCCAAAGCCATACCACTATTTTGAGAGGCAGAAGATCAAAGCTGAACAGATTAAAAAGAAAGATCTGAAAGGCAAGAAGCCTGCTGATGCTGAAACTGCTGAAGCTCCTGTCCAAGCTAAAGTCCAAGCTGGCAAAGGAATAGTTATCAAGGAACCAGAACAGAAATAGATTAAGAATTTACTTGAAGATTACTTTGTATTCTTTTGGATGTAAAACATTTTTGTGACCTACTGAAAATGTATAAGACAGATATTAGAACAATATATGATTAATATATTTCATGATTGTTCTGTGAATATGTCTATTTTTTATTTGTTCTGTGTTGATGTATGTGTATACATGTGTGATTTATACATGTTTATGTTTACCCTGCTGAATATAATACTGCTTTACATCATTTTGTAATTTTAATTATGAATGGTGTATATCATTGACTAAGGGTTATGACTTCTCCAAATAGGGGGAGATTGTTGGGTACATTGGTTAAATGTACCTGATTTGAAGAAGCCTCACCCAACTCAATGATATACATCATAATGTATTTGATGTATTTTGAGTTACTTGTGCAGGTTAAGTATTTGCAGGACTGAAGCAAAAAGTTTCTAAGTCCATGTGTCGACACCCAGAGGGAAAGTGTCGACACTTAAGAAGACTTGTGTCGACACCCAGGCAAGCAGTGTCGACACTTGGAGTCATTGTGTCGACACCTGAGATGCAGAGTCGACACCAGACAGAAAGTGTCGACACAAGGAGCTGTGTCGACACTCAGTAAAGAAAAGTGCAGTAAAGCTGTGTCGACACTTAACAGCAGTGTCGACACTCAGTGAAGCTGTGTCTACACCAGAAAGTGTCGACACTTGGAGATGTGTCGACACTCAGCAAAAGTCAGCAGAGACTAAGTTAAAGTGTCGACACCAAGAACAATGTGTCGACACTCAACAGAAGAGTCAGCACATGAAGTAAGTGTCGACACCTAGAACAATATGTCGACACTCAGCTGAAGACTCTACACTTGAAGAAAGTGTCGACACATGGAGCTATGTCGACACTTAGCAAAGAACAACAAGATCGTCAAATTATTCTAAGTACAAGTGTCGACACTAAGGGAATGTGTCGACACTCAGCTGAAATCTCAACAGAAGAATCAAGTGTCGACACAAGGAGCTGTGTCGACACTCAGCAAGTATCAACATAGAAGACTATGTGTCGACACTAAAAAGCAGTGTCGACACTTAACAGATTCAACACAAGAAGTTGTGTCGACACAAAGGAGATGTGTCGACACTTAGAAGAATTCAGCAAAAGATAGAAGATCAAGTACTTGTGTCGACACTCAATTTTAGTGTCGACACCTGAAGAAGAAACTGTGTCGAGACATAGTATCTACAATACAAGGAGTTGTGTCGACACCTTGTAGACTTGTGTCGACACTTACACAACTTGTGTCGACACTTGTTCTATAAGTGTCGACACTTAAAGACAGAAAGTCTTGACACTTTCAGACAGTTAGAGAACTTTCAAGAATTGACTGGATGACTTGACAGCTGCCGTTCCAGCCGGTCTACAGCACCTGTCAGAGATGTCAGAATTCAGTTATGGACCGGACCAGCCGGTTACCATGAAGAAGGCCTATAAATAGGCTCATACAGTCTACAGAAACAGTGGTTAAGGTTGTTCAGATTGTTGTTGAACAAGTTATTAAAGTGGTACACAGAGTTATTGATCAAGTATCAAATCAAGAAGATCTAGCCGTCCAAGTGCAGATCTAAGAAGTTGGAGAGAGAGGGCTCCATCCAAGAAATCAGCCATTGGAACTAGGCTGAGAAGAAGGATTCAGATTCATTCTGGATCTTAAGAAGCAGAGGTCAAGGATCAACTGCAGAAGGAATCAGTCTTATTCAGTTCTACTTTCAAGAAGCTTTGAAGAAAGCTAAGTCAGATTGAATCCAGCTGAGTTCTTCCAAGAACTCATCAAGAAACTCTCAACTCCCCTCTCTTGTTTCTGAGTTGCTGAGTTAGCATTTCTATAAACATTTTTATCTTGTAGGATCCTTTGGATCTGAGTGAATTGTAAGCCTGTAACTATAAAGGCTGAGGGTAGAGCTTGAGAGCCTGAGTGTAGGAGATTGAAATCTATGAGTGTAGGCCTTGTTGGCTGAGTGTAGGCCTTGATTGGCTGAGTGTAGGCCTTTGTGGCTGAGTGTAGGCTTTGGGAAAAGCTGAGTTGTAGGGCCTTGGGCCTGAGGTGTAGGAACCAATTTGGGTTTTGAGACAGTGGTGGAGTTTGGCCGAATCTAGTACACTGCTAGATATGCGAAGGGGGAAAGTGGATGTACCCAATGCTTGGGGAACCACTATAAAACTCTGTGTCTTCTGTGATTGTGCTGTGATTGTGAATGCTTGTGTGATTGCTGTGCAAAAGTAGTATAGATTCTGTGATATAACTGATTGCTGCCATTAAAGTTTTAAAAAGAATTTGGTCACCTATCACCCCCCCCCTAGGTGTTTAGGTACCATATCTTTCAATACACTTCGTCGATCTCGACACACTTCGTCGATCTCAACACGCTTCGTCGATCTCGACACGCTTCATCGAGTTCAACTCGACAAACACGGGTAGGGACATGCCCGTGTCTCTACCCGTATCACTGTACAGGATACACTTCATCAATCTCATCTAGTTTCGTTGATCTCGACACAACCAAGGGTAGGGACATGCCTGTGTCTCTACCCGTGTCACGTCACATGGGTAGTGACACGCCCGTGTCACTACCTATGTCCTTCTATGGACATACTCGAGTCGTCGACTCGAGAGCTGGGCTCTCCCACATGGGTAGGGACACGCACATGTCTCTACCCGTGTCCTATGCTTGACTGATTTCTCCTCCTATTTACAAGTACAGCCCTGTTGCCAACACTCCCCTGAGCCCAAGTCAGCTCTCTTTACTCAAAAATGTGCATGAGGCTCCTAGTGCAAATCGGGACGTTACAAATCCTATAAACAAAATAAAAGATTTTGTCCCCGAAATCAGGCTAAGGCTATGGGGAGAAAAATCATACAGAAAATAAAATTTGCTTTTAAACAAAATTACCTTGGGGAAATAATTCCGGGTAGCGTTTTTGCATCAAGTCCACTGACTCCCATGTATACTCCTCCTTCCCATGAATAGACCATAGCACCTTTACCAAAGGAACACTTTTGCGGCGCAATGTTCTTATCTCGTTGTCTATGATCTGCACCGGCTCCACTCGCACAGACCAATCAGTCGCCACTGCACCATCAGTAGTGGGGATATATTGATCTGGCTGCAACAACGCCTTTCGAAGCGACGACTCATGGAACATGTCGTGGAGATTCTCTAGCTCGGGCGGTAACTCCAACCGATAGGCCAACAAGCCAATCCTTTCCAATACAGTGTATGGCCCAACGTACCTTGGGCTGAGATTTTTCACACCATGCACTCGTGACACTCCATGCATCGGCTGAATCTTCAGAAACGCTTTATCAGCCACTTGAAACTCCATCATCAGTTGCTTTGCATTGTAATACTTCACCTACCGACTTTGATCCTCCAACATGCGATCCCGTATTAGTCCAACCACCGCATCCGTGTCATCAATACATTCAATTCCCAACGCCTTCGGGTCTTCATCTTGCACCCAAGACAAGGGGGTTCTGCACCTTCTTCCGTAAAGGGCTTCATAGTGTGCCATGCCGATGCTAGCTTTATGGCTATTGTTGTAGGAGAATTCTTCCAGTGGTAGGAGCCTTTCCCATGGCTCTCCTCTATCCAACACACATAATCTCAATAATCTTCCAGTGTTCTGATGGTCCTCTCCGACTGTCCATCCGTCTGAGGATGAAACGAGGTGCTAAAGGTAAGGCGCGAACCCAAATAGGCTTGTACTGCCTTCCATTCCCTTGAGGTGAAACGACCATCTCGGTCAAAAATGATTGTCTTAGGTACGCCATGATACCGTATGAACTGCTCCACAAAGAGGCATAACAAGACATCCACGTGAGCCTCTTTCTTCATGGGGATAAACCGGGCTACTTTTGTCAGTCAATCAACGATCACCCACACCAAATCATTCCCTGAGCGTGAGTGAGGTATCCCATGGACAAAGTCCATGGAGATATCCTCAAACTTCCACTCGGGAATGGGCAACGATTGTAACAAACCACTGGGACTCTTGCATTCCGACTTTACCCTTTGACAAGCTTCACAATGTGTAACTACATATCAGACATCTTTCTTCATTCCCGGCCAACACATGGTCTTCTGAAGGCCGGCGTACATCTTGGAAATACCCGGGTGCACTGAATACTCAGAGAAATGTGCCTCTCTCAAGATATCCTCCCAAATTTTTCCGCCTTGGGAATGTAGAGCCGGCCGCAGAAATAAACGAGGCCGTCTTTTAGTGTATACTCATTAGTAGTACCATCTTCGATTTCCTTGATTGTCGGGGCCAGAGCTGCTTCCCTTCCTTGCTCCACCTGGATTCGGTCTCGCATATCACAAACTATGCTCATGGTTGTCAAGTACTTCATATACTCTGCCTAAGGAGCCTTATATACCAAAGTAATATCCTTCTCTTCAATCATCCGATCCAACTCCATACTCATCAACCGAGACTCTGGGCTCGAGTCTGGTACCTTTCTGCTCAATGCATCGGCCACCGAGTTCGCCTTTCCGGGATGATAGTTCAAAGTGACCTCATAAACGCACAGGAAATCTAACCATCTCCGTTGTCTTAGGTTCAATTCCTTCTGTGTGTGAACGTACTTTAAGTTTTTATGGTATGAAAAGATCTCGCAGTGGACGCCATATAGATAGTGCCTCCAAACCTTCAAGGTGAACACCACTACTCCCAATTCCAAATCATGAACTGAGTAATTGATTTCATGCTTCTTCAACTGTCTTGAAGCATTGGCAATCACGTGTCCGTGCTGCATCAACACCGCCCCAATCCCTTGATATGACGCGTTAGTGTAGACTTGAAATCCTTCCTTCGCAGACGAAAGTGCTAGGACGGGGGCGGAGGTAAGTCTATCCTTCAGCTCTTGGAATGCCGCTTCGCACTGGGGTGTCCACTCAAATGGCACACCTTTCTTTGTCAAGAAAGTAAGAGGGAGGGCAATCTTTGTGAACCCTTTTAAGAACTTGCGGTAATACCCGGCAAGTCCAAGGAAGCTCCTCACATCGGCCGTCGACTTCAAGGGCGACCACTCCTTCACGGCACGCACCTTGGGCGGATCCACCGCTAGTCCTGCTCCACTGATCACATGCCCCAAGAAAGCAACCTCTTTAAGCCAGAATTCACACTTGCTGAACTTGGCGAACAAGGCGTGCTCTTTTAATTTCTTCAATACCATGGTCAAGTGCGCAATATGCTCCTCCTCCGTCTTTGAGTAGACCAGGATGTCATCGATGAAAATAATAACGATGATATCCAAGAAAGGTTCAAACACCTTGTTCATCAGACTCGTGAAGGCCGAAGGGGCATTTGTGAGCCCAAACGACATTACAGTGAACTCGTACAGTCCATATCTTGAACTAAAGTCCGTTTTCTGGATGTCCTCCTCTTATATCCTCAACTGATAATATCCCAAGCGCAAATCCAACTTAGAAATCCAATGTGCTTTGATCGGTTGATCGAACAACTCGTCGATCCGGGGTAGCGGCTAGGTGTTCCGTACCGTCAGCCGATTGAGTTCCTGATAGTCTATGCATAACCGCAAGGTTCCGTCATTCTTCTTGACGAATAATACAGGGGCTCCCCAGGGTGACGAGCTGGGTTGAACGAAACCTGACTCCACCAGTTCCTACAGTTGAACTCTAAACTCCGCGAGTTCCTTTGGGGTCATTCGGTAAGGGGCCTTGGATATAGGCTTGGCGCCCGGTACTAAATTAATTTTAAAATCAACTTCTCTATGCTTTGGTAATCCTGGCAGTTTCTCAGGAAATACCTCGGGGAAGTCCCGCACTACCCGCACATGTTTCATATCCAAGGCCACCTCCTTCAACTCGAAACAAATCATGAAGACTTCATCCCCCTTCATATGGGCTTTTACTGCCTGAACTGAAGATAACAACATACGAGGTGCAAAGCTAATACCTTGGAAGATGACATCCGAGTCCCCATATCTCAAATATATTCGTTTCTCCGTGCAATCAATCCTTGCGAAGTGCCAGCCCAACCATGCTATACCCAGAATAAGATCAAACTCTGGCATCCTCAAGACTATGGCGGGTGTATCAAAGGCCTTTCCCTCAATAAGTATCTCGAATTCGCACTTGATGGTCGCGATCATCTCAGAGCCGTCCGTGAGGCGTACTCGTCGAGCTATACCGGTAAAGTATTTTACACCTTCCATGTCCTTAACGAAGTCCTCAGACACGAAAGAGTGTGAGGCACCGGTATCGAACAGCGTATAGGCCGTCTTCCCGCCGACTACCACGGTGCCTAAGTACCAATAACCAAAACTCAACAGTAAGTGTCTAGTATGTTTTAAGCAACTTAATTTAAATAATGAAAATGAGAAGGATAACTGCAACATACCTGCAATAACATCCTGGGGATTCCGTTCATGTGCCATGTACATCGCGTACACTTGATCCCGAGTAGGACCTGGGTTTCCTCCTCGTGGTCCTCGTCCTCGACCACGCATATAACCACGCCCCCACGGAGCTGCCGGAGGGAGAGCAGGAGGGATATTCCCAAACAATCGTGGGCAGAAATGTCGAATGTGGCCTTGCGGGTTGCATTCAAAACACACCAGCCCACGACGCCCTTCAGGTTGCTGAAATTGTCGAGGCTGAGGCGGTGGAGGCAACGCAGGCGGCTGCGGAACCGGATGCTCCTCTCTAAAATCTCGGTGGAAACGTCCTCCACCTCTTTGATGTCCCATTCCTCTCCTAAAGTCCTGCCTCCTTCTGTTTCTTGGGCCAGCTTTTATCACGCCCTCCGCAGGTCTCTTACCACTACTCAAGTGGTCCGCCTCCAATCTCTTAGCCATGTCAATAATCTATACAAAACTAGCGTCCGTATAAACAAAAGGGTCTGCCTTAGGGGATCTCGCAGCCCTTTGTAGAAACACTTGGCGTATCCTCTATCATCCAAATCATAAGAATTTGCGAATCTCGCGAGGTGCTGGAACTCTTGCTGATATTCCGAAACTGATTTAGATCCTTGCTTCAGCAGAAGAAACCTTGATGCGTGAAAATAGGCAAGCGCACTGGTCGCACAAGTAATAGAATTTAGGAATAAATCCCCGAGTGTCGATCTCTTGAGGAATGCAATTAGCATAGAGCGGCAACAGTTCGGAAAATATCGTTATGAGGGTTATACTTAGAAAAGATTAAAAAGGGGGCTTGTGAGACTTGATCTAATAAACTAATTAAAGCCATCCAGGTCGAAGGCACCGCTTCGTAAGGCGAGGTGAGTGTATCGGCCGCGATGCCGAAATTCGGTTTGACGAGTGGACAGAAAACTAATGGATGAAAGTGTTCTTGTGCAGAGTGCAATCGGGGGAAACAAGGGTATGGGGTGGATGTGGAGTGGGCGAGTCGCATTCACAACACATAACTCAAAAGCAAATGCAAGCCACAAACATCCACTTAGATATATAGTAGAAAATGTAGTTCATTACAATAGCAAATTATTCCATACAACGGAGGAAGAGGAAGAAGAGTAAACCACTAGAGGGTGAAGGTCCACCGCAAGTCGTGGCCGGAATAGCGAGTTGTCAATCCGCTTTCTGGCTCAGTCCGAGGAGGCTTCCGGTACCAACGAGCTGTCACCTCGAAGGCCTTTGAGTTCGTTCTCTAGGTCGTCTTCTTCTCCAACTCCGTTGGAAAGCTTGGAGTTGAGGTCATCAATGGCCGGGAGGTTTGCCGGAGGGTTTGGAAAGCTTTGGAATCACCGACTACGGACTCCCGATGAAGGTGGAGGTGGACAGAGCAGTTGGAGAAGTAGAATGGCACTTCCCGGGCACTCTCTGATCGCATAAATCACCCGCGTTGCCCTAAATCGCGGAGCAGGCCCTTAAATACTGAGGCAGAATAAGAAGAGCGCACGATCAGTAGCGCACGACCAGTGGTCGTGCGCACTATCGGTCGATGATCGTGCGTAATTTCTAATTAAACCTGCAACTTGGACAAAACATCAGCAGATATGCGCACGATCAGTGGCACATGACCGGTGGTCGTGCGCACTGAATCCACTGATCATGCGATTGGCAAAGGCAGAGCTGCAGAAAGCAAGAGGTAAACGTGCACGAGCAGTGGCGTACGACCAGTGGTCATGCGCACAATGACCATTGCTCGTTCGATTACCCAGGCAGAATTAGGAAAAGGATAATGTAATGTGCACGATTAGTGGCACACGACCAGTGGTCGTGGGCAGTGAGTCCAGTGATCGTGCGCAGTGTTCCTGTATCGTCGGGGTCTCCCGAGCGGTTCTGGAGCACACACACGACCCATGCAACAGTAGAAGAGGCAGATAGGCCACCAAAAGTGCACACCACATTCTCAAGATACGGCTAGAGAACAACAAAAACACAGAAATATCTAAAGCCCACAGAAAACGGGCCTAAAGTTCACTTAATCATGAAAAAGGAAAGTAAGCAAATATAAGCAGTTATAGCTCTCAAGTGCAGTGCTAAGACAATAAAACTCGCCCAAATGAGTCCAAAAATCAGTGTAATATTTGGACTCATCACACCCCCATACTTACCCATTTGCGCGTCCCATGCAAATCATTACTCCGCGGGCTGTAAAAACAGCTAGCTGGCTTAGGAACTTCAAAATAATGTAGGACGAGAAATCAAATACATCATTCGCATAGAAAAAGAATAGAAAAACTTTTTAATTATACTACGAAGCTAAAATGATTCGACAGAGGTAAATAAATATTGTGTCTACTTAAAATTAGAATTCTGGAGAATCGTTCGGTCACGTGTACAGAGAAAGTAGACAGGCCACTAAGGTGAGCATTGCCCAAGACTGGGGCTCGTGATCACCTCCAAAGAAATCCATCAATGTCGGGAATCATAAGCTTGCCCTTTCACACTCTCTCCACGATGCTAAGTAGACTCAAATGTGAATCAACAGGACCTGTAGGTTTGAATGGGGCAAAGTCTAAGGTTTGGTAGTCAATGATAAACAAGGAGGCTACACGCAACCAAAGCTAGCAAACAAGAACTTAGCCCAAACAGCCACTAAGAAACGCATGTGTGAACCACCCACAGACTTGGCTAGAAAACCGGGTGTGCACACGGCCTATCCCGACCAAAAACAAACACACAAGATGGGGATTGCAATTCTCCTTGTAATAATTTTTAATTTTTTTTTCTTTTTATTTTTTTTTCTTTTTCATATTTCTTTTTTTTTTCTTGAGCAATCCCCAAATCTAAAAATTAGCAATTCATGAATTCATCTCTACATCACATGAATCTCAAATATCACAACATATCAAATTTTTGAAATCGATTAAGATCAAGGTTTTGGTTGCGACAAAAGCGTTGACTTTTAGGCTTTAGTGAATATCGGTGGAGCTGAAACAAAAGGAGGGTAGACCCAAATTTGGCTTGCAAGGGTCAGCTGCTAGGACTAGGTACGAAAAGGCTCAAACTAGCCAAAATGATGGCCTACCTCACGCTCACACTCGAATAACCAGGCACCAATGCTTCGAGAGTAGCTTGAGGCAAGTTCTCAATCCACGAAAAAGATGATCCTTCCCCCCGACTCGAGCAATACGAGTCTAGTGATGGCTACACTCATCTCTACACTACCGTTCGATTACTCCAGATTCTACAATTTTAAGTAGCACAAACAAAATTTACTTTTGCAGAATAAATTTAAGTCTACGAGTATGAAGAAAAAGTAATCTTATAATATTTCTATGCAAATCATGAGTACTCGATTAGGAGCACTGCATGAGTTTCGAACTACTATATCCCAAAATCCTAAGTCAGTACCACTTTTTAGAGTTTACACAAGAGTAAAACATTTTCCCTGAGCCGAGCGCATGGTTAAGTGCGCACTCATGTGGGTGATTCAGTATGTGCAATTAGTGATCATGAAATAAATAAATACATACTAGTATGCAATATACTGTACTGTGTAGTGATCATAGGCAACTCCCCCCCAGACTAGAACATGACAATACAAAAAAAGTAAAACATGTAAATAAAAATTAAGGGCTAGGGGAAGAAGTACCCATGCTCAAAATTGAGCATACTGGTCGTGCGACGAGATATCCTAGTGCGGCCAATTTGCCGCGTCTCAAAAATTCCTGCACCTGCGATTTAAATACAAATGCAAAACAAAATATGGACACACATATATATAGAAAAAGAGCTCAAAACCCAGCACAGGACCAAATGGTCCAACATGGGTTGTCTCCCAGAAGCCACTTTTGTTTACCGTCCTTAAGGTGGACCAAATACCTGTATTAGCAGTTATAATAAAGAGTTCTCTGCAGTTTGAAAAGGAAGAAATAAAATAGAGCAAACTAGAGTTCCATACGTAGCGATAAAATGGAAAGAGAAGGGTAAGTGGAATGAGGGTATTGCAATCAGCTATAATCGGATTTGTGGTAAGTCTCTCCGGTGGAGTGCGAGGGGATGGCAAATTGTCTTTTTGCGTTGGGGTAAGGGGGTTTCCCCTTACTCCGATTGCGCTCTTCCTCGTGTCGGAAGGCAGCGTAACGCTCGTTGTGTGAACGCTTTTACTCTTTCAGTTTCTCCACCGTGGGAGACTTCCAATGGTTGTAGTCTACAGGTTTTCCTATTTTTGTGGTTGGTGCCGTCCTGTCCGGTACCGTGACGGTGACCAGATCTGCCCAAGCAACAGATCGCTTAATAGAGTTATCAGTAGTGTTATACAAATAAGTGTCTAGGGATTTCTCCCGAATAAAACTCGGTTCGCCATGCTCAAAAATAGAGTTGGCGGGAAGTAGAAAGGCAGCCGTGGCTTTGGTGCACTCGATACCTTCTTTGACCAATAGCTCTTGATTCTCATCTATCTCTTGGGAGAGTCCTTTCTTTGTCTTCTCTTCCAGATGTGCTTCTTCCAATGTTGGGATTCTTGAATCTATCTTGGTATATGTGACACTCAGAAAATTGTTATTTTGGATGGGAGAGGGATGTATGGATGTGTTATCATGGGCGGAATCTTTGACCGACCAAGTGACGCATCCTTTGGAAAAGTCAAGGGATGTGCCGCTGGCCGTCAGGAATGGGACTCCTAATATAGGAATAGAGTTATTTTCCTTGGTCCCAAAACCTGGAAGTCAGTGGTTATACTTTTTCCGTTGACCTCGATTTCGATTTCCCGAACACCTCCCTCGGTGTCAACCAAATTGTCATTCGCTAAGATAAGCGACTTCCAGTTTTTAGTGTCGACTTGTAGTTGCATCTTCACAATATCTTGCTGGGTGAGGATGTTGCTGGACACCCCAGAGCCGCATATTGCTGGGGTTTCGAAGTTGTTTATTTTACAATTGATGACGAGTTCATTGCTTTTTCCCAAATTTTCCTCCCCAAGGCTTTTACCGTGTTCATGGGGGTTCTTTTCGGTGTTACTAGGTAAGGTACCTTGGGTGCGCTCGGAGACCACTTGGGCCAATTGGCCCAATTGTGCGTCCAGTTTGCGCATCAAGGGGGATTGATTTGTCATGTTGGTTTGGGAAATTTCAACGAATTTCTCGAACATCTCTTACAAAGAACTGTTTTAATGGCGGGGGGCCCTTGGGAATAATTTGGTTGAGGCATCCGCGGTTGGCTTTCAGAGGCATACGCATCGTTTTGATGCTACCCCGGTTGCCATCTTTGGCCAGATGCATTTGGATTCCAAGAAAAGTTGGGGTGGATTCTCACCCCCGGGTTGTATGTGTTTCCGGAAGGCACTCCCCTGTTTTGATTTGCTATAAAATTAACTGACTCATTCAGAAAAGAAGATTCGTTTAGTACCTCGACTCCTAGGCATTCGAAGCTGTGGTGGTCGGTGCTTTCGCAACCTTGACAAGAGATTGCCATCACTGGGGCGGCCGCGGCGGGCTTGGGGATATCCAATGCGAATACTCCGCTTGTGCTTCGTGGGATGTTTCTTCCAGCGGTCCAGTAAGGGCTGTGGGTGGCGGTGTCTTGTAAGATTCTCAGAGCATCATCTGGAGTAAGTTTCATGATTGTTCCTCCGGAGGAGGCATCGATCATGGCTCTGTGGTGGGGTTCAATAGTGAAGTATAAACATTCGACGAGGTTCCACATTTGGAATCCATGGTTAGGGCACTTCCTCAGCAGCTCGTTGAAACACTCCCAAACTTCGGCTAAACTTTCTTGATCGACTTGCCGAAAATTGGCTATTGCTCGCCTCATGCTCACGATCCGATCTACCAGGTGGAACTTAGCTAGGAATTTTGTGGTCAAAGCCCCCTAGGTGGTGGTTGTTCCAGGTGGGAGGGAGTGAAGCCATGTCTTGGCTTTGTCCCTTAGTGAAAAAGGGAAGAGGCGGAGCTTGACTGTTTCGTCCGGGATTCCAGCGTAGCGGAACGTGGCGCAAATTTCGGAGAATTCTGCCAGGAGAAGATGGGCGTCTTTAGTGGCCATTCCTAAGAACTGAGCGTTGTTCCGAATGATATTCAGGATAGCTGGTTTAATCTCGAACTGTTAGTTGGTGATAGCAGGTTCGAAACCGCGGTATATGCTCCCGACAGTAGGTGTAGTGTAATCCCTCATGGTGCGGACCTGGGGAGGGTTTACTTCATTTTTGTCGCCATTTCGGTCGCCATGAGGTATCCCTCCAACTCGGTTGCCGGCATTGATATTCAGCTGGTCTCCCATTGGGGCTAAAGTGATGGCTGCGGCGCGTCTTTGCGCTAGGATAGTAAGTTCAATCTCTGGGTCATAGGCGACAAGATCTCTTGTGGCTCGACCCTGCATTCACTGCGGCAAACTACACAAGGAAACAACAGTCAAAAACACTAACTCTTATAACAATATTTTCAGTCATCCTGAGTCGCTCTATAGGTGCATTCCCCGACAAAGGCGCCAAAAACTTGATGAGTGGAAATCGGCAAGCGCACCGGTCGCACAAGTAATAAAATTTGGGAATAAATCCCCGAGTGTCGGTCTCTTGAGGAATGCAATTAGCATAGAGCGGCAGCAGTTCAGAAAATATCGTTATGAGGATTATACTTATAAAAGATTAAAAAGGGGGCTTGTGAGACTTGATCTAATAAAGTAATTAAAGCTATGCGGGTCGAAGACACCGCTTCGCAAGGTGAGGTGAGTGTATCGGCCACGATGCCGAACTTCGGTTGGGCAAGTGAATGGAAAGCTAATGGATGGAAGTGTTCTTGTGCGGAGTGCAATCAGGTGAAACAAGGGTATGGAGTGGATGTGGAGTGGGCGAGGCGCATTCACAACACACAACTCAAAAGCAAATGCAAACCACAAACATCCACTTAGATATATAGTAGAAAATGTAGTTCATTACAATAGCAAATTATTCCATACAACGGAGGAAGAGGAAGAAGAGTAAACCACTAGAGGGTGAAGGTCCACCGCAGGTTGTTGCCGGAATAGCGAGTTGTCAATCCGCTTCCGGGCTCAGTCCGAGGAGGCTTCCGGTACCAATGAGCTGTCACCTCGAAGTCCTTTGAGTCTGTTCTCTAGGTCGTTGTCTTCTCCAACTCCAGTTGAAAGCTTGGAGTTGAGGTCATCAATGGCCGGGAGCTTCGCCGGAGGGTTTGGAAAGCTTCGGAATCACCGGCTACGGACTCCCGATGAAGGTGGAGGTGGATGGAGCAGCTGGAGAAGTAGAATGGCACTTCCCGCACACTCTTCGATCGCAGAAATGACCCGCGTTGCCCTAAATTGCGGAGCAGGACCTTAAATACGGAGGCAGAATAAGTAGACCACACGATCAGTGGCGCACGACCAGTTGTCGTGCGCAATGTCGGTTGATGATCATGCGCAATTTCCAATTAAACCTGCAACTTGGATAGAAACATCAGTAGATATGGGCATGATCAGTGGCGCACGACCAGTGGTCGTGCGCACTGAATCCACTGATCGTGCGATTGGCAAAGGTAGAACTGCAGAAAGCAAGAGGTAAACGTACACGAGCAGTGGCGCACGACCAGTGGTCATGCGCACAATGACCAGTGCTCATGCGATTACTCGGGCAGAATTAGGAAAAGGAGAATATAATGCGCACGATCAGTGGCGCACGACCAGTGGTCGTGCGCAGTGAGTCCAGTGATCGTGCACAGTGTACCTGTATCGTCGGGGGTCTCCCGAGCGGTTCCGGAGCACGCACATGACCCATCCACTTGCAGAAGAGGCAGATAGGCCACCAAAAGTGCACACCACATTCTCAAGACACGGCTAGAGAACAACAAAAACGCAGAAACATCTAAAGCACACAGAAAATGGGCCTAAAGTGCACTTAATAATGAAAAAGGCAAGTTAGCAAATATAAGCAGTTATAGCTCTCAAGTGCAGTGTTAAGACGATAAACCTGGCCTAGATGAGTGCAAGAATAAGTGTAATATTTGGACACATCAAACGTCTCTTCGAGTTCATTTCGAGCGGATGTGGGAATGAAGTGCTCCAAGAAGGCATCCGAGAACTAGCTCCAACTTATCTCAGTATTGACCTATACTTGGAAGGTGGATCCCATGAGGGACTTCCACCACCTCTTAGCATGTAGTTCCAAGACAGACGCCGCCAACGTCACAGCCATGCTGGTTGGGCAACGGATACCCGCAAACAACTCCTACACTATGTTAAGCCATTCCTCCATGCATACGACCGACTCTGTCCCGAGGTAGGCGAGAGGGGAGATGGCCCGAAAGGTGCTCAACCAGTTATATCCCATAGCCTGTTGTTGTACCGGAGGCTGCTGCGCACTAAAGGCATCCAGGATGGCGGTGACCGTCTGCCCCAACTCAAATTGTAGGAACTGAGGAGGTATGGAAGGGGCAGGAGTGCCCCCCACCGGCTCAACGTACACTAGAATCTACACGTAAAACACAAACGTATGGTCAGGTTGGCTAATCTTAATGTCAAAGTTGGACAAACTTAGTATGAATAACAAATGGGCGCACCATTGCTTCCGCTAAGTCAGTTTGTCCCCAAACTGACTAATCGAACGGGGGTAGTACCATTGTTGAATGACTTCTTTAGTTGAGGATTGTGGCAAACTGATACCATTTGTAAGCCCCCCCTCCCGGATCCCAAAATACGGCACGAAGGGGGATCTTATGCCTAGAACAGCCGCCTTGCGGTAGCATTACCACATGGTCTAACCTGTACAACAAGACGCCTATTCTGCCGGCTACAACCAATACCAATATATGCCAACCCAACCAAAACAATAATAAGAGAAGTTAAATCCACACAAAGTATATAAGTCCAAGTACATCAAATAAAGAGAAGCTAAAACATGCTTCTACAATATATCAGTGTACAGCTAGTAAGTGCCCAAAAAAGGCTACAACAAAATCTCACAACACTCACATAAGTAATCGATGGTAGCGATGGCACCGTCCCTTCAGGCCCTGTTGTCCTGGCCTGGCTGTCCTGGAGCATGATTTGCGGCTGCTCTACCTGTGGGGTGACCTCCTAAAAAGGAAGATGTAGCAACCGTTAGGCGAAAAGACTAAGTGGATTCACATCCGCTCCCCCGGCAACTCCTCGGCACCGGGCGGAGAAAGGAACTAGGGTACAAGGTATAATAAATAGTAAAGCAGGTACAAGTAGGTGGTAATGGTATAACATGATTAACAGTATTATAAACTAGCAGTTCTAAAAGAGCTATCACAACCATCAAGTACAAGTAACTATAGCAGGAAAATAACTTAACTTATACGGATGCCCATACAAGCTTATAAGTTAAGGATCGGGTTACATAAAAGTAACTCATCATATAAGAGTGCCCATACAAACTTATACGATGAGGATCTTGTTTGTGTAATGCTATGTAATGGTATGTATGCTATGCAATGACTCACCCATGATCACACACATGAAATTGCTATGTCGACACAGACTATAGTTCCCACTATTCGAGCAGGTAACTAACCTCTCAGGCATCAACCGCTGTGGCCAGGCGGTGACAGTAGAGCGGGCATCTCTACTACTAGGAGGGTATCCACACTACTTCACCTAGGCCTCCGTACGCCTCAACGCTTAGAACATAATAGCAGATCCCATGCGTACTATTGCCCAGTGGGGTCTCGGGTAGATGTGCACCGAGAACACAGCCCGAAGTGGCCTGGTGTGACCCGGAAGGGGCCTCAGAAGAAAGAACGAGGACACAACCCAACCGTTCACTTGGCACGGAAGGAGCCACTGGATGTGAACACCGAGGACCAAGCCCAACCGCCCAAAGTCTAACAATCAACTCCCGTCGGTGTGACGATTGGCAAGCCCGTAGACCTGCCACACTATACTCAACCCAGGATTACGACACCGTGTGTCGACTCACACTGCATGCAATTCCACATCACCGTGGCATTGAAGGAGCCTTGGAGAAAACACAAGGACCAATCCCAACCAACCACTCGGCACGGAAGGATCCGCGGGAAATTAACACCGAGTACCAAGCCCAACCGTCCGACCTTGGTTCTTCTTAACACAAACTCAACCAGTGACGGTCAACACCGCACTTACACACTTCCACAATGCTACCCATAGGGAGAGGACACTCTAAGCATTGGACAACCAAATTCTTTCCGTTAATCAAACATTATCATGGCCATAGATTAACCTTCTACATGTCATTCCAAATGATTTCAACATGTTATTAACATGATGCGCATTTATATTAGTCTACCAATTTTCTATCAAATCATTTCGTTTGAGTATGCTTGCTTCACAAATCGATACATGGAATCCAATTAATAAATTCATCAATTATAGAACTAATATGATTAACATAAAAGTAATCACCCAAACCTCAAGTTAATTGCGACATTGA
This sequence comes from Platanthera guangdongensis, assembly GCA_039583875.1. Taxonomy (NCBI): domain Eukaryota; kingdom Viridiplantae; phylum Streptophyta; class Magnoliopsida; order Asparagales; family Orchidaceae; genus Platanthera; species Platanthera guangdongensis. Next base: position 112,994,831 of record CM077164.1, read on the forward strand.
ATCCATCGAATTCAAATCCATGTTATACCAAACCCAGAACCTAAGTGCAGACTAAATCTGGATAGCAAATTCGATCGGAGATTCCCGAAGCTACAGGAATCTGGTGAAGACGTGTAACATTCGATGGAAAGGTATTTCCATGGGCTACAACGTTTATGCTCAGACCACAACCCAGATTCAATAGTATCATACTTGAAATCAGCCTTGAAGTCCACTGCGTACATAACACAATTTTTGCATGCAGGATTTATAAGACGTTATTTTCGTTCATACATTCCCATTGCTACAGACTTCGCCTGAGGTCATGCAACCACTCGTTGGAAATTTATTTTCAAGGACTTCAACTTTTGTGTTTAGTCGAAAGCCCAAATCTGGACATATCACACCTGAAAATGGCCAAGAATATCGTTGCACGCAGAACACAGATTCTGCACGCATCTTAAAGAGGAATGAATGGCATCGGTTCATCTTCCTCCTCAAGTCGATCTACCACAACCATATCAGAAAATCCTCCTCCCTTATTCACCCTCACGAGGCCATGACTCTTCACGAAACCATCCCCCATCTTCACATAGAAGGTTGGAGAGGTTGAAGACACCACTAACCTTAGAGCACAAGCCTTAGAATGGCATCTTCCTAGAGAAGCCACCATCTCGCAAGTCTAGACTCTTTTGAGTCGACAACTCGCCTAGATAACTACAGATCTAGCACCAAGGGAGAGGGGAGGAAGCTCACCTCATTTCCGTCATTTCCACTATTTCCGACATGGATCGTGTAACTCTTCTCGCCGGCATCTTCTCCTTCACGGCGGTGGCGGATCTTCTCCTCCAGGACTTGATCCAGCAGTTTTCCCTCTCTACAGAAGTTTCTCTCAGGAAACATGACTGGAATGAGGAGTGAAAATGGCTAGGGTTTTCATATCCCTTATATATGAAAAGTGACACGGGTTGGGACACGCCCATGTCCTTACCCATGTCCTGCTTTCGGCGAAGCGTCAACGACAGTTTTAGTGTCGGTTCAATACTCGACACCGGTAGGGACACGCCCGTGTCCCGACACGTGTCCACATGACACGGCCGTGTTCCCTAGCCGTGTCCTTCTTTGGATATATCTCAACGAACTCAACTCTACACACAATCACACGGGTAGGGACACCCCGTGTCTCTTTCCGTGTCATACATTTCGTCGGTCTCGACACACTTCGTCGATCTCGACACGCTTCGTCGAGTTCAACTCGACACACACACAGGTAGGGACACGCTCGTGTCTCTACCCGTGTCATACACTTCATCAATCTCGACACACTTCATCAATCTCAACACGCTTCGTCGAACTCTACATGCTTCGTCGAGTTCAACTCGACACACATGGGTTGGGACACGCCCGTGTCTCTACCCGTGACACTGCACAGGATACACTTTGTCGATCTCATCTAGTTTCGTAGATCTCGACACACACACGGGTAGAGACACGCCCGTGTCTCTACCTGTATCATGTCACACGGGTAGTGACATGCCCGTGTCACTACCCGTATCCTTCTCGGGACATACTCGATTCATCGACTCAAGAGCTGGGCTCTCCCACATGGGTAGGGACACACCCGTGTCTCTACCCGTATCCTATGCTTGACTGATTTCTCCTCCTATTTATAAGTACAGCCCTGTTGTCAGCACTCCCCTGAGCCCAAGTCAGCTCTCCTGACTCAAAAATGCGCACGAGGGGCCTAGTGCGAATCGGGACATTACACTCTAAATCCAAGTCGACGAATTCTGCTCAACGATTTCTATGAAGTTCCAGACTTAGATATTTCCGTCCTTCTGTCCTTATTCTATTGCAAGAATTCCTGAGTAATCAATGCTAAAATATTCTTTCAATATTACCGTTTGAAGCAAGCATTGATTACGGTCTTCATCAGGATTATTGCTTGCTATTTTTTAATGGGACAGTTGGGGATATCAATTAATGCAAAATATTCTCCAGGCCGTCAGCAATGAATGCAGAAGAAATTAAATTTTCAAATGGAAAATTTACATGGAAAATATAAAAAGGATTTCTTCATCTCTCTCGACAAAAGACATGATACAGAAGACAATACACAGTTCTCTGGAATAGCATAGCAATCACACATCAATATAGAATACAGTGATATAGAGAAACAAGCTCTAGATCAGAGAAACATCAGCAAGCTAAAGAAGAAAGAAGAACATATATTCAAGATCAAGAGTCTTCTTCCTTCTTCTTCCCAGGATACTTCAAAGGACAACCAATACTATATCAGTCAAGAAGTTCCGGGATACTTTCTGCTTAAGGCTACAAGTTTAAAGAACTATCACCCTACAGCAAAGCTCCATCTTTCCTAAATCATTCAATATCTCAGGGGGAGGTCTTTGCTAAAATCAGGATCCACAAAAGTCTTCTCAGTTGTATTTGAGAATGTGAAGACAAAATCATTCTCTCACCCACACTGTATAAAGGGTTCTTAACTCCCTTCAAAAATTATTCATGGTCACAAGTCACCTGATCAAAAGACTTGAGGTTTGGTTTTTGAGCACCTGATCAAAAGCTCATTGGTGGCAGTCACCTGATCAAAAACCTGAGTGGATTCCTACCAGGGTGGTTGAAGAGTTGATGTACCCAGGTTGGGGAACCACTATAAAATTCTTGTATTTTCTGTGTTGCCCTTTTCTTTTGTTCTTATTGTGGCTGTGCTAATTAGGTTTGTTGTATTTGGGATATTTTATATTTGCTGATCCTGTGTTAGATTAGATTATTTTAGGAATAAGGTTTATTTATAACAAAAGTTTTAAAAACCTCAAGATACTCTATTCACCCCCCCCCCCCTCTAGAGTATACCAGATCTAACCCCTAACTTTCAATTGGTATCAGAGTTTGGATTCCTTTGGTTGTACAAGCTAACCCTTGAACCAAAGATCCTGAGTTAGATCTGTTTTATATTTTTATTAAGATTAAACATACAGCATGGTACATAACAAAGACTATGGAAGCACCAGACCTCCAGTATGAAATCTAAACAAGTTTGTCATTTGGAAGGCAAGAATTAAATTATATATGAACTCTATTGATGAGGATATCTACAATTCCATTTTGACAGGTCCTCCTCAATCAACTGCCTCTACATCGACAACAACCTCAAACACACAATAAGTACCACCACCTGAGTGGACTGAAGCCCAGAAGAAAGCTAGAGTTGCTGATGCTAAAACCATGAATATTCTGGCCCAAACTATGTCTGATGACATATTCCAGAAGGTGGATGAATGCACATCAGCCAAGGAAATTTGGGAATCCCTTAACCAAATGGTGGCTGGATCTGCAGATTAAAGAAAGGACAGAAGATCCAATCTCATATACTAATATGAGAATTTCAAGAAGGAGGAAGCAGAATTAGTAGCAGATATGTACAATAGGTTGAGCTTGATGGGCCCGCGAACAGACTCTTACTGTGGTTGGTTCGGTGAGTCGATCGCCGCGGGCTTGCTCGGGTAGGCAAGTGCACCTATCGCAAGTAGTACTCGATATTTGGGGGAATACCGAGGTCGTATTTTTCTCGGGGTCGCGTTGACTATTCTTACTCCTCCGGGAGAACTATTATTTTACTGAAAATAAGGTGGATTTTTTTACTTAATAAAAGGCGAAAAAGCAAAGGAGCGAAAAAACGATTTAGAAAATATTCGATGAAGGGTTAACACTCGGCATCGAATCGGATTAAGACTAAAACAATTTTTAATAATAAAAAGACTTAGTTTTCAAATTAATAATAAGGCAACTTGGCCGTGGAGGTTCCACAAATGTGAGCTCACCTAGCTATAGGGATATCGCTCACCTAAACGTTAAGACTATTCGACCGAACGTTAGTCCGACGAAGGATTCCTCTTAATGCCCGCTTTACGCTAAGAACCCCGCTATTGGGTGGGGAACCCAATCCGGTAGAATTACGCTAGTCCTCTCTCGAGGGAATGCACGCAACTCTATTTACCCAGGGGTGATCGGTCTATATGCACGTCCTCTCGGCTAGCTAGCATATGGACTACGGAAATAGGGCCCACACATCGATTATGTGGTCCTACGCGTCGTAAACCCGGGGTAAACCCTAAGTGCTTAAATTAAAATGAAAATAAAGAGCTTCAATTATTATAAATCATTTTAAATGTCCCAATGCTCTTCGATGCCGAGGCTAATAGCGATTAGCCACACATCGGTATGGGGAAGGCTTATAATTTAGTGAGGCGTGAGTTCGAAATTAAATGCTAAACGATTATAAGAAAGGGACAAAAGAAAAATAACAACATTTAGAAAGCTAAAAAGTTAACTAAACGAGAACTCACGCACACTCCAAATTATAAATTAAACAAAATCTAAGTTACACATAAATGAAATTTGCATAATTTAAATTTGCGAGTCCCACTCAAACGAGTGGGGGCGGTAAATAAAGGCTGAAAATTGCAAGTCCTACTCAAACGAGTAGGACTGAAATGAAAGCGAGTCCTACTCAAATGAGTAGGAGAAAATAAATGCGATTACAGGGCTAAAAAGTCCGGCCATTTAACTCAAGTGAGTAGGCGGAAAAAATAAAGAAAGTAAAATTGCAAGTCCTACTCAAACGAGTAGGACTGAAATAAAGGTCCGGCCATTTAAACTCAAGTGAGTAGGCGGAAAAATAAAGAAAGAAAAATGACGAGTCCTACTCAAACGAGTAGGACTAAAATGAAAGCGATGCGCCATTTAACTCTTAACGAGTAGGCGGAAATAAATGCACACGAACACACACACTCCATATGAAATTCAAGAAAGCAATAAAATTATACACCTACACTCACACACTCTACACAATTTAAATCAAAGCATAAAAGATAATACACCTACACTCACACACACTTCATGAAGATTAAGAAGAACAAAAGGAAATTTATTCTCATACACTCACACACACTAATAACAAAGAAAAATTAAAGTTACCTAAAAATGAAAATAACAAGATTTCTACTCCTAAAACTTACCCAAAACACATAAAAAGAACAAACAAAAAAGAGAATGAGCAAAAAGTTTTACAAAATAAAGTCAAAATCAAAGGTGCTCAAAAATTAAAACTTTAACTTTTTCATGCTTAGGTTTTGCCAAAAATGAATAAAAAGAGAAAATTTCAATTTTTTGAAGACAAAAGTTTTTCAAAACAAATTAAAAATCAAAGTTTTTGGAAAATTAAAATACCAACATTTTCATTCTTATGATGTTATGAAAGTGAAAAAAAAGTGAAAAAGAAGATGAAAAGAACAAAAAAGGTTTTACAATCCTAAAAGAAAACTAAGTAAAAAAAAGAACAAATTCACTTTTTAAAATCTCTTTTATAGAATCATAAGGATGAAATCAAAATCTAAGCATGAAAACTAGTTAAAGGAAAAAGACAAGGTGAGAAAAAGAAAGAAAACTATCATGCTTAAGCATGAAGACAAGTAGAAGACATGTAAAGTAAGTAAATTACACTCATACACACACACACACACTTTTCATAAATGAAGAACAAGTGAAGAACAAAGATAAAACCAAGGATAAAAAGGGGAAGGAAAGTGGGCACAAGTGTTCATTCCAAAGCCATATATGAAGAGAAAATTTAACATTTTATTTGATCAAAATGAAACTATTATAAGCTATTACAAGTGCTAAAACTAAAGCAAAACAAGATATGAAATAAAAAGGGAAAAATTCTCCTTACATAGCCTTGAAAATCACGGATGCAGCCCACAAAAAGACACTAACTTGGCCCAAAAATCTGAACCCTTGGACCTTACAGAACTGGGCTATTTATAGGAAAAAATTTCTAAGTACACGCCCTCGGTCACGGGCGTGTAGGGGGGGCGTGACAGTACTATTCATGAAGGCGGCCGGCGATTGGACAGCAAAGTTGACTTCGGGCTGAGTTCGCAGCAGTCACGCCCTAGGTCATGGGCGTGACTATGGGCGTGTCGGGGAGGTAGAACCGGGCGCGGGTTGCGTCAAATGTCTTCGGCAGCATCTTGTCGGGCCAGCTGGAAAGGTCACGCCCCATGTCACGGGCGTGACTATGGGCGTGACAGTTGGGGTCGACACTCGACGAATGTCGAGCGGAAAGTGTCGAGTCGAAATCGTTGAGCTGAAATTGGGTCACGCCCCAGGTCACGGGCGTGACACTGGGCGTGACAGTTGGTGTCGACACTCGACGATCGTCGAGCGGAATTCGTCGAGAGGAGGGGACACGGGCTTGGGTCACGCCCCGTGTCGGGTGACACGGGCGTGTCGCCAGGCGTGTCAAGCCTTAACTTCAGAAATTTTGTAATTTCACGGGAAATGCACAGTCACGGCTCGGTCACGGGCGTGACCCATGTGTCACGGGCGTGTACTTCCCATTTTGGCAGTGTACAACCCCGTGTCCGGCGAGCAAGTTCAACAAAGCCCAAACAAGCGAGCTCGGCGAGCTCGGCAGCAGTAGGCGAGCTCGGCAGCAGCAGGAGCGGGCCAGAGTTCGGCATCCGTCGACCAGAGATCGACGATCGGCGACCCGGAGCTCGGCATTCGCCGAGCGGGCTGAGGCTCGCGTCCTCGCAGTGGAGCTCGGCAGCAGCTGGCGAGCAAAGCATGCCGAGGTGGCCAGGGGTCCCAGCTCGCCTGGGGGTCAGAGGTACTTTTTACTGTTTTACCCCTGCTGGTCTGCCCATAGCCCTTCGAAACAGCGGAGTTTGGCTGTTGGCAGGCCCAGCCAAGGGTTTCCTGGTAATTTCAGGTCAGTTATTTCGGTTATTGGCAGTCCGGGTTTCAAAAACTATAAATAGGACCCAAGGGGTACCCCTGAAGGCACGTTTTTCCCCTGAGCTCCTCTCCCCAAATTCTCTAAGTGCTTTCTGAGGGTACCTTAGCTCGGCTTCAGGCTAAGGAGGGGAAGCGCTCTGAGATCTTCCGGGTTTGTGGTGGGACCTCCCCGCCGAGCCCTTGGGCCTGTTTCTCCTTGTCTTGTTGTTTTTCCTTGCAGGAACGAAGTAGGCGCGAGACCACCCCTTTCCCCAAGGGCGAGCTCTACAGGAAGCCGGGTTCCGGTTTCAACATTTTGGTGCGGTGAGCGTGGAGCGTGGTCAGCACAGAAAAGTTCCCGCGAGTTCAATGACGGGGCAAGGATCCGACAGGCCGAGCTCGCCGCCCCCCCCCCCCCCCCCGCCTCTCGCAACGGTGGGAATGTTCGAAGACTTCAGAAGCGAGGTGCTGAATCTGGTCAAGTTCGCACTCGGCACGCGGGCCGAGTGCTCGACTCCGGCAAACCAGATCGCGGCCGCCCCCTCATTGGGCGAGGACGCTCCCGGCAGGCGAGCTGGGAAGGAAGTGGCCGAGGAGGGCCATGGGTGCGAGCTCCCCGGGCGCGAGCTCTTCCCCGGCTCGGCAGGCCGAGGTCGCTTCGGCGAGCTGGGCTCGCGAGACTCGCCAGCTCGCCCAGTAGGGGGAGGGAGTCCTTTCAGCGAGCTGGTCTCTTCAGCTCCAGTTCCAGATGGGTTCAGGGAGCCCGAGATGTCCTATTACACTGGGAAGGGAGACCCGGTACAGCACGTCCAATGGTTCGAGGACGTGGTCTCCATCCGTCAGATGTCAGACGGATTCAAGTGCCGGCTCTTCGCCTTCACCCTCCGAGAGAAAGCGAGAGAATGGTTTCACCAGCTACCGGCCAGCTCTATCTATTGCTTCGAGGACTTGCGCCGAGGATTCATGCTGAGATTCACCACTTCGAAGAAGAGGAAGAAGGAGTCCGAGTCCCTGTTTCACATCAAGCAGGGGGTGAACGAGACGCTGGGGAGCTACGTGGACCGATTCCAGGAGGAGGTTACTCAGGTCCAGGAGATGCCGGGCCATAGTCTAATGATGGCCTTTACCCTGGGCCTGCAGCAGGGATTCTTCCGGATGGAGCTGAAGAGAGTTCCCCCCTTCTCCTACGAGGAGTTGATGGAAAGGGCGGCGAGAGAGGTTGACGGGGAGGCGTCAAACCCGGAGTTTGCAAGGAAATTGGCCAAGTGGGCCACGGAGGAGGAGAGGGAATCGAAGGGAGGAAGAGGTCAGGAAGAAAGAAGAGGGGAGCCCAGGCAGAGGGAGCAGAGGCCGCTCCAAGGGCAGCAGCAGCCGGGGTGGGGGCGTCAGGAGCCCGACCGTCGGTTAGGCTGGAGGCCAGAGTGGCAGGGGCAGGGGCCTCAGAGGGGAAACTTCGGAAGAGGTCACTTCCAGGGGAGGCAAGACCAATTCCACCCCCCAGGTTGGAGGCAGGGCCAGAGGCCCCGGCTCCCCGATCAAGAGGAGGCCATGGCCATAGCCTTGGGGGCCAGGAGAGGAGCGTGGAGGAGAAGAAGGAGGGAGGTTAGGGTGGAGCTGCCCTACTGCGACTTCCATCAAGAAGAAGGGCACGCAACAGCCACATGCCCGGAATTCTTGGAGATGAGGGGGAACAGGGAGCAGCAGCAGCAGCAGGGGGCGCGACAGGAAGTGAGGATCGAGGAGGTCCTGCCTCGGGCGGAGGAGGATCGGTGTGAAGACCGGGTGGACGTGGGAACCCGAGGAGGGATCGGGATGATCCACGGGGGAGCAGGGATTGAGGCCTCCCGCAAGGCTAGCCTCCACACCATGTACCGGCGAAGCGTCGCCTCTACGTCCCACACCCCGCCACCAGAGGAGAGGATCACCTTTTCCAGGAGTGATCTACCAGACCACGAGGACCCGTTCTGTGATGCGCTGGTCATCAAGACGGCCATCGAGAACTTCACCGTCTCACGGATCCTCGTGGACAACGGAAGTTCCGTCAACGTCGTCTTCAAAAAGGCGTTCGACGCGATGAAGGTGGAGGCGAGAAGAGTGCTGGCCTCGGATGGCCCCCTGTTCGGGTTTTCAGGAGAAAGGAAGGAGGTAGAAGGAGGAGTCGGACTCCATGTCACCTTGGGGGGGCAGTCCCGAAACTGCAAGTTCGTCATTGTGGACGCCCCTAGCAGCTACAGCGCCATCTTTGGAAGACCCCTGATCAGCGCCTTCCGCTGCGTCCCCTCGACTTTTCATCAATGCTTGAAGTTCAACACCGAGGGGGTACAAGTCAGGGTTAGGGGAGACCCAAAGGTGGCGCGGGAGTGTTATGTCACTGCGGTGAACACCATCTCTTGGCAGGAGGGAGCCGAGGAGATGGGGCGAAGGATGGAGGTCGAGGAGGAAGCTGGGGGGGAAGAGCTGGGAGAGAAGGGCTACGCAGAGGAGGCGGCCAGAGGAAGTTTGGAGGAGGTGACCGAGGTGAGGGTCGAGGAGGAGGCAATGGAGGTAGAGATCCCCGCTCCGGAGGAAGGGGACGCCGAAGGATGGGCGGAGCAGTCCAGGCTGGAGGCAGCTGAGGAGGTGGTGGAGCTGGAGGTGCTCACCCGAGGAGGAAGGGTGGAAAAGATCCGCGTCAGCGGGGGGCTGACCCCGGAGGACCAAGGCAGGATGCTGGAGTGCATCCAGAAGAATGTGGACATCTTCGCCTGGAGCGCCGCGGAGATGCCGGGGGTTGACGCGGATGTGGCCTGCCACCGCCTCAACTTGGACCCGGGAATACGCCCCGTTCAGCAGAAGAAAAGGTCCACGGCGGACAAGCTGGCGGAACCCATCAGGGAGGAGGTGGCGAAACTTCTCAAGGCGGGCTTTGTGTCCGAAATTCAATACCCTGGATGGGTCTCGAACGTTGTGATGGTCAAAAAGGGAGACGGCCGCTGGCGCTTGTGTATCGATTTTTCCCTTCTTAATAAAGCTTGTCCTAAGGATTGTTACCCCTTGCCTCGGATCGACGCGCTGGTTGACTCAGCCGTCGGTTTTTCTGTAATGAGTTTTTTAGATGCATTTTCAGGTTACCATCAGATCAGGATGCACCCCCCGGACATAAAGGATGTCTCATTCATCACAGGGGACGGTTGCTACTGCTATAAGATGATGCCGTTCGGGCTGAAGAACGCTGGAGCCACCTACCAAAAAATGATGGATAGGATCTTCAAGGAGCAGAGGGGAAGGAATCTGGAAGTATATGTAGATGACCTCATGATCAAGAGCCGGGATGTGGACTCCCACCTCCGGGACCTGGAGGAGACCTTCGACACCCTGCGCAAGTACAAGATGCGATTGAACCCACTAAAATGTGTCTTTGGGGCCAGCAGGGGAAAGTTTCTGGGGCATCTCCTCACCCCCGCAGGGGTCGAGCCGAACCCAGACAAGGTCAAGGCCATCTTGGAGCTGGGATCCCCGCGGAATGCAAAGGAAGTCCAACGGTTGACAGGGAAGCTAGCAGGGCTGAGTCGCTTCCTCTCTCGGGCAGGGGAGAAGTGCTCCCCCTTCTTCAAGACACTAAGGGGGGGACAGAGGTTTGAATGGAGCAGGGAATGTGAAGAGGCCTTCCGAGCCCTCAAGGTGCAGTTGACACAGGCTCCGCTGCTCCAAGGGCCAAAGGAGGGGGAGGATCTGTTCTTGTATTTGGGGGTCGGGACGGAGGCCTTGAGCTCGGTCCTGGTTCGAGAAGAAGGGAAGAGACAGCTCCCCGTCTATTATGTGAGCCGGGTCTTGAGGAAGGCCGAGCTCCGGTATCCGATCTTGGAGAAGCTTGCGTTCGCCCTAATCATCTCGGCTCGGAGGCTGCGACCCTACTTCCAGGCACACTCAATCCGAGTAGTGACCGACCATCCCCTCCGCAACATCTTCGAGGGGGTGGAGCATTCAGGCATATTGGCTAAGTGGTCGGTGGAGATGAGCGAGTTCGACGTATCCTTCGTTCCGCGGCTCTCGATCAAGGCCCAGGCAATGGCCGATTTCCTTGCTGACTATGTGGTTGAAGTGGCGGAAGGAGAGCTCACTCACCCGGCTCCTTGGAAGGTGAGGGTGGATGGAGCATCAGGAAGGCATTCCCTAGGAGTGGGAGTGATCCTAGAAAGCCCTCAAGGGACCCGAATCGAGCAAACGGTAGTGGTGCACTTTCCCGTTACCAACAACCAGGCCGAGTACGAGGCCGTGATAGCAGGGCTTCGCCTGGCCAGGGAGCTTGGGGTGTCGGATGTGGAGGTCCTCACAGACTCCATGGTAGTAGCCTCCCAAGTCAACGGGGAGTTCGAGGCAAGGGAACCCACCCTGCGATCATACTTGGCCAAAGTAAAGGGGATCATCGGAACTTTCCAAACTTTCGCCATCCAACATGTGCCCAGGGAAAAGAACGAACAGGCCGATCGGTTGGCTAAGCATGGTCCCCGGGTGGGAGGCACCATCACCGACCTGTTCCGCCCCTCCATCGAAGAAGGAGAGCTCATGGAGATCGATCAGCAAGCTTCATGGGTGGACCCAGTGGTGGCTTTTCTCTCCACAGGGGAGTATCCGGAGGGGGTAGACAAGAAGAAGCTAAGACACAAATCAGCATACTACCTCCTCCAGGACGGGCAGCTGTACAGAAAAACCCTCTCAGGGATGCTGGCCCGCTGCGTAGCCGAGGGAGAAGTGCGAAGGATCTTGGAGGAGGTCCACTCCGGGGAATGTGGGAGTCACTCCGGGAGTCGGACCCTGGAAGGGAGGATAGTCAGGCAAGGTTATTTTTGGCCCACCCTCGGCCGGGACGCTGCAGAATTCGCAAGGAGATGTCACAAGTGCCAACTGTTTGCCCCCCTCCAGCTACAGCCGGCCCAGCGGCTCCGTAGCATCACGGCCCCATGGCCCTTCGCAATCTGGGGAATGGATCTGGTTGGGCCGTTTCCCCAAGCCAGCGGTCAGAGGAGATTCCTTCTAGTGATGATTGACTACTTCTCAAAGTGGATGGAGGTAAAAGCGTTGGCTAAGGTGACCTCCCAGGTAATCAGGAATTTTATATGGGGGGAGATCATATGTCGCCATGGGCTGCCCCAGGCCATCGTCACAGACAATGGGCCCCAGTTCGCCAGTGCCGAGTTCACCAGCTTTTGCGAACAGCTTGGGATCGATCTCAGGTTCGCCTCGGTTCATCACCCCAGGAGTAACGGACAAGTGGAGGCCGCAAACAAGATCATCGTCAACCTCCTCAAGAAAAAGGTGGAGAACCTGAAAGGGAGCTGGGTGGAGCAGCTCCCCGCAGTTCTTTGGGCCCTGAGGACCACCCCCAACACAGCTACAGGAGAGACCCCTTTCAAACTCTCCCACGGGTGCGAGGCGGTGCTCCCCATCGAATTCGAAGTCCAAACGCCGCGAGTCGTGACAGCAAAGGAAGGCCGCGAGGAATGGCAAGCAGAGAATGAGGAGGAACTAAGGCTCTCCCTTGACATGGTGGAAGAAGTCAGAGACCTTTCCGCCATCCGACAAGAGGAGGTAAAAAGAAGAATGGCCAAATACTTTGACAAGCATGTCAGGATCAAGCAGTTCATGGAGGGGGACTTGGTGTTGAGAAAAGTAGATGCAGCGGGGAGGTCAGCATCCGTGGGGAAACTCAATCCCAGCTGGGAGGGACCGTTCATAGTAAAGACGGCCTTGGGATCGGGGGGCTATCGACTCCAAAATGTAGAAGGCGAGACCTTGGGCCTCACCTGGAGTGGTGACGACCTCAAACGCTTTTTTCCCTGAACCATGTAAGCGACACACTGATAATAATAAATTCTTTCAAGCTCTCTGATATCGTTGCAATTGGCCTGCATGGTGGAATGTGATGTATTTTGGACCCCGAGCAGATCCCGCTGTCAGGCTCTCACCTAGCTGACAGGGCTGGAAGTCACTCGGTGTCGTCTTTGGCCTCGAGCAGATCCCGCTGTCAGGCTCTCACCTAGCTGACAGGGCTGGAAGTCACTCGACGGTGATGTATTTTGGACCCCGAGCAGATCCCGCTGTCAGGCTCTCACCTAGCTGACAGGGCTGGAAGTCACTCGGTGTCATCCTTGGCCTCGAGCAGATCCCGCTGTCAGGCTCTCACCTAGCTGACAGGGCTGGAAGTCACTCGATGGTGATGTATTTTGGACCCCGAGCAGATCCCGCTGTCAGGCTCTCACCTAGCTGACAGGGCTGGAAGTCACTCGGTGTCATCCTTGGCCTCGAGCAGATCCCGCTGTCAGGCTCTCACCTAGCTGACAGGGCTGGAAGTCACTCGATGGTGATGTATTTTGGACCCCGAGCAGATCCCGCTGTCAGGCTCTCACCTAGCTGACAGGGCTGGAAGTCACTCGGTGTCGTCTTTGGCCTCGGGCAGATCCCGCTGTCAGGCTCTCACCTAGCTGACAGGGCTGGAAGTCACTCGATGGTGATGTATTTTGGACCCCGAGCAGATCCCGCTGTCAGGCTCTCACCTAGCTGACAGGGCTGGAAGTCACTCGGTGTCATCCTTGGCCTCGAGCAGATCCCGCTGTTAGGCTCTCATCTAGCTGACAGGGCTGGAAGTCACTCGATGGTGATGTATTTTGGACCCCGAGCAGATCCCGCTGTCAGGCTCTCACCTAGCTGACAGGGCTGGAAGTCACTCGGTGTCATCCTTGGCCTCGAGCAGATCCCGCTGTCAGGCTCTCACCTAGCTGACAGGGCTGGAAGTCACTCGATGGTGTCGGCCTTGAAGTCGTCAGGTGTAGGTCAAAGTCTGTGGCAGGAGACGAAGGGGAAGGGTTTTGACAGGGCGAGCTCGGGCTCGGCGAACCCAGCTCGGCATAACCGAGAAAGTAAGTTGGACTAGAGGGCTCGGCATAGGCGAGCTCGAGCTCATCATTTCCAGCTCGGCATAGGGAAGCAGGCAGCGAGCCCGGGGTCTCGCCGAAGACGAACCTGGCCAGGGCTCCTCGCACCCCAGGCCCATCATACTTCGAGAAATTTCCTCGATGAACACAACCTGGGAGGCTCGCGTGCGAGTAGAGGTAGGTAGACAGAAGGCAGAAGGCCGCGCGCGAATGGTAATGGCGTAATAAGGGGGGAGAGTAACTCGCCGAGGAGTCAATGGGACTCGGCGAACACTCCAAACAAACTTCGCTCGCGGGCGCGCTCTCATAATCACTACTCGCGGAACCTGTCTCGGCGAGGTCGCGGGAGAAAATGCATACATTCATGACACAATGAACATAGAAAAAAGAACACCGGTATGATCAAAACACTTTCATTTATTATTTATAAATGTACAGGGAGCTCGCCTCTACGAGTAGTCAAAAAAGAAAAGAGAAAAACAAAAATACAGGGCCGTCAGCTGGCCTCGCCCCCTCCGCCGGACTGATCCTCGCCGTCGCCCGAGTGGTCCTGGAAGCTCTTCCCGAACATAGCGTCCAGGCTGTCCTCCTTCTCGCTAGGCGGCGTCGCCGGAAACAGACTCGGCATCAGGTCCCGAGCTGAGATCTCCCCGCATCCTTCCACCAGCACCCCTGAGTCCTTCATCATCGCGAGGGTGCACTCGGCGGTCTGAATGGAGTTGATCCGCAGTCTCTCAACGAGGTCCGCCTCGCCGAAGATGCGCGGGCACTTGTAGGGAAGAGTGGGATCGATGTCGTGCCCCGGGAAGAAGATCTCCGCCTGGCGACGCACTTCGCCGAGAAGGTGCTGGTTCTCCCCCTTCAGCTTCACGTTCGCGCTCTCCAACTCGCCAAGGCGTGCGCGCAGTTGGACGATCTCTTCCCCTCGCTCGACGTCGCGAGCCTGGAGCTCCCCAGCAGCGTCTGCCTCCACGGCCAGCTGCGCGCGCAGGCGGCCGTTCTCCTCCTCTAGCTCAGTATTGCGAGCCTGGAGCTCGCCCGCCGCCTTGGCATCCTGGAAAAAAGTTCGCTTAGCAGCAACACAAGAAGTTTTCCAAGTAAAAGAATGGTGCATGACACTTACCAGCCCGCCAGCAGTCTTAGCGAGAAGACCATCCGCGATGCCAAGCCGCCTCGCCTGATCGGCAACCTGCTCCTTGGCAAGGTCGCGAGCTTGCTCGGCCTTCTCGAGCTGGTGACTGAGGGCGAAGCTGCGGCGCGCCAGCATGTGGTGCAGCTCCAGAGTCCGCAGGTGGGATTGCAGGCCCTCATGGCCGAGCTGCCGGAGGGTCGCCCTCTTGTAGGCCTCGGCATCCTCCCGGCCATAGAGGCCAAAGCCGAGGGCGTAGGCGTGACCGGTGGCGGGTTCGCGGTCGTGCCAGGACGGGTGCAGGGTGGAGACGGAGACTCGATGAGCGAGCTCGTCCCACTGCAGCATGGGCTCGCCCGCGGAATCCTTCCAGCGCGCGCCGAAATTGAAGAGGGGGTGCTGCTTCGGCGGCGCGTGCTCGCGGGCAGCCCTCTTCGCCGAGGGAGGAGGGGAGATCGCAGCCGAGGAAGAGGGGGCCTTGCCACCCTTTCTGCCCTTGCTGGTAATCTCCTTCAGCGGGCTCCCCGGAGACACGTCGGGAGGGGTCTCCGATGAGCTGATGTACTTGGGGCTGGACTGATGTTGTTGTTGTTGTTGCCCCCGCGGAGCCAGCAGGGCTCTCCGCATCTTCTTCACCTGGCGGGGGCCGGATGGCGGGTTCGACCCCGCGTCCTCGGGTCGCCTCTTGCTGGAAGAGGGCTGTGAGGAGAGCGCCTCATCTCGGCAGGCCGCTGCCGCCGCCCTCTCGCGGGCAAGAGGGTCAGTCTCCAGCCCCGGGTCCGCAAAAGGCGGGTTCGCGGGGATTATTCGCTCCCCTGCCAAAAATACTTGGGAAGGTTAGAAATCCCAGAGATGATAATGTGCCGAGTCCGCGAGTAGGCGGGCTCGGCAAGAGGTAGGAAGCATACCTTCGCCGGGCAGAACCGGGGGAAGCGCGTCGATGCCCCTCCGCAGGAAGGCGACCTCGAAATCCTTGTGGAGGAAGAATTTGTGGAGCTCGGCGTCGTTGCCGGACACGGCCGGCGGGCGGTACACCTCCTCGCCTTTCTGTTGCGGCGAGTAGGGGATGTTGCCGAGATCGCCCTTGATGAAGGCGATCTTGGTCATCCAGGTGTGGTGCTTGTTCGCGATCTCGCGAACTTTGATCAAGGAGCCGCCGAAGTAGGCGACCCCGTCCGTCGTCACCTTGTAGGAGAAGAGCTTCCTGAACACAGTCAGGTTGAACTCGATCCTCTCCCGCCGGAGGTAGCTCGCGAACGCCACCATCATTGCGATGGCGTTGGAGTTCAGCTGCGCGGGGACGGCCCCGTAGTACTTCAAGATCTGCCAGATCTCCGGCCACAAAGGAAGTCGCAGCCCCACCTCGAAGTGCGAGATGGGGAAGGCGAGTTCGTTCTCGTAGAACGTATTGATGGCCTCGCCCGGCCCCGGCCTGCGCGCCTCAAAGCCCGGCGGCACATACAGGGCCTTGAATTCGGCGAGCTCCTCCTCGCTGGTGTGGCCGTCAAAGAAACAATAATCTGCGAAGTGCTGCGCGCACTTGGAGCGGCCATCGGCGTCCGGATTAGTCTTGCCCATGGTCGCAGGAAAGAAGCAAAGAGGCAACACGAGCAGAAGAAGGAAAAAGCAAGGAAGGGAAAGCAAAGCAATAAAGGCGGTACGGGGGTAGGTGAGGGGGGGGGGGCTATTTATAGAAAAGAATCTGAGGCAGGCCGTCACATCGGCGAATCTCGCCATCCCAGCTCGCCACCCCAGCTCACCACCCCAGCTCGCCGACTTCCGGCGCATCCTCACTAAGGCTAAGTCAAAACATTACGGCATTTTATTTAAATAACAATCAAAATGTTCTAAAAATTATCCATCCCCGCAGGGGAAAGTTCGAAACAGAAGGAAAACAGGGCGCGCGAGCGGGGAGGGCACCAGGATGCGAGCGCCGGTCGGCTCGGCAGGGGAGCCCGCAAGTTTACCTACCCCGGCCTCGCGATCCCCGCCCCCCAAGCTGCCGCGCGCGGAGAAGCTCGCGGATCCTTCCAGAGTTCCTTTGCGCGACCAGGAGGCCGTCATCTATCTCATCCAGGAGTCGGGAAGGAGACATCAACTCGCCAGGCCGGCCAAGGCGCACCTCCTCGGCAAGGCGCGCATAGTCACGCTGCAGCGTCTCGTTGGCTCCTTGCACCTCGCGCAGGCTGCACACCAGCTTCTTAAGAAGCTTGACCTCCCTCCTCGACAGCTCGCCCTGATCCACCTCCGGACCCAGGTAAGAGTCCAGCGAGCTCGGAGATGGGAGGGGAGAATGGTGGGCCGCTCGCGAGGACTCCTCGGCAGCCGACTGACTGGGAAGGGCTGTAAAGGCAGATGTCAGCAGAGCAAAAGCTTGTGAAGCACAGGGTTGAGCGAGGCAGACCTGAAGAGCTCGGCGGCTCCAAAGAGATGCGAGGAGGGATGAACCTCAGGTCCTTCCCGCGACCTGGGCCGCGAGCTCCCGGCGAGATGGGCTCAAAGCCCGGGACAGGAATGGACCCCGGGCCCCCCCCGGCGGGCGCATCAATGTGCCGAGGAGGGGAGCCAGGCGGCGAAGCTGGCCTCTGCGAGCTCACAGGCAGGATCCCGAAGAGGAGCGGCGGATCCCGTGGATGGTGGTCCGGGGCCGAAAGTTGTGAAGTGGCGGGGACAGCCTCGCCTCGCTGCGTGGGAACCCGCGGCGCGGTCCCCTCGTCATCTGGAAGGCCGCCCTGATCGTCACCAACAACAACGACCTCCCTATCATTCTCCAGAACAGTTCGAGTAGAAGAGCCGGTCTCGCGAGCCAAAGTGGCCCTCAGGTCGTGGAAGATGGGCTCAGCCGCCTCGAGAAATGGCCTCGACCTCTTGGAGCCCGGCTCGGCGGGATCAATTTGAGGGACCTTTGCGGGGACCGCCGTCAGCGCGGCAATACGAGCCTCGGAAGCCCGGCGAGCTCGATCTACGCGCTCTTGAATCTCCTTAGGAAGGGGCATCTTGGCAAGGCAGCAGGGGGAATGGCAAGAGCCAGGTAGCAGAGCAGGTGCACATATATATAGCCGCAGGTGGCCCCCACCATAAGATTCCCTTCAACTCGACAGCCGGAGCTCGCCGCACACTTCGGGTTGGATGTTTCTTTCCGAGCTTTTTGGCAAGCTCGAAAAGAGCGGGGATTGTGTACAACCCCGTGTCCGGCGAGCAAGTTCAACAAAGCCCAAACAAGCGAGCTCGGCGAGCTCGGCAGCAGCAGGCGAGCTCGGCAGCAGCAGGAGCGGGCCAGAGTTCGGCATCCGTCGACCAGAGATCGACGATCGGCGACCCGGAGCTCGGCATTCGCCGAGCGGGCTGAGGCTCGCGTCCTCGCAGTGGAGCTCGGCAGCAGCTGGCGAGCAAAGCATGCCGAGGTGGCCAGGGGTCCCAGCTCGCCTGGGGGTCAGAGGTACTTTTTACTGTTTTACCCCTGCTGGTCTGCCCATAGCCCTTCGAAACAGCGGAGTTTGGCTGTTGGCAGGCCCAGCCAAGGGTTTCCTGGTAATTTCAGGTCAGTTATTTCAGTTATTGGCAGTCCGGGTTTCAAAAACTATAAATAGGACCCAAGGGGTACCCCTGAAGGCACGTTTTTCCCCTGAGCTCCTCTCCCCAAATTCTCTAAGTGCTTTCTGAGGGTACCTTAGCTCGGCTTCAGGCTAAGGAGGGGAAGCGCTCTGAGATCTTCCGGGTTTGTGGTGGGACCTCCCCGCCGAGCCCTTGGGCCTGTTTCTCCTTGTCTTGTTGTTTTTCCTTGCAGGAACGAAGTAGGCGCGAGACCACCCCTTTCCCCAAGGGCGAGCTCTACAGGAAGCCGGGTTCCGGTTTCAACAGGCAGATTTTGGAATTTTTCTGCAAAATCAAATAAAACAAGTTAGAAGAAAATTTACAAGAATAGGAGCATTTTATTGAACAAAAATAAGTAAAAACGACGAAAATAAATGAAAATAACTAAATTAATGTGCATAAAAATACGCATATTTACAGTTCATCAAATACCCCCATACTTAGGCTTTTGCTATTCCAGAGCAAAAGTTTGAGGTGAATCTATAAGGAATAAAAAAAACTCTAAGTTTTGGCTATCGCTTAATCAATTATAAGAGAGATCGAAATAAATATACGGGGTGTAAGAGTTAAGTCCTAAAATTATGTAGATGATTTAAATAGCGCAAAAGTTTTGGCCAAAAGACTTTTTGATGTAATCAAATAGAAGGCAACATTTGAAATGGTTAGATTAACGAAAATAGTTTGGAATTATAAGAACTCTAGCTTATACGAGTGCTATCGGAAATAATACAATTTACTAATTATGCTCTCAAAAAGATTTTTGAATTAATTCTAGAATCGTGGAATTGGCTAAGGGGGTAGTGTGGTTTATGAAGAGGGTTTTGATATTTGAGGTGAGGTAATTTTTTCTCGAACCTCCATTTTTTTTCTCTTTTGGATTATTAGGAAAACGAAATCTTATTTTCCTAATATGATTTTTGTTTTTCAACTTCATAATAATAAAATTAACCTAATGTATATTTGTAGGAGTAATGAATTTTATCCTCTTACTCCCTATATAATCTTTTAAAATTATTGGGTGCCTATGTTTACGGAACGAAATCTTGTTCCCATTGACATAAGATCTTTTAAGGAAATTTTTTTTTTTTTTCATGCCAAGTAGGTCATGAAAAGTGAGGGGAGAAAGGAAAACTAGATTGTAATCCTAAAAATTTTTGAGAGCAACCTTAATAATTTGTACGTTCCAATTTTTTTCAGAAAGCTAAAAGTAAGTATAATTGAATTCTATAGTCATTATTTCCTAACATAATATACGTGCTCCTATCAATGAAAAATTAGAAGTAGTTCCTAAAACGAGTTCGCTATTTTTAACAAAGCATAAAGAATTCTTTAAAACTTAACCCCGGCTATTTAAATGTTTCAATCAATAATTAACAAACGGGTAGCAAACAGAGAATTAATAGTATTCACATATAAATAAACTCAAAACAGAATTTTTGGATAGCAGAAAAGTTAAGTATGGAATATTTAATTTATTTATTTCAAAACATTTTTTTTTTGATTTTTATAGTTTTTGTTATCATTTTTTTGTTTGTTTTTCATTTATTATCTTTTTTTTTGTATTTTTGTTTTTCTCAATTTTTTTGAAAATATTTTGAACTATTATCTTTTTTTTGTATTTTTTTAAGAGAATTTTCATAATATGTACAAAAATAAGGGAGAAAAAGAAAAAGGTTTGTACAAGAATGAGGAAGGGGGAGAGAGAAAAAACAAAAAAATATATACAAAGTGAAACTAAACAAAATAATTTTTTGTTTTGTTTTTTTGAGTTTTTGGAAAAGAGAAAGAGAACAAAACAAAATTTGTTTTTTTGGATTTTTGTTTTTTTCATTTAAAAATTTTTTTGTTTTTTTTTTTGTTTTTTTTTTTCATTTTGCAAATTTTTTTTTTTCATTTTAAGATGTTTTTTAAATTTTTTTTTTTTGTTTTGTTGTTATATGTATTTTTTTTGTATTTTTCTTTTTTTGAGATGTAGAAAAATTGAAGTGCAGAAAGTAAAGCACGAAAATACCCCCATACTTAAGTCCAACATTGTCCCCAATGTTGTATCGTAAGTATGCGGAACAGTAATGAAAGACAATATGTACAACGAAAAGAAAGGAAGGGGGTAGAAGCTTCCCTGAAACGCGGTGGGGAAGGCCGATCAGAAACCCTGCGTTTATTAGAAAAAGCAGCAAAGGTAATGAGGAAAGGGCGAAAAAGATAAGCGAGGGGTGCCTCCCAGGAGCGCTTTGTTTATAGTCGTGTAGCTTGACTATTTTGGCGGGTTTATAATGTGGAGGAAAGTTATGGTTTCGCTAAAACCGATCACTGGGTCGCCCGCGATGTAAGACTTTAACCGATGACTGTTTACTTTAAAAGAGCCTTTGTCCGGGTGGGAGACGAGTACGGTTCCATAAGGAAAAACTTCTTCAACTAAGAAGGGACCCGACCATCTAGATTTTAATTTACCTGGAAAAAGCCTAAGGCGTGAATTGTAAAGAAGGACAAGATCGCCCGGAGAAAATAATTTTTGGGACTTGATTTTTCGATCGTGATATAACTTAGAGCGCTCCTTATAGAATTTATTGCTCTCGTAAGCGTTCGCACGCCATTCATCGAGCTCGTTTAGTTGTAGTTTTCTATTCTGAGCGGCTAAGTTGGAGTCGAGGTTTAAGAGTTTTAAAGCCCAAAGTGCGCGATGTTCTAATTCTATGGGTAAATGGCACGCTTTGCCGTAGACTAACCGGAACGGCGTACATCCAGTAGCGGTTTTGTATGCCGTCCGATACGCCCACAACGCATCGTCGAGTTTAACAGACCAATCTTTCCTATTTAGCGAAACGGTTTTTTCTAAAATTCGCTTAATCTCTCGATTTACTACCTCGACTTGGCCACTTGTTTGCGGGTGGTAGGGGGTGGCAAGCTTGTGCGTGACTCCGTATTTAGCTAACGTCTTAGCCATAAGAGCGGTACAGAAATGCGTTCCCCTATCACTAACAATAGCGCGAGGCGTGCCGAAGCGAGAAAATAATTTTTTAAGAAATGTAACGACGACTCGCGCATCGTTGGTGAGGAGAGCTTGCGCTTCCGCCCACCTCGATACGTAGTCGACCGCCACTAAAATATACATATTTTTGAAAGACGGAGGTAGGGGGCCAACAAAATCTATGCCCCACAAATCGAAGACTTCGCACTCTAAAAACATGTTTTGGGGCATCTCGTCGCGACGAGAGATGTTACCCGACCGCTGACAGCTATCGCATGCGCGCACAAAATTATGCGCGTCGTTGAAGAGAGTGGGCCAAAAGTAGCCCGCCTCTAGCGCCTTCCGAGCGGTCCGGTTGGCTTGATAATGCCCACCGGCTGGACCCTCGTGGCAGTGCTTAAGAATTTGTAAGCACTCCACACCCGCAACGCATCGTCGAACCGCTTGGTCCGCGCAGATACGAAAAAGAAATGGGTCCTCCCAAAAGAAATTTTTCAAGTCAGAAAAGAATTTCTTCTTTTGATGACTGGAAAATTCTTTTGGAAGAACCCGCGCTACTAAAAAATTTGCAAAATCTGCGAACCAAGGCGAAGATGACGAAGATTTATTAATGGCAAGAAGGCGTTCCTCGGGGAATCTGTCATTTATTTCAGATTCGACGAGCGCTTCCGCACCCGGATTTTCTAAACGGGAGAGGTGGTCCGCCGCTAGATTTTCCGCTCCCCGCTTATCTCGGATCTCCAAATCAAACTCTTGTAGGAGGAGAATCCATCGAAGAAGGCGGGGCTTCGCATCATTTTTAGCTAATAAATACTTAAGCGCGGAGTGATCAGTAAAAACGATAACTTTAGATAGCGTTATATACGAGCGAAACTTATCGAAAGCGAAAACGACGGCTAAGAGTTCCTTTTCCGTTGTCGTGTAATTTACTTGTGCGGAAGTGAGCGTCTTGCTAGCGTAATAAATAGGATGAAAATGTTTTTCTACGCGTTGGCCAAGAACGGCACCTAAGGCAATATCACTAGCGTCGCACATTATTTCGAACGGAAGGGACCAATTAGGGGCCACTAATATTGGTGAAGAGATAAGTTTTTGTTTTATCAAATTAAAGGCGGACTCGCATTCGCTACTAAAGATGAAGCGTGATTCCTTTTCCAAGAGGTGAGTTAGCGGCTTTGTTATTTTTGAAAAATCTTGAATAAAGCGTCGATAAAAGCCCGCATGGCCTAAGAAACTCCTAATAGATTTTACGTTGGTTGGATGCGGAAGTTTTTCTATAATTTCTATCTTAGCCTTATCCACCTCTATCCCCTTAGACGAAATCATATGGCCGAGGACCAAACCTCCTCGAACCATAAAGTTGCATTTTTCCCAATTTAAAACAAGGCTTGTGTCCTCGCACCGTTGAAGGACACGATCTAAATTTTGAAGGCAATCGGGAAAAGAGCGTCCGAAAACAGAAAAGTCATCCATAAAGACTTCCATAATGTCTTCTACTAGCTCGCCAAAGATCGCTAGCATACATCTTTGGAATGTAGCTGGCGCGTTGCAGAGTCCAAATGGCATTCTTCGATAGGCGAAGGTGCCAAACGGGCAAGTAAAAGTTGTTTTCTCTTGATCATCGGGGGAAATGGGGATTTGGAAAAACCCCGATAAACCATCAAGAAAACAATAATACGGATGACCGGATAAACGCTCTAAAATCTGGTCTAGAAATGGCAGAGGGAAATGGTCCTTGCGGGTGGCGTCGTTAAGTTTCCTATAGTCGATGCACACTCGCCAGCCCGTAACAGTACGAGTTGGGACAAGCTCGTTATGCTCATTCGCCACTACGGTAAGACCGCCTTTCTTGGGCACGACATGCACGGGACTAACCCATGCACTGTCCGAAATAGGGTAGATAATCCCCGCATCTAATAACTTAATAATTTCGGCTTTAACGACGTCTTTCATGTTTGGGTTAAGACGACGCTGCGGCTGA
Source organism: Platanthera guangdongensis (assembly GCA_039583875.1). NCBI lineage: Eukaryota > Viridiplantae > Streptophyta > Magnoliopsida > Asparagales > Orchidaceae > Platanthera > Platanthera guangdongensis. The sequence continues at coordinate 113,018,194 of CM077164.1, forward strand.
ATCGTTTTGCGGCAATTATCGTTTAGGAAAATCTTATGGGTGCAAAAGGAGGGGCTAATCCCCTTTAGGTCAGAGATTTGCCACGCAATTGCGTGGCGATGTTTAAATAAAACTTCCAATAAATCGGAAGTCTCCGAATCACTCAAGTCCGAAGAAATGATAACGGGGAGCGTATCACCTTTTCCCAAAAAAGCGTACTTGAGCGAGGCGGGTAAGGGTTTGAGGTCTAGGATGGGCGGTTCTTCTAGGGAGGTTTTAATTCCTATGTCTTTCTTACCAATTGGTTCGAAAGGCAAGTCTATAGACGTATCCTCATCGCAGTTAAAATTTTCGAGCGCATAAATGTCGTCATTTAAAAATACGGACTCGAAAATGGGAGAAGAACGATCTCCGAAAAAAGTATCTAAAGAATAGAAGAAATCGTCGCTCGATGACAAATTGTCCATCGAGGGATTAATAGAGAAAGTAACTTGGTCATCGCCTACTCGGAGGAGAAGGCTACCATTACTAACATCTATTAGTGCGTGGGAGGTGGCGAGAAAAGGGCGACCGAGTATTATTGGTACCTCGGCGTCCTCCTCGATATCTAATATGACGAAATCCACCGGGAAGGTAAACTTGTCGACTCGGACAAGGACGTCCTCCACTACCCCGATAGGGAACTTAACCGAGCGATCCGCTAATTGGATGCGCATATTCGTAGGACTAGGAGTACCCAAACCTAAACGCGAAAAGAGCGAGAACGACATCAGATTAATGCTAGCCCCTAAATCAGCTAAGGCGTACTTTACTAATATATCGCCAAAAAGGCACGGGATGGAAAACCGTCCCGGGTCATTTTGTTTTGCGGGCAATTTATTAGTAAGGGCCGCCGAGCAGACAGCGTTGAGAGATACATGTGAAATATCCTCTAATTTGCGTTTATTAGAAAGTAGTTCTTTTAAAAATTTCGCATATTTGGGCATTTGCGAGATAGCCTCGCAAAAAGGAACATTAATGTGAATTTGTTTTAATAATAAAATAAATTTTTCATATTGCGCGTCCTTACGCTCGTTTTCTAACTTATGCGGATACGGAAGAGCCTTGTTTAAAATAATTTTTTTCTTTTATAATAGGTAAAGGCGGCGTGAGCGAAGAAAGAGGAAGAGGGGTCGGAGGTGAAATATGTACCTGAGGGTCGGTCCGTTTTGGATCGACCACCTCCTTTCCGCTACGGAGGGTTATAGCGTTGGCGTTTTCCCGCGGATTGGGCTCCGTGTTTCCCGGCAGTGCCCCGAGCGCGCGCTCGGACATCATCCTCGCTAGCTGTCCAACCTGTTGTTCGAGTGTTTTTAGCGATCCGGTGATGTTCCGGATATTTGACTCGTTGGACGCAATATACTTCGAAAACTTTTCCTCCATCGGGGAGGGTTTCGGAAGAGGAGGGGGAGGAAGAAATCCGGGCGCATAAGAAATAGGGGGACGCTGAGCATTATTCGGGTTGCTCCACGAGAAGTTGGGGTGATTCCTCCAACCCGGATTATAGTTATTACTATAAGGGTTGTTGTTGGGGTTGAAGGGAGGACGACCCGAATTTCCCATGAAGTCCACGAACTCTTCAGCTACGCAGACGTTAGGGGAAATAAAACAAGGTGGAGTGGAGGAGGCAGCAGACATCTCCGCCACCTGCTTTGTTAACCTTTCAACTTGAAGGGTCAAGAGAGCAGTGGCATCCACTTCAAAAAGACCAGCCACCGGCTTTGGCCGTCCCCGCGGGACGTTCCATTGATAGGCGTTCATAGCCATCTCTTCGAATAAAGCCTGGGCGGCCTCGGGGGTTTTGTTGTTAAGCGTACCCCCGGCAGCCGCGTCAATCATTTGACGCGTCTGAAAATTCAGCCCATTATAAAAAAATTTGAACTTGCAACCACGTTGGCAGCGCGTGGTGCGGGCAACGGCGGAGGAATTCCTTAAATCGTTCCCAAGTCTCGTATAGAGACTCAGGATCGTTCTGCACAAACGAAGAAATGTCCGCCCGCAACTTTGCAGTTTTGGCGGGCGGAAAGTACTTCGTTAGGAACCGTTCCGTCAACTCAGCCCACGTGGTGATACATCCTCGCGGGAGGGCATTCAACCACGCCTTGGCTTTGGACTTAAGGGAAAAAGGAAATAAGCGCAAACGAATGGCGTCATCAGTGACGCCATTGATCTTGAAGGTGTCGCATATCTCCAAGAAATTGGACAAGTGGACATTCGGGTCCTCATCCGGCAGTCCATCGAACTGCACGGCGTTTTGGACCATTTGAATGACACTCGACTTTATTTCAAAATTATTATTGGCCACCGCAGGTCGAACAATACTCGACCCCGAATCATCCAGGTTAGGCCGGGCGTAATAAGACATAGTACGCTCGGCCGCCGGGGGAAGGTTAGGGGCGGCCATAACTACAACAGTGGGTTCTCCGATAGATTCCTCGGGATCTAAAGAAGGATTTCGGCGATGAGATCGGATACGCGCAAGAGAGTGTTCGATCTCAGGGTCGAAGTCTAAATCTTCAGACTCTGAGGGTTGTCCTCGGGTCATACACCCAAACAAAAATAAAACAAAAATAAACCCTTTTTTTTTGTTTTTTTAAAATAAAGTTTTTTAGTTTTTTTTTTATAGAAAATAAGTAAAATTAATAGACTCCGGAATTCGAAATAGCAACTCGAAAAGAGATTCCCCGGCAACGGCGCCAAAAACTTGATGGGCTCGCGAACAGACTCTTACTGTGGTTGGTTCGGTGAGTCGATCGCCGCGGGCTTGCTCGGGTAGGCAAGTGCACCTATCGCAAGTAGTACTCGATATTCGGGGGAATACCGAGGTCGTATTGTTCTCGGGGTCGCGTTGACTATTCTTACTCCTCCGGGAGGACTATTATTTTACTGAAAATAAGGTGGATTTTTTTACTTAATAAAAGGAGAAAAAGCAAAGGAGCGAAAAAACGATTTAGAAAATATTCGATGAAGGGTTAACGCTCGGCATCGAATCGGATTAAGACTAAAACAATTTTTAATAATAAAAAGACTTAGTTTTCAAATTAATAATAAGGCAACTTGGCCGTGGAGGTTCCACAAATGTGAGCTCACCTAGCTATAGGGATATCGCTCACCTAAACGTTAAGACTATTCGACCGAACGTTAGTCCGACGAAGGATTCCTCTTAACGCCCGCTTTACGCTAAGAACCCCGCTATTGGGTGGGGAACCCAATCCGGTAGAATTACGCTAGTCCTCTCTCGAGGGAATGCACGCAACTCTATTTACCCAGGGGTGATCGGTCTATATGCACGGCCTCTCGGCTAGCTAGCATATGGACTACGGAAATAGGGCCCACACATCGATTATGTGGTCCTACGCGTCGTAAACCCGGGGTAAATCCTAAGTGCTTAAATTAAAATGAAAATAAAGAGCTTCAATTATTATAAATCATTTTAAATGTCCCAATGCTCTTCGATGTCGAGGCTAATAGCGATTAGCCACACATCGGTATGGGGAAGGCTTATAATTTAGTGAGGCGTGAGTTCGAAATTAAATGCTAAACGATTATAAGAAAGGGACAAAAGAAAAATAACAACATTTAGAAAGCTAAAAAGTTAACTAAACGAGAACTCACGCACACTCCAAATTATAAATTAAACAAAATCTAAGTTACACATAAATGAAATTTGCATAATTTAAATTTGCGAGTCCCACTCAAACGAGTGGGGGCGGTAAATAAAGGCTGAAAATTGCAAGTCCTACTCAAACGAGTAGGACTGAAATGAAAGCGAGTCCTACTCAAATGAGTAGGAGAAAATAAATGCGATTACAGGGCTAAAAAGTCCGGCCATTTAACTCAAGTGAGTAGGCGGAAAAAAATAAAGAAAGTAAAATTGCAAGTCCTACTCAAACGAGTAGGACTGAAATAAAGGTCCGGCCATTTAAACTCAAGTGAGTAGGCGGAAAAATAAAGAAAGAAAAATGACGAGTCCTACTCAAACGAGTAGGACTAAAATGAAAGCGATGCGCCATTTAACTCTTAACGAGTAGGCGGAAATAAATGCACACGAACACACACACTCCATATGAAATTCAAGAAAGCAATAAAATTATACACCTACACTCACACACTCTACACAATTTAAATCAAAGCATAAAAGTTAATACACCTACACTCACACACACTTCATGAAGATTAAGAAGAACAAAAGGAAATTTATTCTCATACACTCACACACACTAATAACAAAGAAAAATTAAAGTTACCTAAAAATGAAAATAACAAGATTTCTACTCCTAAAACTTACCCAAAACACATAAAAAGAACAAACAAAAAGAGAATGAGCAAAAAGTTTTACAAAATAAAGTCAAAATCAAAGGTGCTCAAAAATTAAAACTTTAACTTTTTCATGCTTAGGTTTTGCCAAAAATGAATAAAAAGAGAAAATTTCAATTTTTTGAAGACAAAAGTTTTTCAAAACAAATTAAAAATCAAAGTTTTTGGAAAATTAAAATACCAACATTTTCATTCTTATGATGTTATGAAAGTGAAAAAAAGTGAAAAAGAAGATGAAAAGAACAAAAAAGGTTTTACAATCCTAAAAGAAAACTAAGTAAAAAAAAGAACAAATTCACTTTTTAAAATCTCTTTTATAGAATCATAAGGATGAAATCAAAATCTAAGCATGAAAACTAGTTAAAGGAAAAAGACAAGGTGAGAAAAAGAAAGAAAACTATCATGCTTAAGCATGAAGACAAGTAGAAGACATGTAAAGTAAGTAAATTACACTCATACACACACACACACTTTTCATAAATGAAGAACAAGTGAAGAACAAAGATAAAACCAAGGATAAAAAGGGGAAGGAAAGTGGGCACAAGTGTTCATTCCAAAGCCATATATGAAGAGAAAATTTAACATTTTATTTGATCAAAATGAAACTATTACAAGCTATTACAAGTGCTAAAACTAAAGCAAAACAAGATATGAAATAAAAAGGGAAAAATTCTCCTTACATAGCCTTGAAAATCACGGATGCAGCCCACAAAAAGACACTAACTTGGCCCAAAAATCTGAACCCTTGGACCTTACAGAACTGGGCTATTTATAGGAAAAAATTTCTAAGTACACGCCCTCGGTCACGGGCGTGTAGGGGGGGCGTGACAGTACTATTCATGAAGGCGGCCGGCGATTGGACAGCAAAGTTGACTTCGGGCTGAGTTCGCAGCAGTCACGCCCTAGGTCACGGGCGTGACTATGGGCGTGTCGGGGAGGTAGAACCGGGCGCGGGTTGCGTCAAATGTCTTCGGCAGCATCTTGTCGGGCCAGCTGGAAAGGTCACGCCCCATGTCACGGGCGTGACTATGGGCGTGACAGTTGGGGTCGACACTCGACGAATGTCGAGCGGAAAGTGTCGAGTCGAAATCGTTGAGCTGAAATTGGGTCACGCCCCAGGTCACGGGCGTGACACTGGGCGTGATAGTTGGTGTCGACACTCGACGATCGTCGAGCGGAATTCGTCGAGAGGAGGGGACACGGGCTTGGGTCACGCCCCGTGTCGGGTGACACGGGCGTGTTGCCAGGCGTGTCAAGCCTTAACTTCAGAAATTTTGTAGTTTCACGGGAAATGCACAGTCACGGCTCGGTCACGGGCGTGACCCATGTGTCACGGGCGTGTACTTCCCAAATTTTGGCAGATTTTGGAATTTTTCTGCAAAATCAAATAAAACAAGTTAGAAGAAAATTTACAAGAATAGGAGCATTTTATTGAACAAAAATAAGTAAAAACGACGAAAATAAATGAAAATAACTAAATTAATGTGCATAAAAATACGCATATTTACAGTTCATCAGAGCTCAATCATCAATGAGCTAAAAACATTGGATAAGGACATCACCCTCACAGAGGTGAATGACAAAATCCTTATGTGCTTCCCAAGCTCATGAGATTCAAGGATCTAGCCCATCAACGAGCCCAGAAGCCTAAATGAGATTTCCACTGAATCTCTTTTAGGAAAACTAAAGTCCTATGAGCAGCTCATCAAATCCAGAGATCAGCTGAGCAGAGAACACCTCCACCAGCAAGAAAGGAGCACAATATTGCATTTAAGGCTGTTGAAGAGACAGAGACTCCAATAATCAATGAAGAGTTGATGAGTCTATTTGCCAGAAGATTCTACAAAATGGCAAAGAAAGACTTCAGAAGAAAGTCATCCAGACAGGATGACAAGCTAAGGTATGACAAAACCCCCACTAAAGAAGTGGTTTGCTTTGGCTGCACGAAACTTGGACACTTCCTCTCAGAATGTCTAGAAAATCATAAGAAGGAGAAGAGAAGAGAAGAGAGAAGGATTCTAGAAGACAGCAAAGCAGTAGACCTTCCTCCAGCAAATATAAAAAGAAGGAGAAATGCTTTGTAACTGAAAGCTGGAGTGAAACGAAGATGAATCCTCATCTTCCAGCTCTAGTGAAGAGGAAAGAAGAGGCAAGGGCCAAAGAAGTGTGCCTCATGGCCATTGATTCCTCCAGAAGCCAGTCAGATGAAGATGCATCTAACAGTGAAGAAGCTTCAGAATCTGAAGCTGACCAGGTACTTTCTAATTTTGATTATAGTTCTGATTCATTCAAATCTGAATTTAAAACCATGTGCACTGATCTGATAAATTCAGAAAAAGAAATTAAGACACTTAGGGAAAGACTAGGAAACTAAGAAAATGTTATTTCTGAACACAATAGGATAAAAGATGAACTCACATTAGCTAATGAACAAATTATTTCATTAAAAACTGAGCTATGTGAGGCCAAACAACTTGAGGAATCTCTCAATGGGAGAAGCCTCAAGCTGATGGACATTACAAGCAATGTTAATGGCAGACTAAATGGCAAGTTGAGCTTGGGTGCATCATCAAGTTTGCCCCCTATTCTCATGAAGAATATTTTATCCACACCCATTAAATTTGTTTTGGCTAAAGGGAAAGAAATAATAACCAACAAACAAACCACAGAACAAATGCCTAACTCAAAAAGTCAAAATAACAGAAATCAGAAAACCTTAGGAAAAAGCAAAGTTCAGCAGATTTCGTCGAACTCAGATCGACGAAATGTGGCCAGTTCGTCGAAATCTAGTCGACGAACTCTAAACACAGAGTTTAACTATAATTATTCGTCTTACTGCGATCAACGAACTTTGTATGGTTTGTCGAGCAGAGATCGACGAACGTGGGGCACAGAAAATGACTATGTTCATTCTCTGGGCAGAGATCGACGATCTCATCCTAATTCATCGAACTCTGGTCGACGAACTCATAACATTTCGTCAAATCCAGAAAGTCTTAACAAAAATTATAACCATAACAACCACTCTATTAAATCTAGAAACCATTTAATCCATTAACTGATTGGATAATTCCACCCAGAAGATATCATCCATTAGGATACAAATCTCAACCAGAATATTCTGTGATATCAAGTTTTTCATATCAGTAATATAAAGGACCCAAGGTAACCTGGGTCAAGAACAACTAACTGATTTCATTGCAGGAAAAGGGCTGTCCAGTAGTTAATCATCTATGGTACCTTGACAGTGGATGCTCCAAACATATGACTGACAGTAAGGAAAATTTAATCAACTACAAGTCCAAGCTGGGACCAAAGGTAATCTTTGGTGATTCAAAGTGTGGCCAGTCAGAAGGCTATGGATAAGTGAAAATTGGAGCAGTCACCTTCAAGAAAGTGACTTAAGTCAGAGGACTCAAACATAACCTCTTCTCCATAAGTCAATTATGTGATGAAGGTTATCAGGTACACTTCAACTCAAAAACTTGTATTATTTATAATAAAGAAAAACAAAATGTTTTAATTGGAAATAGAAAAGGAAACATTTATTTAGTTCATTTCTATTCTGCCAATTCAGATATTTGTTTGCTTAATATAGTTTACAATCAAAATGAATTATGACATAAAAGGCTAGGACATGTAAATATGAAAAACATTGTTAGGCTATCTAAAGACGGTCTTGTAAGAGGTTTACCTTCTGGTCCCTATAATAAGGAAGGCCTTTGCAGGGCTTGTCAACTAGGCAAGCAAACTAAATCTAGGTTTAAGTCAGTTAATAAAAGTGATTCACCTAGGATTTTGTATTTGCTATACAAAGATCTATTTGGACCCATTGTAGTACAAAGCCTAGGAGGGAAATCCTACACTTTAGTTATTGTAGATGACTTCTCAAGGTTCACTTCAGTATTCTTTCTGAGATCTAAGTCAGATACCTTTAACGTTTGTTGGGTACATTGGAATATATGTACCTGATTTGAAGAAGCCTCACCCTACTCAATGATATACATCAAGATGTATTTGATGTGCTTTGAGTTTCTTTGTGCAGGGTAAGTAACTGCAGGTTTGCAGGAAAAGTTTCTAAGTCCATGTGTCGATACCTAGAAGAAAAGTGTCGACACTTAAGAAGGCTTGTGTCGACACCTAGAGAAGTAGTGTCGACACTTGGAGTAATTCTGTCGTCACAAGGAATGCAGAGTCGACACCAGAAGGAAAGTGTCGACACATACAGGCAGTGTCAACACACAATGAAGAAATGTCTACATAATCAGTGTCGACACTTAGAAGTAGTGTCGACACTCAGAGAAACTTTGTCGACAACAAAAATGTCGACACTAGGATGCTGTGTCGTCACTTAGCAAAACTTCAACAAAGTTGAAGTACAAGTGTCGACACTAGGAGGCTGTGTCGACACTCAGCAAAATTTCAACAAAGTCTAAGTACAAGTGTCGACACAAAGGACTTGTGTCGACACTTAACAAAAGTCTCAACACATGAAGAATGTGTCGACACAAAGGAGATGTGTCGACACTCAGCAAAAGTTTCAACACAGAAGGCATGTGTCGACACAAAGAAGATGTGTCGACACTTAGCAAGTTTCAACACAAGAAGATATGTCGACACAAAGGAGTTGTGTCGACACTTAGCAGAAATCAACTAAGTATCAAAGAAGAAGGACTTGTGTCGACACACAGGTTCAGTGTCGACACATTCTGAAGAAGCAGTGTCGAGATGCAGTTTCTACAACACAAGGAGTTGTGTTGACACCATGAAGGCTAGTGTCGACACTTAGTCTACTTGTGTTGACACTTAGTCTATTTATGTCGACACATAAAGACTATCTGTCTCGACACTTTCAGACAGTGACAGAGTTTTCAAGAAGTGACTGGATGACTTGACAGCTGCCATTTCAACCGGTCAACTGCTACTGTCAGAGCTGTCAGAAGACCGTTAGAAATCGGATCAGCCGGTCACCATGAAGAAAGCTTATATAAAGGCTTATTCCTTCAACAGAAGATGATGATTAATAATTAGTGAGGAATGGTCCTCAGGTTAAGTGCATAAAGGTTGGGATATGCTCAGCTTATCAGAAAGGCAAGCAGACCAGATCCACCTTTAATAGCATTGAGAACAAAGATACTGTGAGGTGCCTATACCTCTTGCATATGAATCTTTTTGGTCCTATGGCAGTTCACAGCCTAAGTAGGAAGGTCTACACATTTGTGGTTGTAGATGATTATTCAAGGTTTTCCTGGGTATTCTTCCTAAGGCAAAAATCTGAAACTCCTAGTATCTTTTATAGTTTTGTCAAACAAATTCAGAATGAGTTAGACAGTACAGTGGTCAAAATAAGAAGTGACCATGGTACTGAATTCCAGTCTAATAGTCTGACAAAGCTATGTGAAGAGTTAGGGATATTTCAGGAATTTTCCTCACCTAGAACACCTCAGCAAAATGGTATTGCTGAAAGGAAAAATAGAACCTTGATAGAGGCTGGTAGAACCCTGTTAAGTGACACATCTCTCCCAGAATATTTCTGGGCTGAGGCAGTTAATACTACATGTCATGTGATCAATAGGGCTACTGTCACCAAGAGCCACAATAATACCCCCTATGAGATTGTGAAGGGCAGAAAACCAAATCTATCCTATTTCAGGATCTTTGGTTGTAAATGCTATATACTTAACAATGGTAAGTCTTATTTAACCAAGTTTGCTGCCAAATCCCAAGAGGGGATCTTTGTTGGGTACATCAACAATAGTAAGGCTTATAGAGTCTACAACTTGACTACTCAAGTTGTAGAAGAGTCAGTTCATGTAGTCTTTGATGAAGCTAGACTCATTAACAATGAATTGCCTAGAAGTGTTTGCAGCTCTACAGGTGTAACTAAGAAAATGGACAAGCTTACTATTGAAGAAGGTTCTACTGCAAGTCAGCAAATGGATGATAGTGGCTGCAGTCTAGGGGGAGTACAAGATACTCCTGTTGCTGAAGAAGACCAAAAGGAGCAGCTGAATGAAGAAGCTGAAGGTGTACAACCTGAAGACAGGCTGCCTCCAGCAAATAGGCATTTAAAAGATCATCCAGCCAATCAAATTATTGGAGATCTCAGACAAGGGGTACAAACAAGGAGCAGGAATCTAAGTTCAGTTCTCTACTCCAGCTTTCTATCCCAAGTAGAGCCAAAGAAATTTGAAGAAGCAATCCTAGACCCTCATTGGATTGAGGCAATGCAAGAGGAGATGAATCAGTTCAAAAGATGCAAAGTCTGGGAGCTAGTTCCTAAACCAAAGGATCACAACATAATTGGAACTAAGTGGATATTTAGAAACAAGTTGGATGAAAATGGAGTAATTATAAAGAACAAAGCTAGACTTGTTGCAAAAGGATATAGGCAGGAAGAAGGTATTGATTTTGATCAAACCTTTGCTCCAGTAGCCAGACTGGAAGCAATAAGGATGTTCCTTGCCTATGCAACATTTCAAGGGTTCAAGGTATACCAAATGGATGTTAAGATGATGCTATAGATCACGCAGTGAACCGGTCGCACAAGTAATATAAAATGGGGGTTTTCCCAAGTATCGATCTCACAAGTAACAGAGTAAGGTGGAGTTAATTTTGAGGAGGCCTTGAGATTGAAGTCCTCAGGTCGGAGCTATCTAAGGGGAGGTTTTGATGTTGCGGAAACAGAAAATAAAAGGCAAACAACTACTCCTATGCAACGCCGCTATGAGATGCTTCGCCAGGCGGGATGGAAGACTAGTCGGGCCGCTATGCACCGAATCACTAGGTGGATGGACAAGAAGGCTAGCGGATGAGGTGGTTAGAATGGCGGAATGAGGGTCGTAAGCACCTCTTCGCAACGCACGCCACTAGCAATTTCTAGTGCGGCAAGGGTGGATGGTGGTGGATGGATATATGGCGCACCTCAAGCAAATAACGAAAACATACAAAATCACATAGACATGATTATATAAAATCGTTTTACAAATAAGCATACATCATCTATAAATAAGGTTTACAACAACACATAAACAACAATAAAGGAAGAACAAGTCAAGAGATCGACTGAATCCGAAGTCTTGCTGAGGATTCACGGTTGGAATCGTCGGGTTGTCATTCCGCGTCCAAGCTCGGTCCTCAACTGCGTCCGGGATAGAGAAGGGCTGTCACCACCTTCCAATGACCCATCTTCTTCATCTCACGACAGCGGACGAAAGTTGAAAGCTTCCCTTTGCTTGATGGCTATGGCGTTGAAACTTGAAATGAATCCAAGAGATGATGGAGGAGGCCGAGAGGAAGCTCCGGCTCGGATTTGGCGGTGAAAGCTTGCCCGGAGCACCTCCCTAGGGTGGAAGATGAAGGGGAACTGCGGAGAAAGCGGAAAACGGCGGAGGAAAACGAGCGATCTCCGGATCTTCGGATTAGGGCGGGACCTGCACTATTTATACAAAAGCAGAAATGAATAATGCGCACGATCACAGGCGCACGACCAGTGGTCGTGCGCACTATGTCCTGTGCTCGTGCGCACTGGCATGGAATATCAGGAAGAAGAACTGGGATAATGCGCACGAGTAGTGGCGCACGACCAGTGGTCGTGCGCACTAAGTCCAATGATCGTGCGATTACCCAGACAGGACTCCAGAAAAGAGGAATCAATGCACACGATCAGTGGCGCACGACCGGTGGTCGTGCGCAGTATGTCCAATGGTCGTGCGCTTACCCCAGGCTAATTCAAGAAAACGTAGAGTAGTGTGCACGATCAGGGGCGCACGACCAGTGGTCGTGAGCATTATATCCCATGATCGTGCGCAGTATTCCTGTTTCACAACCATCCCGGAACACGCACACGACCCCTGTACCGAAAGGAAAAACCAATCACTAATCTGTGCAGACATTCCAGACAATCACAAAAGGGAGTACAAACTATAAAAATAACACAATACATAACCACGGGCATAAATGTGCACTTCCTATGGAAATAAAGATAAGATGAGATATGAACGATATAGAACTAAAAGTGAAGTGCAAACGCGTGAAAACTAGCCCAGATAAGTCCGAAAATAGGTATAAAACATGGACTCATCACACGCCCAGACTTAACTATTTGCACGTCCCAAGCAAACAAAATCTAAGCAGATTGGGAAAAATACTAGGTAACAAAGAAATTGCGATACGAAGTACCATGCGAAGTCGCATGCTCGCGTACGTAAAAATATAATAGAAGAAATTTCTAAGTATACAAAATAGTTTATACTTTTCACAATGCGTATCAAAATTTTATTATTACTCAAAAATGGAATCACGGTGAATCATTCGGTCACACGTAGGGAGAAAGTAGACTAATCGCTAGGTGAGCATTGCCGAAGATCGGGGCTCCGGATAACCTCCAAAGGAATCCACCAATGTCTGTGACCATATGCTTGCCTTTTCTCATTCTCTCCACGACACTGGTTTGGTTCACACACGAATCAGTAGGACTGTACGTGAAGAGATGGGGCTTGGGTTTCAGTGAGGTATACAGGAAGGTTATGCACCTAACTCAAATGAGTTAGAATAAAAATGAATCCATCTACTAAGCACAATACACGCGGGTACACCACACCCCCAAAACTTAACTTTTAACATATGGGTGTGTGCACCGCCTACTCCAAATATAATCACATTTCCAAAATGATTTTCAATTTGACTTTTACTTTTCTCTTTTTTTTTGACAAATATTTTCTTTTTTTTTCTTTATTCAAATCATCTTTTTATTTTTGTAATTTCAGCAAATATAACATTGGAGCACATCCACATTTTCACATGTAATAACACCACATCACATCCCAACATGAAAATATAAAACACTAAACTCGACTTGGGTGTGCGACTAGAATAGGCTATGGGGCTTTGGTGAAATCATGGTGGAGCTGAATCAAAAGGAGGGGTAGGCACAACGGGGCTAGCGAGGATAAGACGTCAGGAACGGTACAAAGCTCAACCGGGCCAAAATGATGGCCTACATCACGCTCATGCATGACTAACCTATACCCATGCTTCAAGAATAGCTTGGGGCAAGTTCTTAGCCAACGAGAAAGACTATCCCTCCTCCCGACTCGAGCAATACTAACCTAACGACCGTCTACACACATCCCTAAGCTATCGTCGGATTCACATCGGATTCACCAACTTTTGAGTAGAATAAAAAGTATTTACGCAATTAGAAAAATATAAAACTAAAAGCATACAGAAAAATTAAATCTACTCCAATTTCTATATGAGACGAGAGCAGTTGACTAGGATCACAACAAGGCCAACATTTTACTCCGTCTCACAATCCTATGTCAGCACCATAATTTTTCCAAATCTAATGAAGAAATGAGTTTAACTCGCGGCACACAAATAGCTAAGCACGCGCTCATGTGGGTGCAGTGGTATGTGATGCAATGAACTAAGCAAAATAAAATAATAAAGGCTTCTAGTATGCACAAGAAATATGTGTGCAATAGGTAACAGATCTCTCCCCCAGACTTAAACTAAACAATACGGCAGATGATATAGAAATTAAAATCAGAAAGAGCTAAGGGAAGAGGTTACCCAATGCTCAGCTAGTGAGCATACCAGAAGACGTGTGGAAACCTGAAGCAGGCCCGACATACGAAGAATCAGAACCCCGCTAATGCGATTTGCCAAGAATACCTGCAGGGGTGAGCTCCGCAAAAACAAAACAAAATATACAAAAAGGAAATGCTAAAACAAAAAATAGACAAGAAAAATAAACTACAGAAAATGAAAGATAAGTACTGGGGTCATTGTCATCCCAGCACGACTTATTAAATTCTAAACAGTTCTAGCTAATGGGCCTATGAAATAAAAAGTGCACAGGTAACTGTTCCAATATCCGTTTCAGTAACGGGTACCGATACGGTGATAGAGCAGTTACCCTCTACCTAAATAGTAATACCTGCCCAACATAGGTAGAGGAAATAGGAAGTAAGAAGAGAAGGAGCGCTGGTCCTCACTCTTCTCACCACAAAACACATCCTTGCCTAGCAAGGTTTCGTCCACCACAAGTTTGCTGGGGGCGAAGGTGAAGGCAGGGGCTTCCACTGTGAAGGAGGTAGGAACCTCCTCACACAAGAGGATGCACTCGTCGACAGCCTGAGCGCAAGGCTCAATGTCAACCCAACTTACCCGTGGAGATTCAACCTGCACAGGCTCAGAAAAGGAAGGTGCGTCAAGAAATAAAAGAGACGAAGAACATAAAGAAATAATCGGGGGAGTGATCCCGGTTTCACTCCCCAAAGGCTGAGGTAGAAAAATATCGTCAGTAATCTCGACAATGCTACAAGGCTCGGCTGGATCTATAGAGGCCTCAACCAAGACTTGGACTTCCTCCTTTGGTATCAAGGGAGAATCCTTGACACCAAGAAGGTTGTCCTCCTCCATGAGAGTGGAAACAACCCATGTATCACAAGCCTCAACTTGTGTTGCATCATTGAAAATGTCGCCAGAGACGACTGAAGTAGAATGCACAAAAGGGGGAAGAACTGTGCTTGAATAAAAGTCAAGCGCAGGTTCCTCACAAAGAATCGGCTCCATGCTTGGAGATGTATGCACATGAGAGATAGGCTCAGCCACGTCGAAGCCTCGATCAGCCACACATCTGGCGGTTGTGTCCACATCATTCCCTTCAACAAATGAAGATGACAGGGATACATAACCAGAAGATGAAGGTGTGCTACCAAGGGTAGGAGTCGGGATGATCCGGATGTCCGGCTCATCATCCTCTTCCATAACACGGAGGTACTCGGCACAATCCTTCAGGACATGATCTGTTCTACGATAATACAAACACTTTCTCCCATTATACTGCGGTCCTTGTGGGGCCGGAGAGGAATAGGAGAATGGTGTATGTGGCGAGGACGATTGACCATAAGCTCGGGGCACAGTGTTCAAAAGGTTGTACGAATTCAACATCTCATGCATTGTGCGCTGAGGCTTATGCTCAATATCTCTCGTAGGGCATTCATAACTAGCGTGGGAAGGCTTCCCACACCAATGACATTGGGCATACAAATATCCCCACATGGTGTCGAAGCAGCAGATTCAAAATAAATTGTGCAAATTACTAAATCCAACAATAAATTACTACAATTGCCTAAAGAAACAAGAAAAAGGCAGGCAAAATAGAAATAGAACAAAACAAAAGCGATTTACAAAGGAAAAGGAAAGCAATCTCACGTCTCCCTCTCCAAAAACTCACACGACTGTGTTCCCCAGCAACGGCACCAAAAACTTGATGCTATAGATCACGGCAGTGAAACGGTCGCACAAGTAATATAAAATGGGGGTTTTCCCAAGTATCGATCTCACAAGGAACACAGTAAGGTGGAGTTAATTTTGAGGAGGACTTGAGATTGAAGTCCTCAGGTCGGAGCTATCTAAGGGGAGGTTTTGATGTTGCAGAAATAGAAAATAAAAGGCTAACAACTACTCCTATGCAACGCCGCTATGCGATGCTTTGCCAGGCGGGATGGAAGACTAGTCGGGCCGCTATGCACCGAATCACTAGGCGGATGGACGAGAAGGCTAGCGGATGAGGTGGTTAAAATGGCGGAATGAGGGTCGTAAGCACCTCTTCGCAATGCACGCCACTAGCAATTGCTAGTGCGGCAAGGGTGGATGGTGGTGGATGGATATATGGCGCACCTCAAGCAAATAACGAAAACATACAAAATCACATAGACATGATTATATAAAATCTTTTTACAAATAAGCATACATCATCTATAAATAAGGTTTACAACAACACATAAACAACAATAAAGGAAGAACAAGTCAAGAGATCGACCGAATCCGAAGTCTTGCTGAGGATTCACGGTTGGAATCGTCGGGTTGTCATTCCGCGTCCAAGCTCGGTCCTCAACTGCGTCCGAGATAGACAAGGGCTATCACCACATTCCAATGGCCCGTCTTCTTCGTCTCACGACAGCGGACGAAAGTTGAAAGCTTCCCTTTGCTTGATGGCTATGGCGTTGAAACTTGAAATGAATCCAAGAGATGATGGAGGAGGCCGAGAGGAAGCTCTGGCTCGGATTTGGCGGTGAAAGCTTGCCCGGAGCACCTCCCTAGGGTGGAATATGAAGGGGAACTGCGGAGAAAGCGGAAAACGGCGGAGGAAAACGAGCGATCTCCGGATCTCCGGATTAGGGCGAGACCTGCACTATTTATACAAAAGCAGAAATGAATAATGCGCACGATCACAGGCGCACGACCAGTGGTCGTGCGCACTATGTCCTGTGCTCGTGCGCACTGACATGGAATATCAGGAAGAAGAACTGGGATAATGCGCACGAGTAGTGGCGTACGCCAGTGGTCGTGCGCACTAAGTCCAATGATCATGCGATTACCCAGACAGGACTCCAGAAAAGAGGAATCAATGCACACGATCAGTGGCGCACGATCGGTGGTCGTGCGCATTATGTCCAGTGGTCGTGCACTTACCCCAGGCTGATTCTAGAAAACGTAGAGTAGTGTGCACGATCAGGGGCGCACGACCAGTGGTCGTGCGCATTATATCCCATGATCGTGCACAGTATTCCTGTTTCACAACCATCCCGGAACACGCACACGACCCCTGTACCGAAAGGAAAAACCAATCACTAATCTGTGCAGACATTCCAGACAATCACAAAAGGGAGTACAAACTATAAAAATAACACAATACACAACCACAAGCATAAATGTGCACTTCCTATGGAAATAAAGATAAGATGAGATATGAACGATATAGAACTAAAAGTGAAGTGCAAACACGTGAAAACTAGCCCAGATGAGTCCGAAAATAGGTATAAAACATGGACTCATCATAAGTCGGCTTTTCTAAATGGAAATCTGAAGGAAGAAGTCTATGTAGAACAGCCATCAGGTTTTGTTGATTCTACTAAACCTAATTATGTTTATAGACTTAGGAAGGCTTTATATGGGTTAAAACAAGCCCCTAGGGCTTGGTATGAGACCCTGTCTAGTTTCCTCATTGAGAATAAATTCACAAGGGGGAAAATAGATAAGACTCTGTTCCTTAGGGAATCCAGAGGCAAGATTATCTTAGTCCAAATATATGTAGATGACATAATATTTGGGTCTACAGAAAGTAGTTTTTGCAAAAAGTTTGCAAAACTTATGCAAGGATAATTTGAAATGAGCAGTATGGGGGAACTTAAGTTCTTCTTGGGTCTCCAAGTTAGACAGACTGAGGATGGTTTATCCATATGCCAGTCTAAGTTCACCCTAGAATTGATAAGGAAGTATGGTATGGAATCATCCACTACCATGAAAACTCCTATGAGGTCAACAGTGTCTTTATGTAAAGATGATGCAGGGAAACCTGTAGATGAAACTTTGTATAGAGGGATAGTTGGCTCACTAATATATTTGACTGCAAGTAGACCAGATATCATGTATGTTACATGTGTCTGTGCTAGGTACCAAGCTTGCCCTAAAAAATCTCATTTGACAGCAGTCAAAAGAATTCTAAGATATGTTAAGGGCACTCCTTATCTAGGCCTTTGGTACCCTAGGAATGGAGACTTTGAACTGACAGGTTATTCAGATGCAGATTTTGCAGGCTGCAAGGAAAATAAAGAGTATAAAGATTAATAACCACAACTCTGATTGAGAAAGATGAGTTGACTGGCTTCTTGATGAGTTCTTGGAAGAACTTTGCAGAGATCAACCTCCCTTGGATTTCTTCAAAGCTTCTTGAATTAGAACACAGTAGGGTTGTCTCTAGGAAGATGATCTTCAATCAACTGCTAACTTGAGAATCAGATCTCAATCTGAAACTTTCTTATCAGCCTGGTTCAATAGCTATCTTCTTAGAAGGAGCTTTCTCTCTCCAACTTCTTAGATCTTCACATGAAGGTCTTCTTCTTGTTGTGTTGTTTTGCACTTCAATCAATCCTCTCTAATTATTAATCATCATCTTCTGTTGAAGGAATAATCCATTATATAAGCTTTCTTCATGGTGACCGACTGATCCGGTTTCTAACAGTCTTCTGACAGCTCTGACAGTAGCAGTTGACCGGTTGAAATGGCAGCTGTCAAGTTATCCAGTCACTTCTTGAAAACTCCGTCACTGTCTGAAAGTGTCGAGACAGATAGTCTTTATGTGTCGACACAAATAGACTAAGTGTCGACACAAGTAGACTGAGTGCCGACACTAACCTTCATGGTGTCGACACAACTCCTTGTGTTGTAGAAACTGCATCTCGACACTGCTTCTTCCGAATGTGTCGACACTAAACCTGTGTGTCGACACAAGTCCTTCTTCTTTGATACTTATTTGATTTATGCTAAGCGTCGACACAACTCCTTTGTGTCGACACATCTTCTTGTGTTGAAACTTGCTAAGTGTTGACACATCTTCTTTATGTCGACACATGCCTTCTGTGTTGAAACTTTTGCTGAGTGTCGACACATCTCCTTTGTATCGACATATTCTTCATGTGTTGAGACTTTTGCTGTCACAACCCGCATTTTATCAACGGTAAAATCGTATCAGAGTAAGAGAAAACACGTGCCGTGATGCCACGTCGTGCAGGAGATAACTGCACACGCTCAGGCAAAACTCCAGACGTTAGATTTTAAGGAAAAACGTTGCTTAAATATGAAAGAAAATCAGTTAAGTTGAATGGCCGTATCCCTCGGCACAGTGGATCAGCTAGTCCACAGTTAAAATTATATCTATACGCAGCAGAAAATACTTTGGTTCAATTAAGTTGACACCCTAAATAAGCACGAGAGTCCCCGGGGGACGACTCATGGTATGCACGACTCTAAGGTGAATATTATAGGTATAAAAGATGGTGTTTTACGCTGAGGAAAAATAGTGTCTTTGTTTTAGAAAACATGTTATACATGAAGTACATATATTAATACTTTTAGGTTTAAAATATCTAACATGCAACCTAGCATAAATCCTTCCCAGAAGCAAGTAATCAACCACACATAGGCAAAATCAGCAGTTTAATTTCATATCCAGCATCACAAGAAGCCACCAGTGGGCATCAACAACCTGACACGAACCCACTGGCGAGTATGTATGTCTATACAGAAAAGTAAGGAACTACCTCACAACAAAACGGGGATCAGCTATCTCAGCAACCCTAGAGG
The DNA here is from genome assembly GCA_039583875.1 of Platanthera guangdongensis. Taxonomy (NCBI): domain Eukaryota; kingdom Viridiplantae; phylum Streptophyta; class Magnoliopsida; order Asparagales; family Orchidaceae; genus Platanthera; species Platanthera guangdongensis. Next base: position 113,037,685 of record CM077164.1, read on the forward strand.
CCACCAACAGCCCCTCCAAAAGAACTAGCCGCTGAACTGGCTACAACCTGGACCTGAGGCATTCAAGAAAAGAACACCTCAGCAAGGAAACAATCAAAAAGGTAAATAGAGCAATAGATTAATTAACAAATAAGAAGAAGGGTTTACCAACCCGGCAACAAACTACAATAAGCAAAAGAAAAGGGGATGACAGTAAGAAAGGAATGCTGTCAAAAATACCGCAGAGCACACCAAGTGCGAGCAATAAAACCAATATGCCTTACCAAGGGAGCCTGCAACAGCATCAAGACATATACATATGCCAAAAGAAAGGGAAGCATAAACAAGAAAGGGACTAACAGCACTAACACGTGGGTAAGCGGCAGTGGTCAAAACATGGGTCTGAATACATAACCAAATCAGACCCAAAAAGGGCTAAGGGGTCAAACAGTGGCAGCTTTAGGGTCCCACACACACCAACCCAAACCGGGGAAAAAGGCGGTGGCCACAGCTCTCCACATAAAACCACCCCTCCAGAGGCCACCAAAACTCCACCACCTGCCACAACCCAAGAGTCGGCATGCAGAAATTAGCCGAACACCCAATGCCCCCCCCCCCTTCTAGGGAAAAGTCCCACTAATAGTCCTAAGAAACACACGAACCCAAGGAAAAAACGTCGGGTCCAACCGACGCGGCCTTGCACGTCTAACCAAAACCAACCCCGAGTCTACCTGACCGCAAAACAAGCGCAGCACCCAGTGTCGACACGATGTGTCGACACCATGACAAGCCGGTGTCGACACAAGGTGTCGACACAACCGCAGCCGGTGTCGACACCAAGTGTCGACACCACCGCAGCCGGTGTCGACACAATGTGTCGACACTGCCGCGGCTGGTGTCGACACCAAATGTCGACACCACTGCGACCGGTGTCGACACAAGGTGTCGACACTGCCGCTGCTGGTGTCGACACCAAGTGTCGACACCACTGCGGCCGGTGTCGACACAAGGTGTCGACACTGCCGCTGCTGGTGTCGACACCAGGTGTCGACACCACGACTGGCCGGTGTCGACACCAAGACTGGCCGGTGTCAACACAATGATGTCGACACCCCAACTGGCCGGTGTCGACACAACGGTGTCGACACCCCAACTGGCTACAGGAGCCAGATCCAGCAAACGACCAAAAGCAAGAACGAGGATTCTCTCTCTCTCTCTCCAGAGTACAACCTCCATCGGCAATGGCAACTATTCGACCTAAACCGAACCAAAACTGTCCCTATTGGACACAAACCCTCAGGAAAACTGAAATTTAACTGGAACTTTCTACACTAACCACGGCATGATCAGGAACGAACCCTAGCGTACACCTAGGATTTAAGCAGGAAAGAGATGAAATTAACTCAAAAGAAAGACAAAGATCAGCTTTGGCAAGGATGAGGGGACATCACTTGCCTAAATACCAGGAACTTGGTCGGCGGCCTCCCCTGCTCACGGATCTGGCCGCAGAGCAGCAAGCTGAGGAGCAGAAAGAAAGCAGATCCCGACGAGGGCAGTCCAGATCCACTCTCGAAACCGACTTCCGACAGCTAAATCTCCAGGAATCGGCGTCCGAAGGCTAGGGTAGTCCGGCGGTTCTCTTCCTCACGCACAGGCGGCGGCTTCTACCAAGCAGAGAAAAAGGGAAGAAACAAATAAACCCAGCCCTAATTCTAACCCAAGACTATATATATATATCAGTTAAATAATAAACAATCCACATATCAATAGTTATTTACACTCAATATCAAAACAACCCGAAACCCGAAACTTCTCGGAAAAAGACGAAATTCACGCCGCAGCTAAAAACCCACGCTACGAACACAACTGCGAAGCCGAAATTAGCATTCGACGAACAAAACCCGGGATATCACCACCCGAAGCCAAAACACAAGCATTCCCTAAGAGGCCCAACCGAGTCATCAAACGGACTCCGGCTAGCTGGGGAATCTTGCTAACAGGCTACAAACAGGCTACACAGGGAACCCTAAGAGCTAAGACCACGCTCTACAACGACAAAAAGCCGAAAATACGCCATCGTAATGCCAGCCAAAGATCAAACAAAACACAGAAAAATCTTGGGCGTTACAGCCACTCCCCCTAAAAGAAAGTTTTGCCTCGAAACTTTACTCACAACACTCCTATATAGAAGGAGAGAGAAAGAGCCAGAAAAGGGCTACAAATAAATAAGAATAAGATAGAGCTTACCAGGCACAAGATCAGGGAAACAGATGAGGGTGAGCCTCCCTCATAGTCGACTCCAACTCCCAAGTCGCGCTTTCCACATCCTGATTCCTCCATAAAACTTTAACCATAGGAATAGTCTTCTTCCGCAACGCCCGAACTTGAGAATCCAAAATGCGAACAGGCACCTCCACATAAGAGAGATTCGGCTCCAACTGAGGCACATAATCCAAAACCTGCCTGCCATTTACCACACATTTTCGTAGCTGACTGACGTGAAAGACATCATGAACGCTAGGGAAATTTGCGGGCAAAGCCAGCCTGTAGGCTGATACCCCAATCCGCTCAACTATCGGAAACGGCCCCACGTACCTCGGGTCCAACTTCCTATTCTTGCCAAACCGCTTGACTCCAATCAACGGGGAGACCTTCAAGAACACCGAGTCCCCCACAGCAAATTCCAAGTCCGATCTACGCCGATTGGCGTTCTTCTCATATCTCTCCTGGGCTATCCGAAGCTTTTCCCGAATAAGCTTCACAGCGGTTTCCATCTCCTCAAGCGCTTCTGGACCCAACAAAGGTCCCTCGCCAAGCTCAGCCCAAAACAAGGGAGTCCTGCAGCGCCTCCCATACAAAGCTTCAAAAGGAGCCATTTGCAAGCTTTCTTGATAACTGTTGTTGTATGCGAATTCCATAAGCCGCAAGCGCTCGTCCCACACTCCTCCGTGGTCTAGAATATAGCATCGGATCATATCTTCCACAATCTGATTTACTCACTCCGTCTGACCATTGGTCTGCGGATGATAAGCCGTGGAGTATCTCAAATCTGTACCCAACCCTTCTTGAAGGCCCTTCCAAAAACGAGACGTGAACCTGAAGTCTCGATCTGATATGATACTTACGGGTACACCATGCAATCTGAAAACCTCTTCCAGATACAGCTCGGCTATCTTCCTTATCGGATAATCGATCTTAAATGGTATGAAATGAGCGCTCTTTGTCAACTTGTCTACAATTACCCAAACTGAATCATGCCCCTTAGGAGATCTCGGTAAGCCGGTAATGAAATCCATCGAGATACTCTCTCACTTCCACATCGGAATCTCCAAGGGAGTCAGCTTGCCACCAGGCCTCCCATGGTCGGCTTTCACACGCCTGCAAGTGAAACACTCTGAAACAAATCTGGCTATGTCCTTCATCCCGTACCACCAGACAATCTGTTTTAAATCATGATACATCTTGGTCGACCCTGGATGGTAGGCGACACTAGATCCATGGGCGTCTCTGCACACCATATCCCGGATATCTCCAACTGCGGGGACGCAAAACCTGCCACGGTACTTCAAGGTACCCGCATCATCTATAGAGAAGTCTGGTAATTCACCCTTCTCAGCTCGAAGATACAAATGCAGGAGATCAGGATCGTCCTTCTGATGCAGTCTCGTAAGCGCAATCCACGAAGGTTCTGCTACTGCCAAGCTACTCTGCGAATCACAGCTCCCCACAGAAATGACCATCAAAAGAAACTCTTCCACTAGACGCTCGGTGGAAAGATTAAAAATCCTACCTGACTTCCGACTCAGGCATCAGCCACTACATTTGCCTTGTCTGGATGATACTGAATTTCAACATCATAGTCAGCCACATACTCCAACCACCGCCGCTGGCACAGATTCAATTCTTTCTGAGTGAAGACATACTTCAGACTCTTATGATCCGTGAAAATCTTGCACTGCGCGCCATATAGCAAATGCCTCCACAATTTCAGCACATAGATCACAGCTGCAAACTCCAGGTCATGCGTAGGGTAATTCCTCTCGTGAGTCTTTAGCTGCCTCGACCCGTACGCAATCACCTTCCCGCCCTGCATCAAAACGTAGCCCAGACCGACATGCGACGCATCCACATATATATCATACTCACTACCCTCCGTGGGCAAAGACAAAATTGGAGTCGAACATAGCCTTCTTTTTAGTTCCTCAAAAGCCTTCTCACACTTACCATCCCATATAAAAGCTACGTTCTTCTGCGTCAACTTAGTCAACGGCGCGAACAAGGTAGAGAAGCCTTCTACAAATCTTCTATAATAACCAGCCAAACCCAAGAAGCTTCTGATCTCTTTGGGGGTAACAGGTCTCGCCCAGTCCATAACAACAGCGATCTTTTCTGGGTCCACCGATATTCCCTCCTTATTAATCACGTGGCCTAGAAAAGAAACTTGAGGCAACCAAAATTCACATTTGCTCAGCTTGGCGTATACCTTATGGTCTCTCAGAGTCGCCAAGACCAGCCGTAAATGTCGATCATGCTCCTCCGCATCCCTAGAATACACCAAAACATCGTCTATAAAGACAATCACGAACTTATCTAGAAAATCCTTGAAAACTCTGTTCATCAAATCCATAAAAGCTGCGGGCGCATTAGTCAAACCGAATGACATAACCAAAAACTCAAAATGCTCATGACGAGAGCGGAACGCCGTCCGCGGAACATCTGACTCCCTAATCCTCAACTGGTGATAGCCCGAACGAAGATCTATCTTGGAAAACACGGCACTACCACGCAGTTGGTCAAACAAATCATCGATTCGCGGCAAAGGTTATCTGTTCTTAATAGTAACCTTGTTCAGCTCTCTATAGTCGATGCATAACCTCATCGACCCATCCTTCTTTTTAACGAACAGCACTGGCGCACCCCAAGGCGAAGAACTCGGCCTTATAAAGCCTTTTGCCAATAACTCATCAAGCTGAATTCGCAACTCCTCCAGCTCTCGCGGGGCCATCCGGTACGACGCCTTTACAATAGGACGTGTGCCTGGCTCCAAATCTATCGCAAACTCAACATCTCGATCGGGTGGAAGACCGGGAAGATCGTCTGGAAACACATCAGAAAAGTCACAAACCACAGGAATCTCTTCCAAACGGGGCACACTAACAATCGACCCTACCAGAGAGACCACACCGGCAAAACAGCTAGAAACAAGCAATTTCCGAGCACGCACCGCAGAAATGATTGGAGACTCCTGGAGAGAATACCCATAAACGCTCCCTGGCTGACCGTTGTCTTTGACGAATTCCAAGCGCTTACCCTTGCACTGGATCACAGCATCGTACCTTGACAACCAGTCCATGCCCAAAATAACGTCAAAGTCCTCCAGGTCAATCACCTTCAAATCTGCCTTGGCTAGAAAATCTCCCAACAAAATCGGACCATCTAGGACACCCAGGTCCATAACCACAGAGTCACCGGAGGGGAACTTAACGCAGAAGGCACCACCAACACGATCTAGGCCCAAACTGAACCGCTCCACGAAGGCTCTAGCCACAAACGAGTGGGTAGCGCCGGAATCGAAGAGAACGCACGCCCAGCGGTTCTTTACCTTAAATTGTCCTACGAATTGCACACGCATCTAAGGCAACAAGCGCTAAAACGAAAACTACAACCAAAAAAAGAAACGTAACGAAACGACTGGGGAGGAGTCGAACCTGAGATGACCTGGGTCGAGGTCTGCGCTTCGTCTGCCGAAAGCACATTCAGCTTCCCCTTTCCTTTATCCATTTGCTGAGGCGGTGGCAAAGCCTGGAGGGGAACTGGCTGCAGAATAGGCTGAGTCTGAGGGCACCTTGTCTTCAGATGACCCTTCTGGCCGCTCTGAAAACAGACCTTATCTTTTAACCCACAACGGGCAGCCTCATGCCCCTTCCTTCCACACAAGGCACACACCAAGTCTCCCCTAGAAACACCCTGAATCGCGTGCACCTGTTCCTTCTTCTGCGCTCCCAACCTTTTGAAACACTTCTCAAAGGGGTGGCCTGGCCGGCCACAAAAGCTATAAATCTCTTTGACCTTCTTTCTCGAGACAGCATCAGGTTCCTGAGGGCTCTTCCCTCCACCGTACTTCCGCTTATCCTTCCTTAACTGCTGGCCTCTATTCTTGGAATTCTCAATGGCCTCAACTCTCAATGCAGCTTCAACCACGCTGGCATAACTGACTGCTCCATAGGCATTCGCTAACTGCTGAATGTCACTTCTTAGTCCACCCAGAAATCGCTTAACTTGGTCTGCCTCAACACTCACCAGACCCGTAGCAAATCGACTCAACTTACTAAACTCAATCTCATACTCACTAACCGTGAGTTTCCTCTGCTTTAAATGAAGAAAGTCATTCATTAGCCGGTCCTGTTCGACTGAAGGCAGAAACTTACTTAACAACATCACCTTAAATGACTCCCAAGTGCAACCTGCCACTAAGCTCTCTTTCTCCCTCAGCCACCAATTCTTTGCTACACCCTTGAGCTGGTAGGCTGCGAGCATCACTCTCTGATCGTCTGTAATCCCTGAGTAAGAGAACATCTCCTCAATGGTAATCAGCCAGTCATCCAAAATCATGAAATCTGCCTGCCCATCGTAGGTAGGGGTCTCAGCCGCTGAAACTGGGATATGAACGCCATCTCCGGGGGCACCACAACCAAAGGCACGGGAGGAGCAGGAGGGGCAGGAACAGCTACCCCCTCTGCGGGGTTCTGAGATCTCGGGGTCTGTCCCGCCACCACTGCTACAAGGGACTGAATCTGAGCCTGCATATCCACTACCTGCCTCGATAACTCCTCATTACTCTGCTGCAAGCTTTCTACCAACGCATCGCTCTGTGCTCCTGACGTCTCACCATCGGATTGGGGGGTCGATCTCGTCGCAGGACGTCTCGCCATCCTAAAATCGCACAAGCTTTAGACAAATCCTAGCCCATCAACTAGAACAAAACTACCCGGTACGGACAAACACACTTAAATATGAACTTCAACTGCAAAACTTGCTCTGGGAGTTGTTTTTACCATGACGATGTTATGCTTATCCTAAGATGGTTCACCACCATCATACTAACTCATGTGCCTAAACCATGATTGCATGTTTTTGTATTCTTTTTGACTCAAAACCATGTGTGTACATATGTCATCTCGCAAATCTTTAGCTTGGCACGTTGTGCTTATGAAATGGTATGCTATGCATGATGTGCTATGCATTTTAAAAAGGCCTTGGTGCATGCCATGGGCGGCGTACACATGAAAATGTTATGCATCCCATACTACATAACATTCCCATGTAACGAAAAAGAAAACGTGCTAGCCGCATTCATGTGGTGAGGTTATGCATCTCATACTACATAACCCTCACATGTTGCCTCCTATGGTGGATCCATATACAAACACATATTATGCATCCCATACTACATAATATGCTCTGTATACTTCTTTATGCTCATGAGTGTAGTGTTCGTGCTTCGGCCAAGACGTGTTGATGACACATCGGTGTGTGAATGGTATGATGCTAACTACTAAAGCAGACAAGGGAAAGGTTGCCCAACCATTTGTCAAGCAACCTCCCTCTGATCCAACTGTCACAACCCGCATTTTCTCAACGGTAAAATCGTATCAGAGTAAGAGAAAACACGTGCCGTGATTCCACGTCGTGCAGGGGATAACTGCACACGCTCAGGCAAAACTCCAGACGTTAGATTTTAAGGAAAAAACGTTGCTTAAATATGAAAGAAAATCAGTTAAGTTGAATGGTCGTATCCCTCGGCACAGTGGATCAGCTAGTCCACAGTTAAAATTATATCTATACGCAGCAGAAAATACTTTGGTTCAATTAAGTTGACACCCTAAATAAGCACGAGAGTCCCCGGGGGACGACTCATGGTATGCACGACTCTAAGGTGAATATTATAGGTATAAAAGATAGTGTTTTACGCTGAGGAAAAATAGTGTCTTTGTTTTAGAAAACATGTTATGCATGAAGTACATATATTAATACTTTTAGGTTTTAAAATATCTAACATGCAACCTAGCATAAATCCTTCCCAGAAGCAAGTAATCAACCACATATAGGCAAAATCAGCAGTTTAATTTCATATCCAGCATCACAAGAAGCAACCAGTGGGCGTCAATAACCTGACACGAACCCACTGGCGAGTATGTATGTCTATACAAAAAAGTAAGGAACTACCTCACAACAAAATGGGGATCAGCTATCTCAGCAACCCTAGAGGCCACCAACAGCCCCTCCAAAAGAACTAGCCGCTGAACTGGCTACAACCTGGACCTGAGGCATTCAAGAAAAGAACACCTCAGCAAGGAAACAATCAAAAAGGTAAATAGAGCAATAGATTAATTAACAAATAAGAAGAAGGGTTTACCAACCCGGCAACAAACTGCAATAAGTAAAAGAAAAGGGGATGACAGTAAGAAAAGAATGTTGTCAAAAACACCGCAGAGCACACCAAGTGCGAGCAATAAAACCAATATGCCTTACCAAGGGAACCTGCAACAACATCAAGACATATACATATGCCAAAAGAAAGGGAAGCATAAACAGGAAAGGGACTAACAGTCCTAACACGTGGGTAAGCGGCAGTGGTCAAAACATGGGTCTGAATACATAACCAAATCAGACCAAAAAAGGGCTAAGGGGTCAAACAGTTGCAGCTTTTGGGTCCCACACACACCAACCCAAACCGGGGCAAAAGGCGGTGGCCACAGCTCTCCACATAAAACCACCCCTCCAGAGGCCACCAAAACTCCACCACCTGCCACAACCCAAGAGTCGGCATGCAGAAATTAGCCGAACACCCAATGCCCCCCACCCTTCTAGGGAAAAGTCCCACTAACAGTCCTAAGAAACACACGAACCCAAGGTAAAAACGTCGGGTCCAACCGACGCGGCCTTGCACGTCTAACCAAAACCAACCCCGAGTCTACCTGACCCCAAAACAAGCGCAGCACCCAGTGTCGACACGATGTGTCGACACCACGACAAGCCGGTGTCGACACAAGGTGTCGACACAACCGCGGCCGGTGTCGACACAATGTGTCGACACTGCTCCGGCTGGTGTCGACACCAAGTGTCGACACCACTGCGGCCGGTGTCGACACTGCCGCTGCTGGTGTCGACACCAAGTGTCGACACCACTGCGGCCGGTGTCGACACAAGGTGTCGACACTGCCACTGCTGGTGTCGACACCAAGTGTCGACACCACTGCGATCGGTGTCGACACAAGGTGTCGACACTGCCGCTGCTGGTGTCAACACCAGGTGTCGATACCACGACTGGCCGGTATCGACACAAGCTGTCGACACCAAGACTGGCCGGTGTCGACACAACGGTGTCGACACCCCAACTGGCCGGTGTCGACACAATGGTGTCGACACCCCAACTGGCTACAGGAGCCAGATCCAGCAAACAACCAAAAGCAAGAACGAGGATTCTCTCTCTCTCTCTCCAGAGTACAACCTCCATCGACAATGGCAACTATTCGACCTAAATCGAACCAAAATGTCCCTATTGGACACAAACCCTCAGGAAAACTGAAATTTAATTGGAACTTTCTACACTAACCATGACATGATCGGGAACGAACCCTAGCGTACACCTGGGATCTAAGCAGGAAAGAGATGAAATTAACTCAAAAGAAAGATAAAGATCAGCTTTGGCAAGGATGAGGGGACATCACTTGCCTAAATACCAGGAACTTGGTCGGCGGCCTCCCCAGCTCACGGATCTGGCCGCAGAGCAGCAAGCTGAGGAGCAAAAAGAAAGCAGATCCCGGCGAGGGCAGTCTAGATCCACTCTCGAAACTGACTTCCGACCGCTAAATCTCCAGGAATCGGCGTCCGAAGGCTAGGGTAGTCCGGCGGTTCTCTTCCTCACGCACAGGCGGCGGCTTCTACCAAGCAGAGAAAAAGGGAAGAAACAAATAAACCCATCCCTAATTCTAACCCAAGACTATATATATATATCAGTTAAATAATAAACAATCCACATATCAATAGTTATTTACACTCAATATCAAAACAACCCGAAACCCGAAACTTCTCGGAAAAAGACGAAATTCACGCCGCAGCTAAAAACCCACACTACGAACACAACTGCGAAGTCGAAATTAGCATTCGACGAACAAAACCCGGGATATCACCACCCGAAGCCAAAACACAAGCATTCCCTAAGAGGCCCAACCGAGTCATCAAACGGACTCCGGCTAGCTGGGGAATCTTGCTAACAGTCTACAAACAGGCTACATAGGGAACCCTAAGAGGTAAGACCACGCTCTACAATGACAAAAAGCCGGAAATACGCCATCGTAATGCCAGCCAAATATCAAACAAAACACAGAAAAACCGGGGGCGTTACATTTGCTGAGTGTCGACACAACTACTTTGTGTCGACACTTGTACTTAGACTTTGTTGAAATTTTGCTGAGTGTCGACACAGCCTCCTAGTGTCGACACTTGTACTTGAACTTTGTTGAAGTTTTGCTGAGTGTCGACACAGCCTCCTAGTGTCGACACTTTTGTGTCTTACAGATTTTCTCAGGACCATAAATATTGAGTACTTTACTTATGTTGCATTGATCAGAAGTGATCATGGTACAGAGTTTGAGTCACTTCTTATGCATGAGTTCGGTGAGAAGGAAGGTATCAGACACTGCCTCTCAGCTCCTAGAACTCCCCAACAAAATGCGGTAGCTGAAAGGAAAAATAGGACCCTAATTGAAGTTGCAGGCATATTGCTTGCAGTTGCTTACATGCCACTATCCTTTTGGGCAGAGATTGTAAGCACAACAAATTATGTACTGAACAGAAGCTTGATACATAAACTAAAGAATAGGACTCCCTATAAATTACTTAAAGGGAAGAAATCTAAAATCAGCTATTTTAAAGTATTTGGTTGCATATGCTATATACATAATAACAACAAGAAATACATTAAAAAGTTTGAAGCTAAGGCAGAAGAGGGAATCTTTCTAGGATGTTCCCAAGTAAGCAAAGCTTATAGGGTGTTCAATAAATCAACTTTAAAAATTGAGGAATCTATACATGTTACCTTTGATGAAACCAACATGTCTTATAAGGAGAAAGAGATTTCTACCAGTAATCCTTTGCAGGTACCTCACTTGTGTGAGAATTTGGATGGAGTAAGCCACACCCAAGAGGCTTCAATACATCCTTCTCCACAAGTTGATGAAGACAGTGAAGAATAAAGCACTGAAGTGACTGAACTTCATCCAACAACAAACATAATTCCACAAGAGGAATTATATCAAAATGTTGTTGCTGAACCAACTCCACCCACCGATCTTGTTACACAAAGGGATCACCCTAGATCCCAAGTGATTGGATACATAACAGTAGGTGTACAAATAAGACATCAACTCAACCAAGAATTGATGCATGCCTGTTTTCTCTGTCAAGTTGAGCCTCAATGCCTAACAGATGCTAAGTAAGATCCCCACTGGATCATTACAATGCAAGAGGAACTCAACCAGTTGAGAGAAGTAGAGTTTGAGATTTTGTTCCAAGACCCAAAGACTACCCAGTCATTGGAACCAAATGGGTATATAGAAATAAACTAGATGCCCAAGGTATAATTATGAGGAATAAGGCTAGGCTTGTTGCTCAATGCTATAGGCAGGAAGAAGGCATAGACTACGATCAAACCTTTGCACTAGTTGTAAGGTTAGAGGCAATCAGAATCTTTCTTGCCTATGCTGCCTACAAGAAGTTCAAGGTATATCAGATGGATGTAAAGAGTGCTTTTCTGAATAGAGTACTAAAAGAATAAGTGTATGTTGAACAACCTCTAGGTTTCATCTCTCCAACCCATCCTTATCATGTATTTAAATTGCATAAAGCCCTCTATGGTCTAAAGCAAGCTCCAAGAGCTTGATATGAGACCTTAGCTAGCTTTCTGTTAGAGCATGAATTCACTAGGGGCATAGTAGATAAAACACTATTCACAAGATACCATAAGGATAAAATCTTGTTAGTACAAATCTATGTGGATGACATCATATTTGGATCTACTGACTCTAAACTATGGAAGAGGTTTTCTGACCTCATGCATTCTAAGTTTGAGATGAATAGCATGGGTGAGCTCTCCTACTTCCTTGGTCTCCAAGTGAAGTAGCTACCTGATGGCATCTTCATCTCCCAAGCTAAGTATGCTAAAGAGCTCCTTAAGAAGTTTGGGATGGCTAATGCCTCAGCAAAGAAAATACCTATGACTACTATTGCTGTAATTGATTCTGATCCACATGAGAAACCTTTTGACCAGAAGTTATATAGAGGCATTGTTGGGTCCCTACTATATCTTACAACTAGCAGACCTGATATCATGTTTGCCACATGCCTTTGTGCTATGTTCCAAGTGAACCCTAAAGAATCTCACCTAATTTTTCTAAAAAGAATTTTGAGATATATAAAGAGTTATCCCAATCTAGGCCTATGGTATCCGACTGAGTCAGAATTTGAGTTAACTGGATACTCAGATGTTGACTTTGCTGGATGCAAGGTGGACAAAAAAGTACCTCAGGAACTTGCTAGTTCCTTGGTATGAGATTATTCAGTTAGTTTTGTAAAAAGCAGTCATCTGTGTCCACATCAACTGCTGAAGCAGAATATATAACAGCTGGCAGTTGTTGTTCCCAGATGCTGTGGATCCAAAACCAACTCCTAGACTATGGCTTCAACTTAAATAATTCAACTCTCTTATGTGATAACACATGTGCCATAACTATAGCATAGAATCCAGTCCATCATAGTAGGAATAAACATATAGACATTAGGCATCATTTCATTAGAGAGTGTGTAATGTCTAAAACCAACTCAAGTCTTTTGGTTAGGAGACTTGCAACCAGGAATCACTTTTGAAGGCAGATGACAACCATTTATACAGGAGGGGGTGAGAGAGTGATTATGTCTTCTCTTTCTCAATAAACTGAGAAGACTTATGTGGATTGATGTTTAACAAAAGCTCCCCCTGAATTATTGGATGGTTCAGGAAGATTTGATTTGGAAGCTTTGCTGTAGGGTGATAGGTCTTCAATCAGAGTTCTTGACAAGCAGTGATGCAAGAGCTTCTTGACTGATTTGATATCTGTTGTCCTTGGGAAGTCCTGGAGAGAATATTGAAGAAGAAGACTCTTGATATAGTATGATTGTTCTTCTTCCTCTGAATGAAGATCACTGCCTGTCACTGTGAGATTCAGTATGATTTCAGTGTAAAGCTTTGCTGCTGTTGTATGAAATCTTGCAGTCAGTCTATCTATGTGTCTTTTTTTTGACTGGGTATGTTCTTGTTCTCACTACTGATTCTCGATCTTGTTTTCTTTTATATCTTTTCAAAAATTTGAATCCTCTGTAATTAATGCTGATGCCTTGAGAATAATCGGCATTTAATCATTTCCTCAACTGTCCTGTGGAAAATCGGCAAGTAATATTCCTGAGGAAGACTGTAATTAAGGCTCCCTCTAACGGATACATTCAGAGAATGTTAGAGCATTAATTTGTCAGGAATTATCGCATTTTATTGAGGACAGAATGCCGGAAATGGCTAAGTCTGGAATCGTCGAATCAGTTGGCAGAATTTGTCGAACTGAGTTACCAATTTGTCGAGCTGAGATATTGAATTCGTTGACCTGACAACTCCTATTCGTCGAGCTGAGTTCCAAGTTCATCGAGCTGATAGCAGAACTTGCATGCTTCAGAGCCTTTGCCTTTTCTGTCTGAAGTTCATCGAGCTGAGTTTGTAACTTCGTCGACTGGAGTTCAGCAACCTTTCTGGACTTAGTCGAGTATTTTGTGTTGACTGATATTCTGTGTGTCGACATGAATCTTCTGGTGTCTACCCAGGTGGATGTCGACTGATTAGTCTTGGTGTCGACACAAGTTTTCTGGTGTCAACACAAGTTTTCTGGTGTCGACATAGTTGGTGTCGACACATGCCCTAAGTGTCGACACAAATCTTCTGGTTCTAGAATTCGTCGAGTAGAGTACTGAGTTCGTCGACCTGAGAAGTTGACTTCATCGACCTGAGAAGTTGTGAACTTGAGGTCCAATTTCGTCGAGCTCAGAATCTTGTTCGTCGACCAAAGTCTGAAGTTGGACTTAGAATAATCTGGAGTTATCCCGACTTTACTTTGTTGAAGTATCCCAGTTTTCGTCGACCAGAGAATGAAGATCGTCGAGCTCAGCTCAGAGAAATATATGAAAATCATCGAGCTGAGAACGTCTTTCGTCGACCTGAGTTCGACGAACATCGAACTCATTTTTTACTTAGTCTTTAAATCTTCTAAGTCTTGAGTCTCTGATAGTCTTGTTGATAGCTGGTCCATCTGATGTTGACTCTAAGGACTTGGCCTAGTCTTCTAGGACATAACTTTGACCCTGGCTATACATGTTGGGTCACATCGTAAGTTAGTGAACCTATCCCAAATAAACTAGGGATCCAACAATCTCCCCCTATTTGGGTAAGGTCATAAATAGACTCAAAACATAAACATAAAGATAAACAATGCAAGAAAAAGATATACCTAGCAGAGAATTACTAACACATGCAGCAGATATTAATATGTACATAAGCTTTGTTTAAACAGATAACACAGTTTGAAAGCAAATGTAGAAAAGAAAAGCAAAGAAATTAAAACAAAGTAAGGATTACTTCTTCTGCTTCTTCTCTATGAACTTGTCTTCTTTAGTCTTTTCACTTGCCTTTGTAAAGATAATTTCTCTTTTTGCATCCAAAGCCTGTGCCTGTGTCATTGTAATGTCATCTGCCCCAATAATCTTCAGGGATGTAGTTCTGGCGACAACTGCTTCAGGATGTAGCTTCATGTAATCATTAACATTAAACAGTTTATTTGCTTTATCAAATCTTTTTAGTTCTTCCTTCCTGTATTTGGATATAGTGGAATATCCTGATATATCGTTACCTTCAGTTTTTGCTTTATTAATCAAGGACAGACCAACAAGTTACTGAAACCTGGCCATTTTAGCAATGTTTGCTGTTTCAGGATCCTCAAAAGGAACAGGTGGTGAATATGGTCTTTCAGGACTATTAGCCTTTTGATCTGCATGGATACTTTGCTGTTGCTGCTGAGTTTGTTGATGTTCTTGATGTTGCTGTTGTTGAGTTTCTGAAGAGTGATGCCTTTGCTGACTGCTTCCAGAAGATCTCCCTTGATGTCTCTAATAAGTTTGCATAGGGGCAGATCAGTAAGAGATAGAGCCAGTGGCACCAGCTGCTGGAGGAGGTGGAGGAGGTGGAGGAGGTTGATCTCTTTTGTATCTCTGAACTGGTGGAGGAGAGTATTTTCTACTTCTTTTCTTCTCCTTTTACTGATTTTTAGACAACCACATCCATGCTGACATTCCTTTGTAAGGAGTAATATTTTGGAGGATATAGAATGGGGTGTCATTCTTTGGGTTTGGCTTAGCAGCAGGAGGAGGAGGGGATTTCCTTTTCTTTGACAACAGTTTCTTCTTCTTCTTAGCAGCTTTTTCATCTGAATCTTCTTCATCATCATCTTCATCATCATCACTGGCAGAACCCTGAGGGTTATCATATAGAACATCCAATGCTTTAAAGGTTTTATCATAAGTAGCAGTCTTTTCTATAGCAGTAGCACAGTTTTCAAAGGCTAGAGTTTCAGCAGGAGTTGAAGATGAGACTATACAAGAATCAGAAGTAACTGAGATAGAGCTTTCAGCTGCTGCCTTATTTTCTTCTTCAATATCAGCCAAGATCAACTCATCTAGATCTGGCATAGGGGAGTCATTTATCATAAAGATTGGTGCTGAGATAGATTCTGGAGGGGATGGAATAACTGCAGAGGTTGGTGTGGAAACTGGAATTACAAAGCTGTCACATAGTTGCTTAGCAACTGCTTGACTGATAGGAGGAGTATAAGGAACAATAGCCAAATGTGGCTTAGTAAATTCTTCTGGAAGATACTGCATATATACAGTGTCAAATATTTTTAGCAATTCTTCTAAGTTAACTGTGGGATTTAGAATAAAGTCACCAACAGTTGTGAATCCTTCAGAATCTGACTCATCAAAATCCATGTCAGTATCAATGAAATCAATTAAATCTATATCTATACAATCTGTATATGCTGCTGTGGGGACTGGAGTATCTGCTGGTGCTGGAGTTGAAGTGTTTGAAGCTGTAGCTGCTGCTTCATCATCAGGCATCTCCCCCTGCCTGGTTTCAGTGGGAACTGAGGCCAGGCCCTGACTGAGGAGGGGGCAGTAGTGAGGGAAGATATTTGAGCAAATAAAGAGGTAATGGTAGTAGCAAGAGGCGTAATGGCCTCTGCTATAAGGGATTTCAGAAGGTGGTGATGATGGTGATGATAGATGAGATGGTAGTGGGGTCCAATGAGAAAGTTGTAGATGGTGTTGTAGTTGGTGTGGAAGGGGTGGCAACTATTGAGGGAACAGAGGGTGGAACAGCAGGTATATGAAGGTTAGATGTTGATAGGGATGGAAGGGTGACATCTTGCATCATGGTATCTGATGGTAGGATGTAAGATGGTATGGAAGAGAGATGTGGGGGAAGTGGAGATTGTGGTGGTATAGAAATATATGTGTCATGAGGGGATTCAGGAGGTGTGGGTGGTTGATTTTCCTGAAAGGAGTAAGATGGAATGTCAGTGATGTGGATTAGTAAAGATGGGGTGACTGGGGATTTTGTTGTTGTTGGAAGGGAGGCTAGAAGAGAAGATGTGGAAGGAATGTTCTCTTCATCAGGGTGGGGAGTGGCTTTATTAGCCCTTGTGCCTTCAGAAGCTTTGATGGAAGAGGCGAAAGCCTGAGAGGGCTTAGTGATGGTCCTCTCCCATCTGTCAAATAAGGCATAGGTTAGCCTTTTACTGGCATTTATGAATATGGTATGGGAGACCGGGGATTCAGCAGCCTTTTCCTGTAGGAAGATTCCTAGAACTCTTCCAAAACATACTTCCTTCTTAGAGTTCTTCTTTTTTTTCAAATCAAACAGAAGCTGTGCCCAGTTGATTGGATTCTTGTTGATGATTGCACACATAACCGGAAACTGGTGTCTGGTGATATAATCGTGTGTAGTGTGCTTTCCAAGTAACACTTTGCCAACTATGTCTGTTAAAAACTTATAGGGCGCAGACAAATGTTTCTTCAACAGTTTGTTAGGGTTTTTCCAGCATACTCCATGAGGTTCAACATCATATCAGACTCCTCTGTTTCAATTTCGAGGTCCCCTTCTCCATTTTTCAATCCAAAAATCTCAGTTAAGATTGCGGGGGTTAAAGAGATTGAGTTACCCACGATAGTGTCTGTCATGGTGTCCTCTTCTGTTGACGACAGTATGTATACCCATTCCCTGATTTCCATGCTGTGCAGTTTGATCCTTCTCGTCATCAGGGTTTTTAGTTCCTATTCTTCACAAAGTTCCAGGATATACAGAAAGATTGGATCCGAATGCTAAAATGAATCGAAATTCACATCAAATCCTGTATCAAACTTCATTGCCGTGAGATTGCTTGCCAGAGTCACTGTACAACCTTGGGCTCGCGAGTGACCCAACAAGCGATGAAGGAGGACTGGCGAGATGGGAGGAGGCCTACCTGTAAGAGGCGAGAGGAATGGGCAGCCCATGAATTAAGGCGAGACCTCGCTAGGAGAGATCTCGCCAGGCGAGACCTCCTGGTGTGGGCGAGATGGCCCAGCAGGCGAGACCTCCCTAGGCTTGACGGATCCATCCCCACTCGCCATATGAAGAAAGAGATGTCTTTACCTTTTTACCCACAAGGGGGATTTTACCTTTGTGCCCCGGTTAGATTTACATTTTTGCCCCGGGAGGTCTGCGCATAGCTCTCTGGAACAGCGGAGTTTGGCTATTAGCAGACCCAGTCCCGGGTGTTTTGGTCATTTCAGGCTGATTTAGAAGTGATATTTGCAGATCAGGTTCAGAGGCCTATAAATAGACCGGTAGAGGTGTTTGAGAAGGTTGTTGAACCTTTCCACTATCTTCCTCACAGGCACCTAGCTCAGCACTGGCTAGGGAGGGGAAGACTCTCAATTCTTCCGGGTAAGAGGCGGGACCTCCAAGCTGGGCCCCCTCGGTCTGTTTTCAGGTCACTGACTCTCGTCAGGAGGTTAGCGCAGGGAGAGTACATGTGGGCTGCATCCTGTTCGAACATTAGGAGGGATCAGAAAGCTGGTTCCAACATTTTTGTTGCGGTGAGCGTGGAACGCAGCCCACAGAGAAGAACATTGAGCAAACACATGCCGGGAGATCACGAAGAAGGAGAAGGAGGGGAGTCAGATAACCAGGGGGGATTTGTAGGGAGAGCAGAGTTTATGGCTTCGATCAAGGGGATCATGGATCGACTGCAAGGGATCTCGCGGCAGGGAGACTGTTCAACTCCACTGCCTCCAGTGCCAGCTCTCGCAACTCAGGAAGAACTTGTCTCGGCGCGAGTAGGAGAGGATGCCCCGGGGAGAAGGCCGGGAAAGGAGGTGATGATGGAATGGAGCGGGAGAGATATGGCGGGAATGGAGCTGTTCCCAAGCCCGGCGAGTGCGATCTCGCCAGGAGAGGTCGTCGCGCGAGTAGGGGCGGTGAGACCGGCGGCGAGAGGATCCCCTTTTTGCGAGCTAATCCTGTCCGCTCCCGTCCCGGAGGGCTTCCAAGAGCCTGAGATGAACTGCTATATGGGGAAGGATGATCCCCTACATCACTTGCAGTGGTTCGAAGATGCTGTCTCGATCAGGCCCATGACGGACGCGTTTTAGTGCCGCCTTTTTGCAATCACCCTAAATGACAAAGCTAGGGACTGGTTCCATCAACTCCCGACAGGCTCGATATACTGCTTCGAGGACTTAAGTAGGAGTTTCCAACTCTGGTTCTCCACATCTAAGAAGAGGAAGAAGAACCCGGAATCGATCTTTTTGATTAAACAGAAGGCGGATGAATCGCTGGCTCAGTACGTGGATAGGTTCCAGGAAGAGATTTTGGATATACAGGAGGTGCCAGGGTTTGCCCTCCAGATGGCCTTCACAGTGGGACTGCGGGAAGGATTCTTCAAGATGAGCCTCACCCGGAAGGAGCCGCTGTCTTTTGAGAGCTTGATGGAGAAGGCGGCAAAGGAAATAGCGATGGAGGCGGCAAACCCAGCCTTTGCGAAGAAGCTGGCAAGGCTTACTGAGGTAGAGTCGAGGGAGTCAGGTGGGAGGCAACAGGAGGCAAGAAGAAGAGAGGAGTCAATGGCGCCGACATATCCAGAGCAGGGGTGGAGACAGCAGGGAGGCCCTGCCCCAGGATAAGGTAGAGGATTTCCCCAAGGGGGGAGGAACCAACAGGGAGGACCGGGAAGGTTTCACCAGCAGGGGTGGGGGTATGGTCATACACCAGCCCTACCCCCTCTGCAGCAGGCCATGGCCATCGGCCGAGGCAGAGGAAGGGGCCGGGAGAGAGGAAGAGGAGCAGGAGCAGGGAGAAGGAGGAAACCTCAGGAAGGAAGACAGGGGGGGGGGGAGGTAGCGTTTCCATATTGTGACTTCCACAAGGAGGAAGGTCACACAACGGCTACCTGCCCAGATTTCTTATAGATAAGGAGAACTCGAGGGGCAGGAGAACAGCCCAGGCCGGTGCGGATAGAGGAAGTAACAGTTACAGGAGAAGAGGATCGATGTGTGCATCGAGCGGATGAAGGGGATCGCGGGGGGATTGGAGTGATCAATGGGGGGGTGGGGATAGAGGCGGCTCGAAAGGCGAGCCTTCATACTATGTACCGCCGAAGCATCGCCTCGACGTCACAATCCCCTCCCCCAGATGAAAAGATTACCTTTTCAAGGAAGGACATGCCCGACCATGAGGACCCCTTTTGTGACGCGCTGGTGATACAGACCGCCATCGAGAACATCACGGTGTCGCGGATCCTAGTGGACAATGGAGCTCAATGAACGTGATTTTCAAAAAGGCATTCAATGCAATGAGGGTGGAGGCCCGGAGGGTGCTGATGGCAGATGGACCACTGTTTGGGTTCTCAGGGGAAAGGAAAGAAGTCGAGGGGGAGTGGGACTTCAGGTGACCCTGGGAGGGCTGTCCCGGAATTGCCGCTTTGTCATAGTGGATGCCCCCAGTAGCTACAATGCTATCTTTGGGCGCCCCTTAATCAGCGCTTTCTGATACGTCCCATCCTCGTTTCACCAATGCTTGAAGCTGAATTCAGGAGGTACCCAAATCAGGGTACGGGGGGATCCAAAGGCCGCCAGGGAATGCTACGTGACAGCAGTGAACACCATCTCCTGGCAGGAACACGCGAAGGAGTTGGGAAAGTGGATGGAGCAATTGCAGCAAGAACAGGGAGGCGAGGAAGAGCAAAGAGAGGAGGAAGATGCTGGAGGAGAAGGTGTAATGGTGGGAGGCATTGCGGGGAACTAGAAATGGCGAGAGAGGAGTTCGGGGAGATGACGGTAGTAGAAGAAAAAGAGAAGGAAAGTGCGAAGGGGGAGGAAGAAATGGTAAGGAACTTAGGCCTGGTGGAGAGGCTGGAAGAGGCTGGAAAGGAGGGCGAAGAGACGGAGGCAGCAGAGGAAGAGGAGTCGAAAGAAGAGGTAGTGAGGAGAGAGAAAAGGCAGATGGAAGAAGATGGAGGGTCGCCCGGGGAGGGGGCCCGACCGGAAAAGAGAAGGGCCTCACGACAGGAAGAGGAGGACGCAAGCAGGCGGGAGATGGAGCAGCCGGGGGAGGAGAGGATGATGGCCAACGTAGAAGGCAAAGACAAGGAGCAGGATGTGCAGGCAGAGCAGGAAGGAGAGGAAGAGCCATCAAGGCTGAAAGCGGCCGTGGAGGTCCTCGAGGTAGAGATACGCACCAAGGAAGGCCGAGAGGAGAAAATAAAAATCATTGGCGAGCTCTGCCCGGAGGACCGTGAGAAGATCAGGACCTGCGTACAGAAAAACATTGACATCTTCGCATGGAGCACCGCGGACATGCCAGGGGTCGATGCAGACGTCGCCTGTCACCGCCTCAATCTAGATCCCAACACTCGCCCCATATGAAAGAGCAACTAGATCTGATATACTCTAGAGGGGGGTGAATAGAGTATATGGTGCTTTAAAACTTTTGCAAACTTTTACAACAATTGTTGTAATATGTGTGAGCAGGGAAGCAGAAATAAATCTGATCACAGTACAGAGCTATGCAAACACTAAGCACAGAAAAATCAAGACCAGAAACAAAAAGAAAACAAGCCAAAACCAGATGACACAAGGAAATATAGTGGTTCCCCAAACTTGGGTACATCCACTCTTCTACCACCCTAGGTAGGAATCCACTGCAGGATGAGTTGATCAGGTGTCCTGGGCACCAATGAGCTTTTGATAAGGTGCTCAAAAACCAAAGCAGATTTTTTGATCAGGTGTCTTGCCACCAATGAGCTTTTGACAAGGTGCTCAAAAACCAAAGAAGATTTTTTGATCAGGTGTCTTGCCACCAATGAGCTTTTGACAAGGTGCTCAAAAACCAGATTCAAACTTTTGAAGGGAGTTTGAGAAACCCTTTACAGAGTGGGGGTGAGAGAGTGATGGAAGTCTTCTCTTTCTCAAGCAACTGAGAAGACTAAGTGGATTGATGTCAAAGCTCCCCCTGAGTCCTTGAGATCTTCAGGAAGAAGAGCTTTACTGAGGGTGATAGGCCTTCAAAGATAGAACTCCAGCAATAGATGATTTCAGCAAGCTGAAATGTTGAGTGTCTGGACTCTTGAAATGATGTTGGCCTTGAACACTTTGAGAGCTGAAGAGATCTGAAGATTTTTGAAAGCTTGATCTCTTTGATGAGTGTTCTTCAGAATTCTTTTTGACAGAACCTTTTTTTTATCTTTCTGTATTCTGTATATTGTGTGTCTTCTTTCTTCTGGTTGATGTAGATTAAAAAAACATCCAGTCTTTTATTCTCTGTTCCAGAATAGAATGTCATTCTCTGTCAAGGATAGCCATTGGTCTGCATTGATTGCATCCTTAATTGCAAAAACTCTTCTGGAGGAAAGTCCACAGAATTATTCCTTGAAAAGTCCCTTGAAACTTGGTCCAGAAGTAAATGAAAACGGCTAGCAAATCTCTGAATTAATTGCAGAATAACTCCTGACTGATTTGAATTTGAATTCTGGAAGTTATCTAAAATCGTCGAACTGATCTCTGCTATCGTCGAGCTGAGCTCAGCGAACTGGAAAGCTCAAGCAGCAAAATAATCGTCGATCTGAGCTCAAAGATCGTCGAACTGAGCTCAGAGATAAAGATCCAATGCAGAGTCAAAATCGTCGACCTGAGCTCACCGATCGTCGAATGGAATTCGACGATATTATGAAGTTGAGCTCAGCGATCGTCGAGTGGAGCTCGACGATCCGTCGGAGTTGAGCTAGACGATCGTCGATCGGAGTTCGACGAATCGTCGTGCTGAGCTCGACGATCAGACTTAGTCTCCAGACAGAAAAACTTGGTCTCCAGGGCAGCTTCCAATCCTAGACTTCTAACCCTTAGACTCAATTCTAATTGACCTATTAAGCTATACAGAAGGTCAAGTAAAGGTTCCTAGAGACATAGTGATCCTGACCCAAATTAGTAATAGGGTGTTCCAACAATCTCCCCCTATTTGGGTTAGGATGACTATTTACAGACTTTGGAAAAATTCAAATAACAACATACAATCAGAGAAGCATAAAAACAGCAGCTAGATATTGCAGAAACATCACAGAGATATATATATATGTATATATGTCATCCAGATAGCAGTCAGAATTCACAGAAATTGTTACCTTACACTGTCACTTCTTCTCTTTGCCTTTGACAAGTTTGATTTCTCTGTTTGGATTTAGAGCTTCCTTGTTGGACCTGGTGTCATCTGCTGCACCCAAATAAGTTTGCTTTGAAGATCTGGGGACCACAGCAGCAGGATGCAACTCCATATATCTCTCAGCATCAAAGAATTTGCTGGAAGCATATTTGTCTAGTTCCTTTTGTCTTTGCTCTGACATTGTAGAAATATTTGAAGTGTCTAAACCTTGCACTCTGGCCTTCTTGATCTGGTCTAGTGCAGCCAGTTCCTTCATCCTAGCAGTCCAAGCAGCTGGATTCTTTTTAGGGTCCTCAAATGGTACAGGTGGCTCATACCTGTTGGAAGAATTGTCTTGAGGAGGCCTGGCAGACACTGTCTCTTTTAGCTTGTAGGGGAAGGGACCAGAAGTAGTGTCAGCAGGACTATGTCCTCCCCTAGAATATGGGTGCTGCCTGGAGTACCCTTTGGAATAAACTTGAAAATCTCTTTGATTACCCCTGTATCCTCCTCTCCTAGAATAAGAACCCTTAGACTGGCTTTCCCTTTGGTAGGATCTGGCATGGGGTTGATAGGGATCCTGGCTTCTAGCTGGGGCTTGACTTGCAGAGCTGCCACCTGCACCTGCATCAGGGGGAGGTGGAGGAGGAGGATGAGGGTGCTGGAACTGGGAGGAGCCCTTTTCATATTTTCTCTTCTTCTTCATGGCCTTGAGCTGATTTTTAGAATATTGCATCCAATGTTCTGTGATGGGGCAGTTATGCAGAATGTAATAAGGAATATCATTATCATCCTTGACTTTTGTAGGAGGGACCCTTTTCATAGCCTTGCTCCTAGCTTTCCTTTTCCTTACAATAGTGGCAGAAGAGTCATCAGAGTCTGTCTTGAACTCATCAGATTCAGAACTCTGGGCATCATATAGAGCATCAATTCTCTTCATCAAATCTTTCTTCAGTTGAATAGCAGCAGATGAGGCAGAAGCAGAAGTAGCAGCAGCAGGGACAGCAGCAGATGGAGCAACAGATGCAGAGGGTGCAACAAGAGCAAATGCAGCAGATGCAACAGATACTGGAGTAGTGACAGCAGAAGTAACAGCAGTAACATCATCAGAATCTGCAGCAGGCTCAAAAACAGTGGCCTCTATCATTAGAAGATCCTTGGAAATTGGCTCATCAGAAGCAATTAGGATTTCAGCACAGTGTGAGCAATCTCAGCAGTATCAACAATTTCAGAAGCAAAGTCAGTGTTTTCTTTAACAGCAGCAGCAACATCTTCAGTAGCAGCAAGCACTGAATGTACAAATGCAGAGATAATGCTAGGGTCATAGCAAGAGACAGGCACCAGTGCCTTGGACAAATCTTCTGGGGGCTGGACAGCATTAACCTCTGGGAGATAGCTGAAGAAGGCAGGATCAAAGGCAGAAAGCAAAGACCTTAGGTCTATTGCAAGAACTGCAGTAGGAGCCTGACATTCTGGAGGCACAGCAACAGTAGCAGAGGGGGCAGCAGGCACAGAAACATCAGCAGCAGCAGCAGTATCATCAGCAGCAGGAGCAGAAACAGCAGCAGCAACAGCATGAAGGCTTGCTTCATATGGCATCTCCCCCTGCCTAGATGCAGATACATCTGTATCAAGGCAAACTGCTGGTGGTGCTGCCTGAGGAAGGAGGGAGGAAAGCCTGGCAGAGAGGGCTGCCACTGACAAGTGTAGAGGAGCCAATGAGGTCTCCAAGAGTAGGGAGAGCCTGGGGGCAATTAGCTCATACAACTTGTCAGCTAGGGCTGAGAGGTCTACTTGCTCAAGAATAGGAGCGGAGGTAGATGGAATGGGGATAGCTGAGGATGCTGGAAGTGGAGGGCTGAAGAGTGGAATGGATGGCTCAGGTGTTGGGATGGTGGAAATGGAGGACAAGGGGATGGATATGGATGGGGTGAAAGTGGTTTGGTCAATGATATGGTGGAGGAGATCTTGGAATGAAGTTGAGGAGGAGGGTAATTCTGGAGGAGAGGATGGGGAATCATCCATATAGGAGTCATCCGGGAGGGTGAAGGATGGAATGAATGGAGAAGAGGTGACATCTGGTGGAGGGTATGAGAACAGAGGGTGGAAGTGGTCTACTGGTGGAGGAAGAATGGGTTCTGGAGATGGAATTGTTGTTGAGATGGCTAGAGATGGTAATGGTGGATGGAGCTGGAATGGTGGATGGTAGAGGAAGGGTTGGAAGTGGAGGAGGAGAAGAGGCAGCAACAGCAACAGCCAGGTCAGCTGCAGGAGCAGAGACCTGTGGAGGAGTGACTCTTTGAGTCCTGGTGCCTGAAGGAGCACTTGAGGAGGGCCTGCCAGGCTTGCTGATTTGCCTGTCCCACTTGCCAAAGAGGGCACAGGTGAGTCTCTTGGAGGCATTTATGTGCACTCCAGAGGAGACCAGCAAGGCAGGGCACCTATTTTGCAGGAAGACTCCAAGATTCCTTCCAAAGTTAACAAAGCTTTTGTTTATTTTCTTCTTGATTAGGTCAAAGAAGACCTCTCCCCAGTTCAAACTTCTCTTATCCACCAGAGCTGCCATGAGGCAGAGCTGGTATCTGGATATGGTATCATGTGCATAGTGCTTTGCCAGCAGCACTTTCCCTACCACATCTGCTAGGAACCTGTATTCAACAGATAGGTTCCTCTTGAATAACTTGCTAGGGTTTCCCTCTGGATGACCCATCCTGGCAAGCATGTCAGAAAACTCCTCTCCAGATAACTCAGCAGTATCATCTCCATTTCTTAGTCCAAAAACCTCTGTTAAAATGGTGGGGTCAGAGGTACCTGAGTTCCAGCAATGGACCCAACTATTGTGGAGTTGTCTTGATTATGAGCAGTATAGACCACTCCTTTATCTCATCTGAAGCAAGCTTGATTCTAGTGGTCATGAGGGCAGACAGATTCTGATCCTTGAATAAATCCATTATATCTTGGAAGATTTGATCAGTGGTGTTGAAAGATTCCATATCAATGTCGAATCTAGCATCGAACTTCATTGCGGCTAGAACTACAACGGACACATCCATTGTACCTGCAAAAATTCAACAAACAAAACGACCAAGCGTAGAACTGTTTGGAGGGAAAGAAAATCCTTGCAGAGAAATCGAAAGCGCAAGAGAGAACGACGACGAAAAATGAGTTTTATATTAGGGTTCGACGCAGAATTGGAAAGATCGTGGAACTCAGTTCGACGATCGAGGCTTCTAAAGGAATCTGAAAAGTTTTCACATCGTCGATCTCCGTTCGACAATATTGGAGAGCGTCGAGCTCCGTTCGACGATCGTTCAGTGAACAAAATCGTCGAGCGCCGTTCGACGATCGTTGACCGGAAGAGATAGTTCATACTATCTGAGAGGCGCTGAACTCAGTTCGACGATTTTGGGAAATCGTCGATCTCCGTTCGACGATCTTAGGAGAAATCGTCGAGCGCAGTTCAAGATCAGAAAGATTCTAGACACCAAGGAAAGTCAGAATGTTTGCCTAGTCTTGGTCAATTTTTAAGCTTTCAAAATCTTAGATATTATTTAAGGCTTCATCCATCTAACATTCCAAACTGATTTAGGAAGAAGGTGTGTTTCTTTTCATCCAAAGGCTTGGTGAAAATATCTCCCTTTGTAAATCAGTTGGGATATATTGTAATTCAATTTTGTGTTTTTCAACATTATCCCTTAAGAAATGATGCCTAATCTCTATGTGTTTTGTCCTACTATGGAGGACTGGATTTTGAGCTATGGAAATAGCACTTTTGTTTTCACAAATGATTTTAGACTTCTCTAAGTTGTATCCATAGTCTAGGAGTTGGTTTTGGATCCACAAATTTGTGAACAACAACTGCCTGCAGCCATATATTCAGCTTCAGCAGTTGAGGTTGACATAGATGTTTGTTTCTTACAAAACCAAGAGACAAGTCTATCACCAAGGAACTGACAAGTTCCACTGGTGCTTTTCCTGTCAATTCTGCATCCAGCATAATCAGCATCAAAGAATCCAGTTAACTCAATGCTGAATCTTTTGGATACCAGAGGCCTAGATTTGGACAACTTTTAACATACCTGAGAATCCTCTTACTAATGTTAGGTGTGACTCTCTAGGGCTTACTTGGAACTAGCACATATACATGTAGCAAACATTATATCTGGTCTACTAGCTGTAAGATACAGTAAAGAGCCAATCATTGCTCTATATGTTGTCTGATCAACAGGTTTCCCATGTTCATCAGCATCCAATACAGCATTGGTAGGCATGGGTGTTTTCATACAAGATGCCTCAGACATACCAAATTTCTCAACCAGTTCATTAGCATATTTGGTTTGAGAAATAAAGATGCCTTCAGCATGTTGTTTGACTTGCAATCCTAGGAAGAAGGACAACTCACCCATGCTACTCATCTTAAATTTAGAATGCATCAGGTTAGAAAATCTTCTGCACATTTTGAGTCAGTAGAACCAAAAATGATATCGTCTACATAAATTTGTACTAGTAGGGTATGGGACTTATGGGTTCTAATAAAAAGAGTTTGGTCTACTCTACCCCTTATAAAACCATTTTCCAAGAGAAAGCATGCTAGGGTCTCATACCATGCTCTAGGAGCTTGCTTGAGACCAAATAATGCTTTGTTCAGTCTAAAAACATAATCAGGAAGAGTTGGACAGATAAAACCTGGAGGTTGTCTGGCATAGACTTCCTCTTTGATGTCTCCATTTAAGAAGCACTTTTGACATCCATCTGATAAACCTTGAAGCCTTATGAGCTGCATAAGCTAGAAATATCCTGATGGCTTCCAATCTTGCAACAGGGGCAAAAGTCTGGTCGTAGTCAATTCCTTCTTCTTGAGAATATCCCTGAGCAACTAGCCTTGCCTTGTTTCTTATAATTAGTCCTTGATCATCCAGTTTGTTTCTGAATACCCATTTTGTTCCAACAATGGAATGATCCTTAGGCTTTGGCACTAGTTCCCATACTTTGTTCCTCTCAAATTGATGCATTCCTCTTGCATTGCAATGATCCAATGTGGTTCTTGCTCTGCATCTTGAATGGACTGAGGTTCAATTTGAGATAGGAAGCAGGTGTGCAACAGGTTTTGGTTGACCTGATTTCTGGTTGCACACCAGCTGAGAGTTCTCCAATTATTTGGGAAATTGGATGGTCTCTTGATGTTACTAAATCAAACAGGGGGTTGTTGATTGTTCACCAACCTGTGTTTTGTTGTTTCCTCTTGTGGTACAACAACTGGCTCTTCAGATTGTGCTTCAATATGTGAAGCATTCCCTTCATCTTCACTGCTTTCTTCTTCTTGAGCAACCTGTAACTTGTTCATATCTTCAACTAGAGAGAGTTTCCTGCAAAGGTTCTATGGTAGAAGAAATCTTCTCCTTGAAAGGCATGTTAGTTTCATCAAAAGAAATATGAACAGATTCCTCAATTTTCAAGATGATTTATTATAGACCCTATAGGCCTTGCTGATCATGGAGTATCCCAGAAACACTCCTTCATCAGCTTTGGCTTGAAATTTTGCTAGATATTTTTTGTCATTATTGTGAATGTAGTAAATACAACCAAAAATACTGAAATAGTCAACTTAGGTTTCTTCCCTTTGAGTAATTCATAGGGAGTCTTTCCCTTTAGTTTATGTATCAACAGACTTCTGTCATCAGCACATAGTTGGAGGTGTTCACTGCCTCTGCCCCAAAAGGATAGAGGTAGATGAGCATCTGACAACAATGTAGTGGCAGATTCAATAAGGGTTCTATTTTTCCTTTCAGCTACCCATTTTGTTGAGGAGTTCTAGGAGCTCAGAAAGTATGCCTGATCCCTTCACTCTGACAGAACTCTTGCATAAGAAGAGAGAATCAAACTCTGTCCCATGATCACTTCTGATCAGGGCAATGTGAGTATTGAACTCGATCTGTATACATTTGAGAAACTCTGTCAGAACACTTAAAGTTATCAGACTTCTTCCTTAGAAAGAACACCCAAGTGAATCTAGAGAAGTCATCTACAACTACTAAAGTGTAGGATTTCCCTCCTAGGCTTTGTACTGTGATGGGTCCAAATAGATCCATGTGTAACAGATACAAATATCCTAGGTGAATCACTCTTATTAAGTGACTTAAACTGTTTTTTAGTGTTGCTTGCCTAATTGACAAGCCCTGCAGAGTCCTTCCTTCTTGAAGGGGCCAGAAGGTAGTCCTCTAAACAAGGTTGTCCTTGGAGAGCCTAGCAATAGTTCTAAGGGTTTAGTGTCCTAGTCTCTTATGCCGTAAAACATTTGGTCTACAGACAGAAGTTAACAGGCAATATATCTATGATAGGTAGTTGAAAGAAAATCTACCTAGATAGATGTTACCTTTCCTTTTACCTGTCAACACAGTTGTGTTGTCCTCTGACTTGATTCTGCATAAGGTTTTGCTGAAGGTCACCTGGTAGCCTTCATCACATAGCTACTGAGCTGATTAGGTTGTGCTTCAGTCCTTCACCAAGGCTACCTTCTTGAAGGTTACTGAAAAATCTGGACTGCATCATATCCTTTAGTTTGTCCAAAGTTGGAATCACCAAAGATAACTTTGGGTCCAAGCTTGGCTCTAAAGGAAGTGAGGTTGTCCTTGTTCCCTGTCATGTGCTTAGAACACCCACTATCCAAATACCATTGCCTTAAGATGTTGGATAGGTCTTAACCTGCACATAAAATAATTCATTTGTTTTTGACCTCAGTTTACCTTGGGCCTAGGTTGATAACCTCTGAATTCTGAAATGAAAGACATCCCAGGTTGACTCTTATATCCTTCAGGATGATATCTCCTTGGAGGTATAATCCATTCAGTATAAGGGTTAAAGGTTTGGATGAAGAAACCCTTAGGATTCAATTTTGATTTACCTTTGACAAAGTTTCCAGAGTTCTGACCTCTGTTCGACGATCTTGGAGCTTAGTTCGACGATCTTGGGTCAGATCGTCGAGCTCCGTTCGACGGTCGACTATGGGTGAGGTCAGGTATATGTGATCTTCGACCTGCGTTCGACGACTCTGGCTGAGATCGTCGATCAACGTTCGACGATTTTTCCTGAGATCGTCGAGCTGCGTTCGGCGATCGTCGATCTTCATTCGGCGATCGTCGATCTCCGTTCGACGATTTTTGCTGGGACTTAGTTTTCTGAGGCAGATCAGAATTTTCCTCGCAACCTCTACAACTCCCTTTCCCTTGTTAGAAATAAACTTGATGGGAGTTGTTAGGACTATAGGTTGGCTGGATGAAGCACCCAAGCCCAGTGTACTGTTGAATCTAGAGTTCACTGTGCTTGTGATGTCCATCAGCTTGATGCTTCTCCCAATAAGGGATTCTTCAAGCTTCTTGGCCTCAGAGAGCTCACTTTTTAGTGTAGCTATCTGTTCCCTACAGTTCTCCAACTCCTGAGAGAGTTTAAGGTTTTCTGACTTTAAACCATTGTGTTCAGATAATTGATTTCTGAGAGAGATAATCTCTTTCTCAGACTTTAGCAGGTCTAAACACAGTGCTTTAAATTCAGATTTAAAAACTTCTGAAGTAAATCAAAGAACTAATTACTTGATCTTCTTCAGGTTGAGTCTCTGAGTCTGACTCTGACTCCTCTTCCTGAATTGTTCTGTGAGGCATTGATTGCCATCATGCAGAACTCCTTTTCTTCTGCATCATCCTCATCATCACTTGAGCTAGAAGAGGCTTCTGACTCCTCTTCTATCTCACTCCAGGATTCAGCAACAAACCCTTTTCTTGTATGTTTATTTTTGCTTGAAGAAGGTTTGCCACTTCCATTCCTTTTGGTAGTTCTCCTTTCTCCTTTCCCCTTCTTTGTCCTTTTTCTATCCCACAAGATTGCTTTTTGCAACCAACCAATGTTTTATTTGCTAGGACTTGTCATAACTATTGCCTGCTTTGTCTTTCTTTAAGTCCTTTCTGGCCATCTTGTAGAATCTTTTATCAAGCTGAGTAGTATCATGGCCTGTGCTTTATCTTCAGGCAGATCCTCAGTGCCTTAAAGGTATGGTTCTCTCTCCTTGTGCAAGCACCTTCTCCATTTCATGAAGCAATCCTTTCAATACAGCCTACCAAGAAAGTGTCCCACAATTCGGCATCAAAATTCCACCCCTGCATCTAACTAATCACCAAAATGGATAACAATCCATATGCAAACACAA